>CAXAMN010004447.1:764752-818407 GCA_963970005.1 Durusdinium trenchii
CTCTTCTCTCACTCTTCTCTCACTCTTCTCTCACTCTTCTCTCACTCTTCTCTTCTCTTCTCTTCTCTTCTCTCACTCTTCTCTTTTCTTCTCATTTCTTCTCTTATCTTCTCTTATCTTCTCTTATCTTCTCTCCTCTTCTCTTCTCTGCTCTGCTCTCCTCTCCTCTCTCTCTCACAGCCACAGCCTCACCCTGTGACAAGTCAACTGCATAAACAGCACCCCTTTAACAAAAACAAAAAATACACGCAACAAAAAAACAATTTATTTTTTTGGCTCGCTCCCAGTCCAGCAATTGTTGAAGGAACCCTCTCCAAAAGCAATTTTGTTAATCAACCCAAATTCATAAAATAAACAATTTTAAAATACTTTGAGCTCTCTCCAGTATTTACCACGGTGCAAAGTCTTAAAATTAACTATTTATGTGGCCTGGACATTCTGACTCATCATCTGGTCTTGGGTGCATGGTTTGTAGCCTTCAACTCACAACAAACACAACAGGCACCGCCGGTGCAATACAAAACCCAATCCTAGTCCCCATGGGCCCCAGTCAGTGGAAGCAACCAGTCGTGCCAAACCCTGGTTTGCATCCATCATTGATTCCACCCTGCAAGCCAATATCCAGCCTTGCGCAAGGCATGCAAAACGGGTTGAGAACACATTTGGCAGTGAAAATGCATTCCGAACCTCCGTAAGCTGCGATCTGCAAAGGGGTCTCTCCATTCTTGTCTGGGCAGTGCGCAGCAGCTTTGGCATCCAACAGCTGTTGGACACCTTGGTGCTTCCGGTTTCGGCCATGTTTTATCACCGGAGTGACATGATTCAACAGGGGGAGCTATGGAACCCTGAAGAAATGCAAGGATTCCTATGGATCCCGAAGGACCTATGGTCACTGAAGTGAATGGATTCCTCCCTACAGGTCCGGTTTTGAAATGTTCGCAGGCGGGCATCAACCAAACACATGCCCTGCAGCCGGCCATCCAAATCCCAGCCGATGCCAATCAATTGCAGCTCCAGGGGGGCAGTGGCAATGACCAGCTTTCGCTGCAAAGTGCAAGGCACTGCGCTGCTTCTGATCGTGAGCTCGTTCCGCTGGATTCTTAGAGACCCATGATGACCCCACTGGGTGCGGGGATGTGTGCCCGTCACTGGGTGACTGAGTGTTCTCAGTGAAGAATGCAACTGTGAGAGGAAATTGCTATCATGGTATATCAATTCCCCCACTTTCACCTTGAAAAAACGCGCATCCTAATTTGCAAACAGCCCTACCACCCTACCTACACCCCTACATTGAATGAAGCTACATTTTTCATGATGAGACAAAGAACATGCAGGACCTGAATCCTGAAACCCGCTTTGTTGCGATAACATCTCAAGGATGTTCTCATGAGTTGTGCTGTCTGCCCCATGTTCCTGTCGGCCCTCGGACAAGCGGCTGCGGCGGCCTTGAGGAGGAAGCTCAAGCGTTCTGAGTCGCCCAGATGCGAAAAGACGTGAAGAAGCAAAGCTTCGCCACAGCAGGGGTTATACACCCAAGCCTGACAGAAGTGGTATTGCTTTGAACTGGTGGGTGACTGGTGGTGACGCCTTGTGTTGGATGCGCACTTGGAAAGCACATGCTGGAAGACACTTCCGGGAGGTTGCCCTTAGCAGCTTAGCAGTTGCTAACAAAATGGTTTGGACCATCATTTCCTCTGCTCAGGGGTGGTCTGTCAGCCAGTTTGTCCAGCTGCTAGTTCTTGGAATGAGCCGGGGGCAATTGAGGGGAACAATGATCTGACTGAATATGAAATCAACGTCCAAGCAATGGAGAACTGCTGGTGAGGCCGATGACCACATCGCAGGAAATTGCAGACCGAGGGCATGCCAGGGGGCACAGCGATATACATGTTGCTTAGTGCCTTTGGAACCCTTGAGTGACAGTCACTTCTGCGGTACAGGATCCCATTTCATGATTCACACATATTCTGGGGAGAAGGATGATCGGTGCGTCGTCAAACAACTCTAACAAACATGGATTTCCAGGTGTACATCATGCGAGGAAAAACGATTTCCTTACTCGGCACCACTACATTGCTTCACTCAGTGGATCATCAAACTAAGCAGCTAAGCCCTTCAACAAGCCAAGAATCAAACAAAATATATAAGATGTTCCTCAGTCCGACCAATCTGCTTTCCCACTCATTCTATCCCTGCTACGGCGCCTCTCTCAGCGGTGTCGCCAAAAGCCTGGCAAGAAGCGACACAGTCATGGACACGCAAGCGTTGTCTACAACTCATTGATGTGCACTCACCAAAATGATCATGGAAGTGGAAAATCGCCTGGTTGTAGAGGAAAATGGTCATCCAAGGGGCCAGCTTCCATTTCCATGATTATTGCAACGAGTGTAGCCATGTAAGTTGTAGCTCCGAAGGGTAATGGACCACCTGGAAGATTGACCTCTGCCAGGAGGTCTTGTGACGTCTTTGGGTTATATTATATAACCAAGCTTGCTCTTGCAAATCCACTTTGGAGTAGTCCTTGTACCTGGCACATGGCATACCTCATCGAATATTCACATCATCATCATCATCATCATCATCATCATCATCATCATCATCATCATCATCATCATCATCATCATCATCAATTCACGGACAAACCAAATGCTGTTAACATGCTTCCGGCTGCCTACAACCAAGGCCACCCAATTGAACATCTGGGCGGCTTCAGCCAACCTCAACACCAATAAGCACCAATTGTTCCTACAGCTCCACCAGTTGCCACGCCTCTCACAGGTCAAAAGCTCCTCCAGCGAGCTTTGAGCGCCCAAACCCAAGTATCGCAAAGCCAGTGCTGCCCGACCTCAGCTTGGAGGCATGTGTGGCCGTCCGAGGCCCAGCAAAAAGCATGACACAGACCCAAAGTATACCTCGTCCAAATCATTCCAGTTATTTACTAACTGACTGGCTGACTGACTGACTCACTCACTCTCTCTCTCTCTCCCTCCATCCCCCTCTCCAGGACATTAGCCGCAAGCTATCAATGGGATTCATTGGAAAATGCTTCCCAAGTCATCCAAACTCTTAGCCAGAAACAGTCACAGAACACTGGTGAGCACGGAGTACGAGGTCTGCCAAGTGGTTCAGGTCTTGTCCCGTGGCAAGATACTTATAGGTATTGATAGTGAGCTTCACAGGGTATTCATGGACATTCATTTCATCGTGATCACCACGTTTTCTTTCCTTCCAAAGTCCCGATCCTGTCATATCCTTCACTTGATTTCACTTGGCACCTCATTCCGCACCCAACGCATTCACAGTCTGAACCTCGGCGCCTTCCGCCAGGCAGAAGTTGAAGACCGGCGTGGCCAGGAGTTGACACACGCGGGAGTCGAAGTGGGTAAACCTCCGGAGTCGAATCCGGCCGGGCCGAAATCTCAGAAAATCCCTTTCGGAAAACCCGGAGGACATCTGGCTATTTGGATGTTCAACCGATTCCTTCACTCTGACATGATGAACCTAACGCATCATTCAAATTCCTTCTGCACATTCAAACCATAATCTGACTTGTGTTGCTTTTGTGAAGGTGTGTTTGAAGATGTTTTTGACTTTTTAGACCTTCCCAATTTCGGCAGGTAGATAGATGTTGTTCTTGGGCCTCAAGATTAACTAAGAACGTTGAGTCACTTCGGTACTCGTAGTTGCATGCAAAACATCGGTCATGATAGGACCCAACTTTCTGAATATGTCAGAGGAGTTGAAGATGCATTTTCCATATGTGGATTCGCTGTATTTACTGCAGCCGTGGATATGCGTGGATACTTTCTTCCTTTGTTCCTTTTGGGAGTGGGTTACGCATCTCAAACTCAAAGGCGATGGCGTCTCCCTCACCAGTTGTGATTTGAACCCCAAGAGAAGAAACTTTCTGCTATGTATCCTACATACCTCCCGGCCGGGTCCCTCAAATCCTCCACTCCACTCCAAAGAGCCAGCTGGGTCCAAAGCCCCGAATGGCACAAGTGCCCTCCTCGAAGTGAGTTTCAAACTTTTGGATCGGGAACGCATTCTTCACCTGCTCCGAATGTGGACGCGACTCCGGGCTGCGCGAATGGCGCAGCCCAGCAGTGTTTGTGGTGGTTTTGTCAAGCGGGATGAAATTTTAGTATTATTGCAGTTGAATGGACATGCACAACAAACATACACATACTCAGTGTCTATGATGGCCAAGTCTCCGATGGGTTGAGGATCTCGTGCCAGATCTTGATCTTGTCTCCCAGGATGCCTCAGCACATCATTTAAGGCTATCCATTATATCCATGCTGCACAAACCATTCACTCATAGTAGGAGCAATGAGCCATAGCGCCATCGAGGAATCAACGCAATCGATGGTCTTTACCCGTCATATGCACACCAAAGCTACAGGTGCCCACAGGTGGTGCTGGTGGCTCAAATGACTCATAGTGGAAATGACCGTATAACCTGGAACATCCTGGCATCCTGGAACAAATTCTGGTGTTATATATAGTACGAAAAAGCTCATGAACCATGGGAAAATCACTCACCAACACATTTGGTCGGAATTCCCTTTCTTCCAAAACGCCCTTGGGACCGTGGACACTCCGTGAACCGTCTATGTCTTGGCCGCCCAAGCCGCTGGCGGAAGCCTCAAAGGCTGAAAGTCGCTGGAGCTCCTCCGCCACCAGCAGCGCGAGGGGCGCTTCGGCGGTGGGGTCAGGGCTGGCTTTGGAAGCTCCAGGTGACCCCACAGCGCCTGATGGGACAGGATGGGACTGGAGATGACTGGAGGTGTCAGCTGGATGGGATCGGCACTGGTTTTCTCAGTGAGGCCGGCCCTTGGCGCGAGAGTCACCCTTCGAGGCCAAGGACGTCGTGGGGGGTCACACTAGTTGCCATGCGTCATGCATCGTCATGCAGAAAACTCACCTCCCAGGCCAGGTGCCTCCATCCAAGACCAGTCGCAAGGGCTGCCCCAGTTCAAAGGCTCTTTGAACTTCATAAAGGCACCAAATGCGCCGAAATGGCTCCACTCCCTGGTCCAAGATCCTTGGATCGCATGGAAAACCAAGCACGCTCCAAGTTTGGAACTCAGGAACGCCCTGCTTGTCAAAGGTATATGACGGTATATGTATGTAATTTATATTGTATATACATTTGCACATGCCTACATGTTGACCAGTTTTCCATTGGCATTGGGCGGAAGTTGCTGGGTTGGTAGCAGCCCACCTGGTACGCTTTCCTGCGCTTTCCCTTCTGTCAAAAGAGAGTGCAAACAGCAAGCTGCTAGTCAATCAGGCGTCATCCACACGCCCCGTGAGGCCTTCGCCAGGCCATATGCAAAGGGCATCTGAGCCAAGTCTTTGGAGAGTTCATTTTGCAGGTTGTGCCTCAGGGGTCACAAAAAGATCGATGGCTTTGGACACTCAATGCGGCCCAGTGGCTGGGTATATCAAAAGTCTACTTGTTGATCCTCCAGGAAGTGATTAAGACCTCTGGTAGATTATTACAGGTGGTCAAAATGCTAGCCCTATCGCCAAATCAGTAAAGGGAAAACTCATCTGTTCTTTGTCACGTTGGTTGTGGAAATGCTTTATGGCATATATGCAATATATCAACCATGATCAAACACCATGCCATCTCTATATCTGTACACCTTGCAGTCAGGTGCTGATTCAACGCGAAGAGGCAAATCCAGAAGACGCAGGCTGGGATCCGCTGCGGCGACTCCTGGTGTTTTCGTGGCGTGTGACATGGCAAAGACTCAGAGGGGAGTGCCATATATGCCGCTCAGTTGGGGTGGTTTGGGGGGTCAATGTAGGCATATATTGCATACATGGAGTGTATGGCGTATGGGATACATTGAGATGTCAGTTGGTCGATGGCATTGATTGACTTATGCTGAGAGTTGTTCGACACAATCCAAGCCATGGACACTCCAGCCTTCGTCAAGATCAGTTCCCTCTGCAAAGCAGCAACTGAATCGGCAAAAGGGTGTGACCAGCTATGACTCACAAAGAAGTCCTTAGTGTCGATCAATAAGGTCTCACACTGCGAAGGTCTCACAGCTGATGCGCATCGAGAAGGTTCATTTGGTTCCCACTCAATAAGGCTCAGCTGAACTTCGAGCCTGCAAATATGTCCCACTATAGGGTACTCCCAAGACCTCATGGGTACTCTCAAGACCTCATTGAATCAAACGCTCATAGCATCCAAAAGACCAACGAATCGCTGGCACTTTGCGTCTTTACATCGTCTTACTACCGCCCGTCGCCCGTCTACCCGTCTACCCGCTGCCCGCCCATCTAGTCACACCAAGTGTCACATGGGAGGCCCCTGGGATTCATCAGCTGTGCAAAGCAGCAACTCCTCTTGGGCCTCGACAGCTCCAAGCTCCGGAGCAGAGCGTCCGGCACCGGCTGTAGGGCAGACACCTCGGGGCGCACGCGAGCACAGACGACCTGTGCGGAGCGGTGGGCGATGCGTGTCACACGTCGCAGGCGCGGATTCCAGGTGCTAGCTATGTCTTTTGTTCACAGGAAACATCTGCACCAAGGTAGTTGAAGTCCCATCGGTTCATTATGCTTCATTCTAACCCACAAAAGCCGTTGGACATGGTCATTCCACCAATGATGCGCTACGATGCGAAGCATTGCGAAGCAAGTGGCACACTCCTCGACTGTGGCTGGCCGCACCAAGAAATGGTTCAAAGAGTAGAGGTCCGGCCTCGTAAATCCTCGGTGATTCTAGTCCCAGGAGCGAACAAACATGTAAAACACATGCGAAAAACTCGTATTCACTTCACAAACGGTTGAGGGTATCGAACACCCCCCATCTCCCCAGTGTTCATCGAAAACGTCAGGTCGCACCTGAGAAATGGTTCGTCTGTCATCGTCCGTTGTGGCGTCTTGGCGAGGCGGGTGATTTCAAAGAGGATTACAGCCCGGGGTGGGTTGATCAAGTGGGTGTGTCATCGAGAGGCCTACCTATTTGCATACACACCCAAGTACGTCATATATGACCCTCCTGCATCCTCCTGCATCACCCATGTGATCCAACAAGCTTCTGGAGCCTTCCTTTGCAGCCTCCTCACACTTCCTCGCGAGCCATCCATCCTGTTGAAGCAAGTGCGTGGAATATATACTGAATTTTGATTCTCTTGAAAATGACTAAACGCCCCCCTGCTGGTGCATGAAGGAAGACCCTCTCAAAAACTGAGGGCCGACTGTGTGAGGTGTTTTGCAGGCATGCTTGCCCTCATCTTCTGGACGACTGCCATTCCTCCCTGCCAGTCCTGGTTGCACGCGGAACAAATGGCCTCCAACTGTTGCAACCTAGGTTTCTTCAGTCCCACTGGCTGCAGCGACTCATAGCCTCATCCTATATGCCTATTGTACAGCTGGTAGCCACCGAAACATGTCAAGGTCACCCCGTGATTCTCCCTTTACTACTATAGCTTCTTGCTACTATAGTAGCGATGCCAGGAGCTAGTAGTAGTTCCTGGTTCCTACTAGCGCTGGGGTTTAGTCACCCGGTTTGCATACGACTGCCGACTTTCTACAAGACCAGACGACTTAACACAAGTGCTTGTAGTAGTAGTAATGCCCTTGGAACTACTCTAGCTAGCTTCGTCTGCGTCGTCCACGTCGTCTGCCGCGTCGCGTGAGGCCCCGGAGGGCGAAGGGCACGACCCGCTTTGACTCTTCGGCCTGCGACCGGACCGAACTGCGGCAAGACGGAAGCCACTGCCCTGCGGGCTGCGGGAGCACATGGAACCCTAAAAGGTTGAAAAAAACACATGGGTTGTAAAAGGATGTGATGTTTTTGGGCTTCCAAAGGTCCGTTTTCGTCATTTTTTCCATGCTCATCTTCACGAGCGCACTCATGGAGGTTCACCTGTTGAAACGAAGAAACTTGGCACATGTCACCTGTTCCACGTTGAGAATTTCTTCAAGGTTTATTCGACACTCGCAGATATTGGTGCATGTCGCCTATGGTGTTGCAATCAGCTGAAGGCTCAAGAATGTCTTTAGCGTGGCTCGACGCATTTATTGCCCGCCCCCGTTTCACAACCAGTAAAAACACCTCCAATAAGGCGCGTCCAGTCCATGAAGCCTCCAGTACTACACTCCCCGATGTCATGCCTTCCGCAGGATCATGATCCGAACGCATTGGATGTGTTACAGTGTTGGAGGAATTTCATGAGAGTTCCCCTCCCAAAACAAGACACGAACAGCCAAAACACCCATCAAAACCCTTCAAAACACCCTCAAACAAACAGCCAAAACACCCATCAGAACGTCCGGCTTCAATCTGTTCAATCCTTTCCAGGCCAGGCCTCCGCAGTCCTCGCCAGCTCACGAAACCCTGCCCGATCCAAGCTGTGCTGGTCCGGCAGCTCCAAGCCGAGGCCTCTTTCGTTCGCCAGTTACGAGCAATCGAGCAACATCAAACATGAACGTCCTCCTGATGGGTAGATCCAACAGGAGGCATTTGAACAATGAACATAGAAAAATCGACATTATATACGGACCAATCAAATGTGCTCTATATATTATACATTGTACATTTATATGCCCATGACAATTAATGAGCAATACCGCATACCAAAAATGGTGCCTCCTGCAGTAAAAGCAAATCCTTTTCTTTTGGTGTGGTTGCATGTTCATTGAATCATTAAGGATGACTGCACATGTTAAACAAAAGCATTTGCAGCAGTGGTACAGTAGGAGCCATAACTGCTTCACACATCAACGTGTTGCAGTTCCTCGATCTCAGGTATGCTCTGATGATTCAAGTGCTTCAAGGCCAACTGTGTTTAGGGTTCTGAGGATCCATGATCATCCGGTTGCATCCTTTTGCCCATTCAAGTCCACTTCAAAACTTGCCACCCTCGGCTTCCCCCCCTGGCTGCCCAGCGCTATGTGCCTGCAAGTGCCATGTGCAATTCCTGCAGGGTTGGACCGAGGTTCGACAAACACGGGCTTTCAGTCGTATGACGTCGTTGATGTCAGTTCGAGCCCTTCGCCCTCCGCCCTGTTCAGCACGCCTTGCCAGCCAAGCAGTCCGCGTTCGCCAAATTGCAGGCATCGAAAAGCTGCTCCACCTGGCGCCTGAGACGGTCGAAGCGGCTCGACGAAGCTGTCTCCCTTCGACAGCTATGAGACCCCAACCAAAAACATGAGTCATGAAAGCACAGTAGGAAAGGATGTTGTTAATTCAATGTAACATATTCAATTCCTTTTAATCACAAGCGAGTTCTTTGAATGCGACTCAGTGAGGGTGAAATTGACACATGCAGCAGGAAGACGCTCAAGACTTATATAGAACCAAACTGGAAACAATCCATGTTCATGTGCGACCAAGAATCAGTTTGATGCAACAAATCCAGCAACATCATTCACTTAGACATGTTGCTTCATATGCACAGACCGCCTGGGATGTCACCTAATTGGTTCAGCCCAGTTGCTCCCTTTCACCCGCGCCACTGGCACCAGAGCCCATGTGATCCACCGTAAGCACAGGGACGGCAGAAAGGCTCAGCGCACGATGTTCCAACCAACCAGTCCAGGATGCAAACACCATTACAATAAAAGCACATGAACGCATGTTAGATGTAAACTGATATAAACAAACATGCGTATGCAATCCAAGCATTACATCATCTATTTTACATATGATCACTTATGATTTGAGCCTGCCATCTGCCATAGTCTTCCTACCCACACCCTTACAGGTGCTTTGGAGAGCTTGGTCCTAGAGCTTGGTGTATTCATGCTCGTCACACCCAAGGTGAAAAACATGAAATCAAAAACTCTTTGGGGCGCACAACCTCTTCAGTGGGATGCTCATAAACATTGCATCTGTTTCCTGCGAGCCATTGAGCCTTTTTGCCTGAGCATGGCTGCAGATGAACTCAGGCTGACCATCACTTAGGAGGGTGGTCATTCTTAGAAGTGCCCAGTTGATAACAGGCTTTGCCCATCCCCAAAGTAGAAAGCGCTTTCCGTTGACTATCACACTCTTCACTCATCTCTATACACAAGCGTCACAAATCTCTCACATGTTCCTTCCGAACCGAAACGCCGGATCGATGCGGAACGGGGCGGGTGAAGCGGAGATCGGCCGAGAGAACGGCCTCGTCCATTTCGCCACTCTTCCGCTGAGAAAGCACATGAAGGCCCTGTGCATTTCGAAGCTCCTGCGAGCGAGACGCACGAGCGCCAGCTGCCGAGAGAAGCTGCGAAAAGCGAAGCTAAGCAGCTATATATTCGCTGCCGCTATATGGAAGGCGGAGGTGCAGGCGGAGCTGCGGCATATATGACTTTGGGATTTTTTCAGGTGATGCCAAGAGATGTTTGGGACTAGAAGTCGCAATTTATTGTGACAAGTCCCACAATTCACGCACCACAACCGCCGTCACACCCAGTGCCTTCACAGAAGTCGAATGCTTGCCGGCGCTCCTCGGATAATCTGGACTCCAGCTTTTCCACCTCGAACTCTTCCGATGCTCCATACCTCTAAGGTGGACGGTCTGCGCGCGCGCGAAGGCGTTCAAACGGACGGCGTGACGGTCCGAAGCCAAAAGAACCAACGGCGTATACGACATCGTCCAGAGTCTTGGGCTCTTCTGGGATCTTTTGGGCGCATTTATCATGTTGATTCATGTCTTATACGCATTATCGTTGCAAGCGCGTCAAAAAGAACTGAGCTATGCTGTACAAATGGAGAACGTACTTGTTTTGTAATCACGGGACAATATGTGCAACATTGTGCAACCGTCTCATGTTGAAACAATGCCTCAAAACTGTGAGTCAGCCGTGTCTCCATACTGGTAGTCTTCAGTACTCACCAACTGACCTTAATGCGTCACAAGTTGGTTTTGATGGAACCTCAGAAAGAACACTCCAGCACACTCACTCCCAATGTCAAATGCCTAGAATGAAAATCAATAATAGACACTTGATGGCCTGGAGTTACAAAACATGTTGGTTAAACCAGTATCAACCAGCAGAACCTGCTGTTGCATGCACATCGTCGCCCTCACTCCCCAGCCGAGCCTCCCAGGATTGCGGACGTGATATACCAGCCTCAGAGAACGCTTCTCGGTGCGGACAGCGCGGTCAAGGGGTGGTCCATGGGTGATCTAGGAGGATCTGTTGCACACTCCCTGCCAAAATCATGCAAAATTTGCAACATTGATGAACAGGGCCCTCCCTGGGAAGACGAAATCCTCTAGAAAACGGATGGTGGTGAACTCCCATGTGATGTGTTCCTCAGAGTGTACTTCATTCCGCTACTTTGAGATAGTGGCAGTCCAAATGAAAACCTTCTGGAAACTTTTGAAACTTCTGTATACATCATATAATATCCCCAATATAAAGGATCTGCATAGATTCAATTTGCTGGGGGCTCTCACCTCTGCCACCCCGGAGAAGTGCTGAAATGTCTGGAGGCTGCGCAGGTGCCGGCAACAAAATCTGTCGCGCCTTGAGTAGAGACAGTGGTGCAATTTACAGTATAGTCTAGTGTTTTTTCATTGTTCTTTTTCCCCTTGTCTGTGGTGTGCAATGTACAGTAAGATCTCTTCAAAACCACCGGGCTTCCAAGTGGCAGCTGGTCGCCCGGCCGCGAGAGCACGCGGATGGTGCAGCGAAGGGCCAAGGTGCTGAGCCTTGGGGCGACCACGACTGGGCGTGGGGCGACGTTCAACTCGCTGGTCCACGTTCGTCTGAGTCGGTGGGTTGGTTCAAATCATCCCAAGTACAGGTTGAAATCAAGGAAGAAGGGACTGCGGTCCACAAGTTCCATGGAGTTGGGTGGTCTACCCGGCATCCTGCCGAACTGCTGAGTAGGATCATCTTGGAGTTGGTACTAGTTACTAGATGGTCTTACCGTTGAGTGGGGATTTCATCCAAAGCTACCCGGCCCGGGTGGGTGGTTCTTCTCCAGTCAGAAAGACTCTGGATGATGGATGAAACCGATTGAAAGACATTGAAGCGGTCAAGGACTCCAGGTTGGAACGAGTAGAGATTGGACACCTCCCAACACCACGCCAGTCATTGGGGTTTCAGCACATGGACATCCAGTCCCCCGAGTGCGCCTGGCACTCAGTACATGTCGAGCATCACCCACTTCCCGTACGGCGCCGGACTCCGCACACCATCCACCGGCCAAAGCACTCACTGCCGTCCCATGCCACCAATATGCGCATGCGCCTCAAACTGCATCCGGTTTTTCCTGTCTCTGTCTCGCTTCGTGTCTCTGGATCAAGAACGACGGTTTCGAAACCCAGGGTCCGTACATGGGTCCGTCCATTTGAGACATCACTTGGTAAACAATCGTCTATAACTTTGTAATTCATGGATTTTGACACCACTATTGCTCCATGAACCCTTAGCCTTAGCACCAGATCTTCAAAAGAGCCACCCTGGGTGGGGTCCCGTTCTTGAAGGGTCCCATCGAGATCCCAACAAAGTAAGCTCAGAAGAGTTGGATGCTGGCGTGGAAACGACTCTTGCAATGGAAAGTTCAATGTGCCCAATCTTGGCAGTAAGTAACATGTGTGGTGCCTCTATGACTCTAAACCGTGTAAACAAAAACACGACTTTCTTCATATTCTCTTGGATGCGGTTTCAGAAGCTGCTCTCGTGTCCAAGCCACTTCGTCAAGCCCTAACGCAGTGGGCACGTTCCGCGAGCGAGGGCAGCGCTTTTCTCGCGCCCCGCATCGCGGGTGGAAGCTGAGTAAGGCTGCGGTAGAACACAGAACACCAATGAATCACATGTGCGTTGTTTTGGCCAATCAAACCTTGGGCATGCCACACACAAGGCCTATGCCGCACCGGTGATGATTTCCAAGATGTGACATCTTGCCCAACATCTTGTCACATTATGTCAGGATGCTCTTACGCCGAAGCTGTAGCGGACTGCATTCTGCTCTTGCAACTTGAGTAGTACAAACCTCCCAGCTGGTACTCCCACCTGACTGCTGGCTTAAAGGATCATCTCAAGCAGAAACGGACAAACGACCGGGATCTCCACCGGCTCTTCCCATCTCCACCCAACCGCCCCTGCCCTGCTCCTCCGGTTCGTCCAAGGGTGGCGGGATCGGCACCGGCCCCTGAACAAAAAGGAGACGAAGAGGGGACTCCAACGGATGTTCCACTCGGTACATTGCTTGTTCTTTGCATTGATCCTGCTTTTTCTGAGACGTGTGAGTTGGGAGGCGCATGGGGTTACCAGAATTTCCCTGCTGGATGCCAAGTGCACAGCCATGGGCTATGGAACAACAAAGAGGAAAGCAGCATTACTCCTGGTGGACGTTGACTTGGCAGGCCCTCATCCGTGCCTTGCCGTTCTTGGAGCCTTTCCCTGACTTTCCTGCAAACAAAACGAGCGTGCCGTTGAAGCCACCCAAGGCATGGAGTCAAAGGCGGTCATCTTCGTCAAAGGTGTCGGTGTTCTTTTACTGTTGACATGACTTGATCATCATGATTTACTTACAATCAAAAAATATATGTTACATAATTACGCTTATACAAACCTGATGAAGCCTGTGAGTTTAAGAACCTTCCATGTCGATCTTGGCGGTTGAGTCACCTCACACCATCCTCACACCCTAAAAAACCCTCTCAAAGCTGGAGACTCCCAAGTTTCCCCGGCAACCCACTCCTTTGCCCCTCTCCTCTCGCTCGCCCTGGCAAGACAGGGGATGGCAAAGCATGGCTAGGCAGTTGGACGGCAGTGACAGTGTTCCTCAAGGCCAAACCTTGGCTACCACATGATTTGGATACTTATATAGCTGCTTTCATTCACCTGTACTACACCGTTTGTTCCTTGTTTTTTGAAGGGCCCACCCACCTCCCCTAGGAAGGAACAAATAGGAAGAAGTCATGAAAAACATGAGTGGCGCAATATCTGTGCGATCGAACAAATGAAAGGAGCATCATTGAAATCCATAATCATACTACTGGTGAAGTCTGAGGGTATGTTATGGAGTTGGGAATGCACTCCGAACCCCGCGATGGGGTCGAGAGCTAACCCTAGCCGCTCTCAAATGAGAGAGCTCCAGTCCAATATGCCCTTCATTTAACTTGCTATCCATCAATTTTCTTCTTGCTTGATGCCTACCTTTCAGATGCACCCGTGTCCTGTCCAAGATCCGAGCTCACAACGGCCCCTTTTTGCCACAGCCGTCGGATCCGGCGTTCAATCTCACAACGGCTGGATCTCCTTCAGCAGGGACTGCACCTCCTGGACGAGCCGCCCGAATCTTGGCACGGCAACATGTGGCTGCAGAGTCTTTAAGCCTGGTAACTGACTCTTTGACTCTTGCATGCGCCAAAGATCGTCACATCGCAGAGGTGCTTTCTGTTTGGATTCACCAGCCTGGTAAAAAAATAAGCATAAAGGGTTCAAGCAGGTCCAAATGCTGAGAGTCTCTGAGAGATATTCCCAGGAAAAAAACACGGTGACATCCAGTGCCACCATCTCAAAGATCTGAGGGTTCATCTGTTCAGGATCATCACCTACCCTGTTCATGGAGGTGGAGGTTGTTTTCCACTTCCATGTTTGTTGGAGGGAGGGTGGTTCGTCCAAAGTCCGGAATGGCGCCAGCTAGGAATCTCTGAATCGTGGAGAGTCCTTGGGGGGAGCGGCCGCCACCTTCTGCAACTGTCCCAAGAAGTTCGCGCCTTTCCTCAACAACGCGCGGTGTCTGCGGTGCCAATTGGTTGTAAAGCACGGCGTGGCCAGAAATGGACGCGATGAGCGAAAAACATTACGGTTGGGAGCTTGAACTCAACACCAATCCCTGCTTTAGTCCTTCTCCCTACGGGTTCGGGTTTCTGTGCTTGTTGAAGAAACAGTTGGCTAGTCATGCCTACACTAATGGGCCCACGACCAATCCAATGGGCCAATGGGTGTGCGAGTCTGCGTTTGTTTAGCTGTTCTATACTTTCCCAAATGAACAACACGGGGTCCATTACATGAATCTGCCCCCACCCAGAAGCGTCTCCCCACCTCGAAGCAGAGGTGCGACACTGCGACACCACACCAAGCCCAGACATTGCATGCTGGTCCAAGATGCTTGAGCTTGGATTCCAGGGTCTCCACGGTCATGCCCAATTTCTTCGACTTGGATTCCAGTTGCTCAGCCAACACCTAGCAACCCGGGTCGCCTGAAAATGGCCCCCCCAAAAAATGCACCAAGAAACTCATGCAACCTGTAAGCAGCTGTGATGGCAGGAGCTAGCGCATGGTGACATGGTGCAGGAATTCTTACGCGTGATTTCATGGGCCACACTTCACAAAGGGCAGCTGAGATCTTGAAGTGGATGTCGTGGTCGTGATTTTGAGACTTCTTTCACGTTGCAGTGAGATTTGGACAGTATCAGCTCTGCCATATATTGATGGTGACAGTCTCTTGCATTCCTTATCCATGCGGGGAACCGTTCGAAGGAGCCGGAAGAACTCGTCACGATCCAAGTCCCGACCGTTAAGGGACCGGCACTGTCAATCATGTGCCATCCGGAGAGCGTTTCACCTTAGAACACCTATTTTTCAAGGAAACAAGAGGTGTGCCATACAGATCATCCAAGTTCCAGGTGTGAAGCTAGTTCCAACTTGGATCCTGAATTTGGAAGAATTTTCACAAACAGAACACACACACACAACATAACACGCGGAATCTGCTAACAAAAAAAAACATTTACTTGCCACACATCATGTATGGCCTTCATAGGGGCAGTGCATGTGCTTTGAATTGTGAAGCCTATCGGCCGCGACTTCGGCTTCGATCGTTGTACCGTACCACGAATCGCTCTCGGCTCACGCCGCCAACACGACGCCTCCCTACGGACCGGTCGATCAACACGACCAGGACACAAGCCCAAAGGTATATCAAAAGGGCAAATGAGTGGAGTAGCTGGACGCTGGGGCGGTTTCACGCACAATACTAGGCACAATATATTCCATACATGGTCTGTTAGCCTTAACCAGGAAACATAGAGCTTTGGGCTTTGGGGGGGCCCGCAACAGTCCCCATAGATCCATAGCCAACACCCACAGGCACTCATCCAATAGAGGGATCCCCTCAGCTTGGATTACCCTACGCGACATGGTCTCTGGTCCGTCACTTGCGCCTTGGTCTGCTGCAACTCTGCCTTCAGCACACTCTCCTGCTTCAGCAAAGCCGCCCGACGTGTGCGCCCCACCTCAGTTGGGGGGCTCAGGCGGTGCCAATCGGTGGTTGAAGAGGGTGAGAATTGATCGAACATGATGACCGAACCAGAAAGTCACAAGAAATCAGCCAAATCAACACTAGCCACTGTGCCACATATGTATAAGCCGTAAGCCTTTTAACTTACATTGATGGATGAGGGACAGCCATTTGTGCTTCCAACCGTCACAAAATTGCACACTTGTCATTCCAACCGTCGCAAGGCCGGCCATACGATCTTTTAACTGACCAACAGTTACACCATGATGTGAATGGTTCATTTTTGTTTTGCTTTCCTCTGTTCCATGGATATGAAAGATCATGAATGTTTGCGGAGTGACGATGCTTTTGGAATCTTGGAAGTCAGGGCACCAGATCGAGGCTTGCTTGCCATTGGGAAGAATCGACCCTCCTCCACCCCGCCGACCCCTGCGCCGCGCTTTTCCCGCCGACCCAGTTTTTCTCGTTGTCTCGCGGAGCGCCTCGAAGCTCTTCAGGAACATCTTCTTCAAGGAGATCTTGCTCTTCATCTCGGCCTACCGGCGTGGCTGGAAGAGCTCCGAGCCGTGAGAAGTTGAGTTGAAGCAACGGACTTGAGTTCAGAAAAGGGATCGAAGCTAGTTGAGTTGAGGTAGTCAGGTAGTCCGTTTCCGGCAGTTGATGCAATTTCCATTGAGTAACATCCCAGGTTTGGGATGAAATTCAAACACCCGTGCGGCAGGAGTGATGAATTAAGCTGAGTACATCGAACACATTCACATGAAACGCTGGTTGTTGTGAGATGAAACACGTCACAGTGATCTGAACAAAGTGCCTTTAAGATCTGAACTGCCTGAGCAGTTGACATGCAACAACTGGATGGCCTCATATCGCCTCAGTCTTGAGGAAATCATATACGTGAAACATTATATATACACATCTCTCTTGGAAGAATCATTGAAAATTGATGAAAATGGCATGGCCCGTTGGATTACCATGACATCTAAATACAAAACAGGGGGGTGGTGAACTCCACTTCCATGATTCTTTCAAGGAGTGTAAACATTTATGCAAGATACCCATTTCACTTGAATGGCCTTGGGTGGTCTGATGCCCTCGGAGACCCCCCAAAAAAAACTGTCTTCCCACCCTGGCCTTGTGCAAGTGTCGCAAATCTTTGGCCAATAGGTCGATCATCTCGTCCCCTTTGGGTGCTTCATCCTGGAGTCCACAAGTTGCGCGGACCCCTACTTCTGGGGTGAAAAACGTGGGGCGTTGCCGTTGTTCTGTTTATTTACTATGTAAAACAAATTGACCTCCCAGGTACGGGCAACAAAAAGCGAATTTCTGGATACTGGTCATTGTCGTAAGCACGTGTAAGCACTGTAGGTCCCACGATGGAACCATCAAACAACCGTGAGAGAAAATGGCAATGACTTCTACCTGCATGCTCCCATCAAGGCAAGGTGAGCGTGTGGAGTTTCAACATGTTTCAACTACACAGAAAGGGCCAAACGCTTGCAAAGCAAGTTCAAGCACTCCTGAGCATCCTCACTCTCCACCTGCGTGAGATTCGTTTCCTCTGACTCCTCCTGCTCTTTGTTGGCATGCCGATGTCCATGACGCAGGGACTTCTTGGCTTCCTTGGCACCAGTAAAACACAAACCAAAGCCACGCGGCAACGCGATGCACGCTGTCCAACTTGCTAAACCTCAAGAAAAGGCACTAGCAGCTAGCACACAGGAAAACGGCGATGAAGTGACTATCACCTCAAGAGTCTTGACTTGTTTGTGGGTCATGAGGCCGGTCCTCTCCGTGGCCCCCCCACTGAGTGTTGATAAGCACCTTGCCCAACACGACATCCCACCCGTAGATGAGCCACATCTGTGTTTAAGACCCTACTATGTATGGATCCACATACCTTCCCAAAAGGTATATATTTGGGCCCTCCAAGCCTTCTCAGAAGGTATGTGGATCCATAGGGATATACCTCTCAGTCCCCGGAGCCTCGTGTAGCCCCGTTGGGCCGGGCGCGTTCGCCGCTGTTCGGCTGGAGAGGATGGCCAAGTCTGGAGAGTGTGGACTTCAAACATCTTCACAGCCTTGAAAGCATCTATCAGCAACTCCCAGCTCTTGAAAACCCCTTGGCCCCTTCGGCACCACCTCCCCCTTCGCAGCTTCTCATCCAAACTCAAACGTTTTGCCAGGCGTCTTTGTGATGGACTCGCGAGACCTCCATGAAAGAGACCGCCTCCGGCTCCTCTTCTTTTTCCCCCTCCCCCTCTGGCTCCTCGCCCATGCTTTGCTGGAGGAACTTCCTGGGAGCGACTTGTGGTCGGATGACTCGGATGAATGGATTCTTTCGGTCTGGGCGTTGGCTGCTATGTATGACATACAGCAGCCAAACATGTATGAAGAACGACTCCATCAGAAATTGCCCCCACCCCGTCCCCAAAATGGGTTGTCCTTCTCTCTTTCGGAGGTGCTTTTTGTTGAGGCTTGGCTCAAGCGTCATGAGGGCGCGAGGTGTGGTTCCTGTTGATTCATATAGCATCATAATACAACCTTGTGTGATTCAACCTTTGTAGCAATATATCACCTTGTGTGATTCAACCTTTACTGCCTGGAAGACAGCCACCCCCCCTCAGTCTCAAGGCACACAGGCACACCTCACATAATCCCTTCCGAGCATCTCCCCCTCCGCCAGCTGCTGCTCCAATGCTCGGAGCTCACTCTTCCGGAAGGACACCAGCTTCTCCTGACCAGGGAGCGGAATTTCGCTTCGCCAGGTGACCTCGCACCTGGAAGAACCCTCCCACAGGTCACGCATTCCCACCTCAAAGGGCAGGAAGGTCAAATCCTGGAGAACTCCTTGTGGGAACAAATTTCTGTAGCCTTCAGGTTGCCAGAGCCCTCCATTGGCAGGCCCATTTTTGTGTCTCAAGGACATCTACCAAATCGTAGCAGCTTTTCTTCCCCCAAACGCATGGTCAGAACAACCAGTAAACCTTTCGAGGGTGCTTCAAGCGACCATCTCTCAAAAGGGCAGCAAAAAGCAATTAAGAAGTATCAGGAATCAAAGGAACTTCGAGTCTTCCCATGCTGGAGTCACAAGTCGGCCCTCCAAGGTGCCTGGTGTGCCACCTCCTTCTTCAATTCTGCGTTCTGCTGCCGTGCTGCGATGATCTCCTTGGCCAGGACGGCGTTGCGCTTCACCAGCACCTCAGGGTGAGCGAACCCGCAGAGCCCAAGCACGTTCGGTGTTCCCATTGCATGAAGGCTGCGCACATGAAATTCCAACCGGCAGCCAAACCTCCTGTAAATGTTTCTTGACCTAAGCTTTATAGTGTCACAGTGTTAGTACGCTTCAAAACCGCCCAGCCGACCTGATTCTCCTTCTCCTGTTCTCGCAGCTTGGCATCGTAGACCTGTCTCTGCTGGGACACACGCTCCAAACTGGCATGCTCCAACTGCGAGAGATGATCTTCAAAGCTGCTCGCACGTGTGTTCAGGTGGTCCTTCCTGAGCCGGCCGGAACAGCGGGGAGCGGGGAGGCAGCGAGACGATGAGTTTAACTCTTGAAAACACACTAAGTCCTTTGCACCTTGTAGGGGTTGGGCATAAGTTCCCGGGTGCATCAAGAATATAGAACGGGTATCCCCATGAAGCCATGAAGAAAAAATACAAATACAACCTCAACAATCTCAACATCCTTCAACAAACTCACGTCACAACTCTGAAACTGCCAAAGCATCACAATGTCTTTAAATCATGTTTGATCATCCCTATGACGGAGGCTTCCACTTCTGGTTCTGGAGGTGCTTTTTTTGGGGAGCACAAACCAGGATCAACATCCGAGTGTCACATCCTCAAACTCCTCCAGGACGTGGGTGGGCAGCTGTGGCAAGCCATCTGGTCCCGCATTGAAGACCTGGAACTGCATGGGGGCGGGGCTCGTCTCTCTATGCACACTTCGGGGGAACTAACATGGAAGTGGAACACCGTTTGTAGAGAAAAGGGTCTTTTCAGTCGTCCTTTTGTCCACTTTCATGATTATTCAGGGGAGTGTATTGTTTCACATGACTTAGACTTAGACGACTCAGAGGTGAGATCGACGCATCGACGCAAGACTCATCGAGGCAAGACCTGTGGCATGCTTGATGTGACCGTCATGAGAACATGACACACCACAAGCAAAACACAGAATCACTTAGAAAAGTCTTTCGAACACTTGGATACATTTAAAAGCTCTGAATACAGCGTGCAAGTGTAGAACAACGCCACGCTCGGAATTCGGACATCAGGAACAACAAAGCTTATTACTGCTTATTATAGTCACTAAGTCAACCTAATGACCTAATGATACCTAATGTCTTCATACCTTCAGCCTTCCAAAAGCGAATTCGTCTCCGGCCTTGGGCACCTTGGGCAACGGCGCCTCCCCATGAGCGCACGGTGCCAACCACGCGAGGCTCAGGAGAGCCAGCACCCGCGGAACAGGACGCGGCGCCTTCATTGTGGCCCGACGTTTTGAGCCAAGCTGAAGGGGATGCTAACTGCCAAGAAAGCACCTCATAGGCTGATAGGGATACTTTGGAACATGTTCCATAACCACGCAGCTAGCTGCTAATTTGGGGTTCTTTTGGGCGGAAGTTTGCAGGGTTGGTCACCCATGATGCAGGCAACATCCGACGAAGCTGCTTGTGAGATGCACCCCTCTAAAGGCCTCAACAGCAACTCCAAAAGAAAATCGCTCTGCAGCTTGTGTGCTTCCTTCGCACTTGGGTCCCAAGACCACCTTCAGAGCATGATAGGCACGAACATCATCCAAGGTTCGCTGCGCCCTCCTACCTTCAAAAGAATTCAGAAAACCACCAAAAGAGATTGGGCGTTCCCATTGCAGTGTTTGCTTGTTTCGGTTTCAGGTTGGTGTGCAGGATTCCTTAGACATCATGAACATCGAGTCATGGACAACATGACCATTCTGAAAGGATAATGTGCTGATTCCGAAATCGGACCCGAGTGACCCGAGTGACGGAGCCCACAGCGGGCCAGGCCTTGTAGCCCCTGTCCTGCGTTTCGGTGGACCAACAGCGTGGGTAAGCATTTACAAGCATATACAAGCATCCTGGAGTATAGTACATGAACCAATCCGAAAAATATACATTAACAAAAACATGACCAATCAGTGTTCTATTGATGTTTAAGGTGCTTACATGATTTACCGACCATATTCAATCTACAGATTCGAAACTCCTGAGACTTCTGAATCGGAAATCATGAACAACATGTTTGTGAATGCTGCCCACAAGGGGCTTCTTGGGTGCTCAGGACAAAGAACAGTCTTTAGACTGGTGCAAAAATGTGTTTGGCTGGATCTTGGGGCTGGGATTGAGGCAGGAAACGGCTCCAAACCAACACCCAAATGGTCGACTCCTAGGCTCCCGAGTGCTTGAGTACACAACAGACTCTACGGACTCCATAGGGCGGGGCACGGGCAACCAGTTGTTCAATGCCCTCGCTGCAACCCCCCATAAATTCAAGTACCGGCAATCAAATGGGCTCAACTTAAAGGCTGGCATCAACATTAACGTCCACAGACTCTAGACTCTTTAGACTCTAGACTGTTTCCTGTCTGCCCTGCAGTGGTGTTGAATCGAACGTCTTCGCACGGCCTGCCTTCCCAGCGCCTTTGCCGTACGACGCTGCCTGCGGGGAAAAGAGCAAGTGTAAGAACCATGTCGAGACTCTGCCATGTGGAAGTCTACATGCGACACGGCATGTACACCATCGACTGACACTATATCCGAACAAATGCGGTCTTTGTATATGGGTTTAGAAGGGGCAAGAAGGCACAAGCGTATCCAACGCGTCATGGACCCCTTCAATATGAAGTGTAGCTCTCAAGGATGAGTTCAATCCCGAACCAAGCATTTTGTCTCATAGTAGTGAATCTTCTTTAAGATCATAAAATTTAAGTTCAGTGACATGTCACCAAGCATCTGGCCCTCTCACAAACTGGCGATGAATCATCATGAATCTCTCCCTCTCAGGACCGGCGTCCCCTTTTGGGCTTGGCTTATGCAGGCTCACGTGGACCAACCCGGAGGCGGTTTCGGATGGACTCTCTCCACATGCGTCAGGAAGACTTCGGTGTTGAACCTCAGCAAGGGCTGGAATGAACTAGTAACAAGAAGCTACTACACGCTCCTGGCCTTACTATATACTAGGAGTGAGGACGATACTAGGGGCTCCTGGCATCGCTACTAGGAGCATTCTCACTACTAGTAACAAGAAACTATACCTGATCTGCCTGGCTTGTGCCAAGGCCGGCCTTCTTCTCTCGGTCAATCGGTCAATCCCTCCTGCATCATGTTGAAGAACGGAGAACCATGTTCAACCCTAGGCTAAAATTCCTCAGCAACCAATCAAGCATCAATCAATCAACCAATCAGTCAAACCAGTCAACCAACAAGTTTCCTAATTTATTCCAAGGTGCTCATAGGTCACGATCCATCTCTGACAAGGCCGACAATAGATTCCAGTGCCATTGGATTTCAAGGCTCCGGCATAGGGATGATCAAAAGCTGCATCCCAGCAGGTTCTCTTCTGTTTCACTGCTGCTTGGATGGTGGACTTCTCCTCTTCCTGGAGTGGCCACTTTTGGGGGTGTCAAAAGCTGCAGTCCCACACAAATGGCCTCACTACTGGCCTGACTGTGATGAGCTGAACGTCACATCAATCCGTCTGTCTCCCCCGAGCTGAAAAGGTGGCAGTCGAGCTTTGTTTTGCAGAACCTGCCCACCACTGAGAACCTGGCCACCTGAAGCGGGGGGGCCCCCATGTCGCCATGGCGACTTGTGGTTCTCACATCAACTGATGTAAATTGCCAGCACCACAGTGGAACCAGCAGCCAGCTGACTCTCATAAGATTGTTGACCACCCCAAAGAAGCACATGAACAAACAGAAATACCGAAATCACATCAATTCACTCTTCTAGATATACATTAAGTATGATCAGTCTATTCATATCCGTTGGTATGTACATCCGATCAGTACAAAAACTGTTCTCACCGCGACCCTGGGCCTTCTTGGCCAAGGCCGAAGTCTCTGCAGCCTTGGACGTAGCTTTGGCAGCAGCCTTCGGCTCCTTCGGCTTGGTGTCGAAGTCAAAGTCCGCGAAGGGGTCCGGGTACCCGGCCTGCGTGCCGCTGGAAGCGGAAGGAACGAAGGCAAGGCATAGACTCCCTGGAACTGATGTGGATGAAAATTGGTACCGGAAGACAATGAAATCCTCATACCAAACAGGGGGGTGGTTTTCCACTTCCATGAGTGATAGGGAGACAAAGCATCAGCGCTATAACACAGACACAGCGGCTGTGGAAACTTTGCACCAAGCTCGAGATGACAAGCACTTTGCATCGCACTTCCTTGGATGGAGACTTGCGATGGACTTTCTGTGTAGGAGTCATGCGTGAATCTTCCAGCCTCTGATAGTCGAGGTGGATGTGAGACACAAACACTTGGACCAGGCAGGCCCGGATTGGCAAAAGAAGCAGCTTTCGGAAAATCCCATCCAGTGATGTGATCGTCTTGATCATCAACTGGAATGAGCCTTAATGAAGTCTGCAATTGTGTCAAGAAGGGCAGCTCTGCTGGAAGCAGGACCTAAAATGTGACCATACTCATGAGATTCCAAGGTTGCTCTGCCCGTCTTTGCTGCCAGCATTTCGCTCTGTGCGTAAGGAACCAATGGATCCTTCTTGCCAGCAACAACAAGGCAGGGGACTTGGTTCTCCTCCAGCATGGAAAGGTGCTGGTCGTGTGACTTTGCAGTACTTGCCCAAGCCAGTGTTGAGAAGGGATTCATTCCTCCGTAAATGTCCATCCATCCCTTCTCGTGGTCATCTTCAATTCCCTTGGTCAGTACAGCCTGCCATGGGTCTCCCTCCTCAACCTCGAACATTGACATGAACGAAGGCAACAAACCCTTCACTCTGTCTTCCTTGGTTGACTCGGGAGAAACCGCCGCTGCTGCTGCCATCACCTCCTGAAGTGCTGGATTCTCAAAAGGTGCCTGTGATGGAACCACTTCGTATGAGCTGCTGCAAATCACCGCGGAATTGAGACGATCCTTCAACCTACACATCGTGACTTGTGCAATGACACCTCCGGTGCTGAAGCCGATGATACTCGCTTTGGCTATGTTGTGGTGATCCATGATGGCTGCTACATCGTCAGCTAAATCGTACCAATTGTAGGGAGCATAGAAGTCTGAGTCCAAGTTGATGCCTCCAGTGGCCGAAAAGACTTTTCCCATTTCCTCCATCAGATTCTTGTCTTCAGGAACCATTGCCTCCATCTGCTTAAAGACCTCGGTACCGCACACATCACGCGGGTTATAGTTGATAACAAACAGGTCACGTGCCACCAGGCCTTCGACAATGGGCATCATCATGTTCATTGAAGCACCCGTGCCCACGATGGAAATCACGCAGGGCTTGGCTGGATCACCGTGAAGGCGAACGTCGAACTGCAAGGCCTTGCTGTTCTTCATGATCGCGGACGCCGCCATGGCGGCCATGCAGCTGTCCTGAATCTGCTTTAAGCTTGAGCGTGCCGTCTGCAGCTTGAGACTTCAGGGAGCCTCCCCAAGTCCTACATGTTCTTAACATCGCAATCTACTGATGGCAGGTTTTGGCAGGTTTTTGATGGATGTTGCAGATTCTGGAGCGCTCCAAAAGAAAGAACCATCCATTCCCGTTCAAACGCAACAACCACACCGGTGCTTCAAGTGCCGCCTTCGGCGCAGCGGTCTCCTGTCGAAGCGCAGATCAGGGTGCTTGACCAGGTGATCCGCATAAAATCGGGGAAGTTAGTTCGAGACCTACTAGCGATGGCCTCCTTTTGTTGTTCCCCCTACCCCCCGCCAAAGCCAGGAACACACCGACTCTGACTTCTGACTTCTCGAGGATGCCCAACGATAAGAGACTCTCGTGGTGATGCTCTCGTGGTGAGGATGACCACTGTGGGATCCTACTCGGCGTGGCCAAAGCTGAGGGCTGGGGACGCAAAGCCAATTCTTGGTTGAAACCAAATGAATCTGCTAGTAGGGTGGAGGCCATCGCTATAGTAGGGTGTAGGCTAAGGCTAGTAGGTTCCTTACTGTCTTTTCCTAAAAGACCGTTGCGCGTTTTGCCATTTGGAGCCTTATCCTATCTGAAACAGATTGGGCCATCTAAGTACTCTTGATGTGACATCAATACAAATGCAAAGTCAAAAATAACCTTAAATTAAACCTAACCACACCACACTCCGATTCATTGATATAAAGTAGAAACCACCCAGTTTGTAGAGAGAACTAATCTTCCCATAGGATATATTCAAGCTCCATGTCAGTGGGCCGCAGGTAGTCACAGTATAACTATATATAATAAGTTGAAACCTTCTGCTTCTGCTTCCTTGTCCGATTCATAACTCCGCTCGCAGCTATCCTTCTGCACCAGGTTGCCGGTTGGTGCTTGTGTGATTATGATGATTATGTGACTCCAAGCAAGGAAAAAAATCTGTTGGCGGGCGCAGGCGTCAAGTACCCCCAGCCTTGATCACACTCTGAATTCTGGACTTCTCTTACTTGGTGTCAGCCGGTCTTCCATCAACAGAAAGGCTTTCGCTTTAAACACAAAAAAAGATAACCCACCACATCCAAGACATCCAAAGGATAAGCCCCAGCACCAGCGGCTTTTAAGAAAAACCTTCAACCTGCCACCGGCTTTCACTCCATCCCAGTCCTTGGCACTCTCTTTCTCTGCTTTCGGCTCCGGCTTGGGCCCTGCCTTGGCCTGTGAAGTGCAATGGTTGGGGGGCAGGTCACTGGTAGGAGCTTTCCATCCACTTGCCAGTCATCTACTTGCAAATGATCATACACATTCATACACCAACTACTTGCAGACTTCCAAGCTCACAAGTTCCCACAACGCCCTGGAAAAGCTTATACGAGCCTACACCCTGCGCCGTTCATCTTGTATCTCCCTTCTTTCTCACAACCCCATGGTGAACATCACATCACCTCAAGTCTTAGACTCTTAGAACAACAAAATCCTCCCTATCACCTCCCTCGCCCTCCGGCCTTTGCCTTCGCTTCCGCCTTCGGCGCCGCTGCTCCCGTTGTCTCCCCGGCATCGCCGCCGAAGTCGCCGCGCGCCTCGCGGCGCCGCTGGGCGGCGGCGCGCTCCTCCTTGCGGCGCAGGTCGCGCTCCTGGGGGCGGGACGTCACCAGGACGGTTGGTCAGAAAGAACATGAAAGAAAATGGGAGACTTGTTGGAGGGTGTTGATTAAAGAATCAGAACTATTGAACTATACAGTAACTTACTGTTTTCGGAAAAGCGAGAAAAAAAACAACCGGGAGTCGGGGCAGTGAGGTGTGTCTTTCTCGTTTCTTGCATGGAGGTTTCAACAAATTCGTCCCATCAACAATGGAAGACTTCTGAGGTGGGTCCCAAGCGAACATATACTGGATTCCCGCTAAGCCATTTTGCATTTCGCACAGTCGGTGGAGAAGAACATGGAGGTTCCCTGTTGAGTGGGTTTGGGGGATCCATGTGTTAGCTGGAAACTAAGAGTATATCCAGGTGAAGCCCTGACTCGCTCAGGCGGCCGAGTTGTCGTGGGAGCATCGACCAGATCTAGATATGATAAAAACTGGAAAATCACCAGCAGTCACGAGCGCCACAAAAGGCTTCCACAAATCACCTATTCAACCACACTATCCCATTCATCGAACAAACATGTGCAATTCATGTCGGAGACCCCCATTAAACTTGAAATTGGCGTTGCAAGTTCCTGGCCTCCCTGAGCTCCACTCAAATCATCCTAACAAAGCTACCTGGACAGACTCATGCAATTTCATCTCCATACTGCAACCATGTCTCTCTCTTTCTTTGCATGCACACCTGCTGTTTCCAACCCAGACCCAAGAAAAACCACATCCGTTCCATCTCTTCATCCCATACCCTTGAAACAATCCCTTCCATCTTATGGTTCCAAACTATTCCCCCATGTTCTCCCCAGTCCTTCTGATCTGCCAAATCGGCCTCCATCTGTTGCAGGAAGCTCTCCACGTTCCGCGGCACCTCACCGACGGCCTCCAGGAGCGCCGCACAGCGGTTCTTGATCTCCTCAGGTGGTGCAGCCCCCCTGGAGGTTTGCTGCAAACAGTTGGAGTCTCATCAACGGCTTTGCAGGTCTACCGTTGACCCCCGGCCCCCCGAGGACTGGCCCGGCCCAGGCATTGCCTCCCTTCCCCGGCACGGCCGTCGGCCAGCTGACGCAGCGGGCAAAGGAAGAATCTATGCGTCAAAACGCATCCACAAATAAATATGTTAAAGGAGGGATCGGCAAGGTGTGTATATACAGTAATGTATTAATCTGTGCAAATAAACCCTTTCTAATTAATGTTGTCGGTCTACGGAGCTGTATTTGGGGTTTAGTTTTGATTAAACCCTTTTTGGTTGATTGATATTCATACCCTTGGGTTTGGGGTTTGGATCAGGATGTACGCCCTTTTTGATCGAGTTTTGGCCATACCCTTGGATTTGTGGAGGGGTTTACATCTTGATCCAAACCCCAAATCCAACGGCATCGTCCTCACTCAAGCAAAACGTGACCCAAACCCCAAATCCAAGGGTTTGGCCCTTGCTCATGGTTTGGGTTTGTGTTGAAGGGCATACATTGAATCCAGTTCGAGATAGTTCCAGTGAGAAAGTCGAAATTGGTTGGGAAAGGGTGGAAAGGGCTTGGGGGCCTGACAAATCAGTGTAGATTCTAAGGACTGAGAACTACACGCTTTGCATCAATGGTGCGTACACTCTAACAAACGTCCCCCCCCACTTGACTTGAAAGTTCAAGCGTGAACAATGACTTTCACCTGGCACTCACGGCATGCAGTTTTATCACCATCTGAAAGAACAACACCATCGGAGAATCGCCCCACTTGGGGCCTTTTAGTCGCTGATTTGTGGGCGAACGTGGTCCTCCCAGATTTTTAGCCCGCCCAAGGCTCTGGGGAGCCACTCCGTGCGATGAGGCGGTAGTTGAAGTGCATGGCCAATGTGGAGAGCGTGGCCTCAGTAGCCATATCCCGACTCAGCGACAACCGATGCCAATGAGATCTCTTGACCCCCTGGCCAGGTCCACCCTGGCTTTGTTGCTGGAACGCTCATAAAGGTCATAAAAGCAAATAAGTCTTCCAGGATCAACTTGCAACTTGCCACAAAACCAGTAATTATATAATAGTCATTGTTTGCGTTTGTGTTGCGTTCGATTCTCATGCGCCGTCATGGAGGGGGAGGCTCCCATCCACCCGGAAACGTGGCAGTTGATGAACATTGACCTTTGAATTCAAGTCTGCGCAGGCGCGCATCAACACCTAACTCTCGCTTCAACAAAGGATCTGAGCACGAAGGAGTGGCAGTCTGGCAGTCTGGCACCTTCTCGGCACACCATGGGAAAAGGTACCATGATTGAAGTGTTTTGGTGGTTCCAGGTCGTGCCAGTTTCCGTCTTATCAATAATATTACTCCTCCTCCTGCTGCTATCACTCACCCATGCATCCTGCCTGGACGTCAGCCAATGCCGCGACGCACAAGATCTCGGCGCCCTGCTTGAGAAACTTCCTCAACTTGGCCTCGGCCCCTCGAGTGTCATCATGGCCTTGGTACACACAGTGGCGGTGTTGGTGAAATGCACTTAAGTGCCAATTTAAAGCATTATAAAGGGGGGCCGGTGTTGCGAGGTGAGTGTAAGATGCAAGGAAACACTGAAGCACACAAACGATCGGAATCTCTGAACACCCATTGAAAACAGGCCTTTGGCCTGTTTAAGCCGAATCCAATATCGGCACCACCTGTTTAAACAAATGGGACATTCTCGCACCAACTCCCACCAATCTGCTCAACAATCCCAGTGGCGCAGCGTCTTGATCTCGCTGGCCACGAAGCGGTCGACGAAGAGCCGCAGGATGTTGAGAGCC
This sequence comes from Durusdinium trenchii, assembly GCA_963970005.1. NCBI lineage: Eukaryota > Dinophyceae > Suessiales > Symbiodiniaceae > Durusdinium > Durusdinium trenchii. The sequence goes on from CAXAMN010004447.1 coordinate 793,983, forward strand.
GGCTGTGCGTTGGTCTTCCTCCGCTGTGCTCCAACCGGTGCGGCGGCAAGAATTGAGATGGACCAGTGGATGAACGGATTGAATCCGATTGAGGTTGTTTTGAGCGGGGTTGCTAGGAATCTGGGATGCTAGTAACATTAGGTGGGCACAGGCTCAAGCAAAAAACGAACATCAAGCATGTGCAAAGGTGCAACCAAGCATCAAGGCCTTTTCACCCACGATCTCATCTCTGGACTTCTTGGCCTTTTCCCACAGGCGCACTGTGTTGTCATGTACCTCCATGCGAAGCTTCTTCACTCGCTCGTTGGGGGGGGCAAGCCTCAGGCAAGAGTCTTGCAACCCCAAGTGCCAGCCCTTAAGCCCAAAGACCAACTCTACCAATATACACAGGCTGTAAGGGTGGAGGAAAAGTGCTGCCAGGCCGCGGTTCTTCTCTTCCTCTTCTTCCTTCTCTTTCTGCTTCTTCGCCTCCTGCTACGCAAAGTTCAACTAAGGAAGGAGGCTACTGGTAGCTCTGTTGCCGTGGTGTGGTGCATGCAAACCATCTCATTCCATGCTGGCTCATGCAGGCTTTAAAGAACATGCTCACAGAATAGGAATTAGAGCGTTAAGAACTCGCTCCTCTTCTTCTGGATCGTCTTCGTTCTCTTTCTTTCCATCCTTAGTTTCTGGCCCGTCTCCTACCTGGCACCTCAATTCCAAATACATTACACTTTTCAGGCAGTTGCTTTTACATCATCAACCTACTGTACTCCCCATAGCTCCAATGGGGCCCATTCCTGCGTTACATCACCTTCTTGGAGTGCGAATGCTTGGACCCTTCACTCGGTCTGGCCCCTTCATCACCTGGTCCCTTCACTCGTCGAAGCGTCAGGATTTTCTTCTTCTTTCTCGATCTCTGTGAGCCGCTCCTGTCGTTGGTCAGTCACCGCGAGAGGTGAAAGACACGAACATCACACGCATGTCATTCATCGCTGCTGTGGACAGTTTGAACTACATAAATACTATATAAATAGAATTAGTTATATAAACATGTAGAAATATGTAGAATCTTGACTATAAAAAACCTTCTGGTCTCTTTCCACTCTCCTCACATCTGATCGACCCCGAACACATCGGCCAGTCCGCTCACGCGCGGACTGGGCGTATAACGTCCTTCATCTCCTGCAACTCTTGGAACTTCTCAGGGTCGCCCCCTTTGTCCGGATGTAGCTCCAGTGCCATCTTCTTGTACACTGCATTGATGTCCTCAGCCAAACACACACAAAAAAAAAACATTGCCTTTGGATTGCAAATCCTCTTTATTGTGCGTTTTTTTTGAGCCAGGAGTCTACATTGATTAGAGGTTCCACTCCTACAGTGGGGCCCAAGTGTCCTCCAGCTGGCCTCAGCCGATGATTCAAGGTCTGGAAGCCTCTAGTCCGGCTGCCCGCATGAGAAGCTCTTTTTTAGGCGTAGTGATATAGAGCCCAAGTAAAACGTTATAGGATAATTAATCGAAGTTGCTCTCCAAGCTCAGTAGTTATACTATATCTCCGAAAGGAGAAGACAACAAGGGAAAATGCACCCTGACATTGGGTCAGCTGAGACGCATTCATGCTGGAGTCCGGTGGCAACCCCAAAAATGCCAGTGCCGAGCGCTTCTGCAAGCTCCGCAAGTGACCATTCACTGAGTCCCGCCACTTCTGGATCCGTCCCACCTGCCATCGGTGCTTCGATTCATGGAAATCTGAATGTGGAGGAAGAAGCTGAAAAATCTCACCAAAGAAGAATGAGGGTCCCTCTGGATGTTGATGATGCACTAATCTCTAGACTCTTAATAACTCTAGATAGTCTACTTATGATCCACTTCACTTTTTTGTTTGCAGCAAATTATTTGTCGGCCTCATCGTCCGTCTCCTCCATGCTGGATGCCTGCGCAACGCTCGCAGATCGAGCAAAGCACAAAACGGCGGCTATTGTTTTTCAAAATATATAGAAGTAAACCACGGTGTCAAAGCAAAAGAGGGTTTGCAATGGTTTGCAGCAAAAGAAGGCTCGCTTCCCAAAATAACCTCTGGGCGACAAACCTCAGTGTTCCTTGTTCTTCCGTTCACCCTGGCATCGTTCCCTCATCGTTCTTCCGGTCCAACTCCCTGAACACCGCGGCGGAGGCACCACCGCGGTCGCTTCGGTCCGTCGAATGCGTCGTCGACGCTGCGTCCGCCTCCATGTGTTCGTCCAGCTCTTCGGTGCTCATGACGATCTCCTTGGCCACGCAATGGGCGTCCAGGCTCCCCAGCCGCTGCCGCAGCTCGGACTCAGTGAAGAGCCGCAAGGGCTGCCTGGGATTCCTGAAGGGGTCGAGATCAGCGGAAGCGGTGAGGAATTGGGATTGAACTGTTCGGGTGAAAAGGCGCATGAGAATCAGTGAGAATCTAAGGAATTAGGGTGTTGTGAGCTGTCAGTGCTGGAAGTTCACAGAACGCTAGCACAACCAAGTCAGTATCTGAAAAACCATGAAAAGCCCATCAAGTCCAGGTCAGAATCTGCAAATCCCGTTTAAACGGGACCAAAAAGGATGCACGCACTTGCGGACTGTCGCTCGCGCCCACACTCCCCTTCCCGGCTTGGGTGGGACTGACTCCGGTGACACCGATAGCCTAGAAAGAGGTCAGAAACCAAATGAAAAGAATCTGTACACTACCATCTACGAACAGCAGGAGGATGCGACGGGACCAAAAAGGATGTGAGTCCATCCACTTTTGACCAAGAGGCGTCTCTCCATGGTATTTGTACTGGAAGGTCTCTTCAGCTTGAATCTGATTGAGTTTGCCTTGATGCAATGGTGATCGGCCCCGCGCTTGATACCAAACATGTTCTTAGGTGGAGAATGATGCACAATATGGATGATTGGCTTGTCAACATTCTGACTTCTGCAATGGACAAAAATGCACATGTTGTGGCCTCATGTTGAGACAAAACTGGTCACACAAGCTTCTTGTTCTTCCTCCCATGGCATTCTTGGTCGCCAAATCGCTTCCGTTGAGATGGCAAAGATCCGCTACGACATGAAGGGCCCTGTGGTCTGCAAGCTGACCATTTGCTCTCGGACATCTGCGTTGAATCCTCCCTCTAAATCAACAAATGCTCTTTTCCTTTGATCTGTTGCTTCAACGCAGACCACCCACTGGGGCCAAGGATGGCCTAAGGTGATCTCGAAACACTCTTCGATTCTTCTACACCTCTCCATCCTTCCCATCTTTTCCAACCCACCAAGTTTTTCTCAAACAACGCTGCCAGCAGCTTCGCTGCCAGCTGCTTCGCTGCCAGCTCTCCCCGTGCTCTTCCTTCGATCCATCTCCGCCGAGCCACTCAACAAGGGCAGCACCACCAAGCCCAAGCCGAGCACAGCGGTGCCCGCAGCCGTCGCCGGGTCGGCGTAGTTGATGACCAGACCTGAGATGTGTCTTCTTCTTGATGGCGCGTCAAAGGGGGTTGGACGCCATTCCTGAACCTCTTGGAGATCCCTTGGAAGGTTTTCTTAGGGTTCCGTGGTTTTATGTGGTGTTAACAGTTGGCAAAACCCGTTCCAATGTATAGCCTTTTTTTGGGATTCATAAGGATTAATCACACATGCTCTAACCAAATAATTTATATGCATGGATGCACCTGCGTGCCCTGATTCTGTAACGAGCAACAATCACCCAACAACTGTGATGAGAAAGGCCGACAAACGAAATTGTAATATCCTGTCCTCACTGAACTCGGACCTTTTCTTGCCAAAATTGTGCCTGATGTCACAGCGTGTTCTTTAAAATCACTGTGATCAGGCACAGAGGCTCCACCATCTGCTGCCATTGATCAAGCCAATCAGTCAAGACGAAAGTCATGACCCGTTAGAAGGCGTGACTGCAATGGGTACAATTTGTCATGTCAGTGGGGGAGGCTTGCTTGAATCGTCATCAAACCACCCTCAACAAGAAAAACACATACTGAGCTGGGCCGTCTTGTGAGCAAGCCTCAGTGTCATTTTGAGAGGGAAATCTTTTGGGCACTTGACACATACGGCTTGGGAGCATAATTATAAACAAAACCCCGTTGCAATTTGCTACGGGGCACATCTCCAACTGGGGAGAGTCGTGCACCAAACACCGTTTGAAGATGTTTGAAGTGCGTTCGAGGCCAAATGTTGCGCAGTAACCAAAGCCACCGTATACACAGTCTTTCTGTTCAGCCCCCAACAGAAGGCAGTTCCCTTTTGGATGTGATTTGGACTTGCATTTTCGGGATGCGTATAGAATGATGTTTTGTCCATGGTCGTTTCTCGCTTGCCCAACATGAAGACCAGACAGGTTCATGCCACCGGTTCGCTGCTTTAACACACGTGGTCCATTCTCTGAGACATCGCTCCGCCGTCACGCCCGAGCGGAATCGCCGGAATCGCCGCGGCTCAACGGCCACTCACTGCTGGTCGGAGACCTTGCCCTTCTCCCGCTGCCAACGGTGCTTCTTCGCAAGGATCATGAGCTCATCTAAGGGGAGGGACCTCAGGTGATTCTTGGGAACCCACTGCTCAGAAACCTTTTAGTTCCTTCTTTCGCTTTTTGCGGATAAAAAAGGGGGGCCACCCAGCTCGGAAGTTGGAGAAGTGAGAGGGAAACCCTATAGGGCTTTGACTCCATCACCTCATCCCCCCCTCTCACTGATAGACATCTCCCCGCACCCCCCGCACCCCGCACCCGCTGCGAGCGTCTGGCCGGCTCTATCCGAGTCACTTGGGCCGCTCAATGGGAAGGCTCACGGCCCTGGACCAAATGTACTGCGCCATGACGCCTAAGGTCCGTGACACAGCGAAGACCACCTGGGCACCGGTGCCGCGAAGACGTCCGCGCGCGCGAGCGGACCGGGTCGGTGTGGACCGGGAGGACCGGGAGGATCGACGATGATTGAAATAGATCGGTAGATCATGATGGATCGACAATGATCGATGTTCCCTGAGACGAAGAAGTCAAACTGGGTCTGTGATTGTATATAGTAGGTTTGCCTGTTTTTGCGAATTCCAAGGGAGCGAAACATCTCTGCGGTGTGGCAAAGTCCGAGAGGCGGTGTAGAAATTCTGCTCTTTGAGGTTATAGAAATGCATGAGCTGCCCCGAGTGCGCATCCACATTGGGAAACGGGTTCTTCACCTTCCCCTGCCTTAGAGCGCCACAAAAAGGCATGTCAGTGACACGGTCTTGGGTCTTGGGAATCTGACACGACAGCGGGTCAGGTTCTCAGGTTCAGTGCGAAATAGCTATCAACAGAAACCTCATGAAACCTCGCAAGAACAAACAAAATAATCCATGAAAAATGGGATAAGCTGCAATCGTTGGGTGAGCCCATGAGCCTTCCCAAGGCAAAAGGACAAGGGTGGCATCTATATATATATATATACGGTACGAGTATAGATAGATATCTGTAGATATTGAATAATACTGTCTGGGTCACCACAAGTGAAAACAACATCCTCTCTCTCAAGATCTACTCGTAGATCCGACCTCAGGATGACTCATCGTCCTTTCGGTCTGACCTCGCGAGGTGCGTGACCTTGGTCGTGACCTGGTGACATCGTGACCTTCTGCAGGCTTCTGCAACCCCTAAGTAGATGCCATATGTTTTTCACATCTTCAATTGATCAACCTGCCGAAACCGGTGCAGGCAGCTGCACCAATGGCGAATGTCTAAAGTCAGTGTTTGTTTGTTTTGTACAGTTTGCTACCATTGGCCAACTGCATTAAGAAAAAAAACATGTGTTCCTCCTCTTTCAGAAGAGCGGCTGCAAGCAGTCTAGCAAACATCCTTGCAGTATTAATTGCTCCTTGTTTGCATACTGTCTAGTTCATCATAGTTCCTCAGTTAGCGGGTAGCCTGGTAGCCCTTTAGTCTTTGTATTCCATGATTTTCAAGTTGAAATAGTGACATGGCAAAGCAGATTTGGCAATGGACTGCTGTACAAAGACCGTTGCTTTGGTGCCCTTCACAGCCATATCCATTATATTTAATCTTGTTTATTTGATATTTAGCTTATCAGCTGGTGGTGGCCTTTATCAGCTGGTGGTGGCCTTTTTTGCAACTGAGAGGGATGCAGGCATTTGGCAAGTTGATTGACATCATGTCTCTGAGCTTTTTGTCCAAGAAGATGTTCCCACATATTGTGTTGGATTATATAAAAGAAGAGCCCCTGAACCGTTTGCCAACACATCTTGCAGCTTGAATCCAGTCCCTATCATACGTTTGTTCAAAAATGTTCCAATTACATATATATACATCTTTCATTTGGCCACACACTTTACATAAAGGATTCAATATTTTTGGAAGAACTTTTCTGAGGATCCTTGAATCTTGAATCCCTGTACTGTAAACTGCTGTAACTTATCCTTTTTGGCCAAGAACTCCTAAGCACATGTGCACATTTCAAGAATGTGGATGATGATCACCTTCAATATCTCTCTCTCTCTCTCTCTCTCTCTCTCCGTGTCTCTCCCCCTAGATTGGCACTCCACAGGAACTCCAAAACAAGTGCCAGACCTCAAGAAATGCTCAGCAAATACCAGCAAACATCATCAAACGTCAATCATTGGTAGGTACCTGGGGGAGAACCTACTACACTGACTACCCAAAGAACCCAATTCCATCATGAGGTCACCCAAGTCCGTCATCATTCAGCACATCAAATGTCGGACAGCATGCTCGAAAGGTTGAAGGAAAAGAGTCTTTTGAATGGTGTTTGGATACAAATAGGTCATCCCATGAAACCAGTATAAACCAGTGTAACCTCCAACACCCCCAAAAAACCGTGCAATGGACAAAAATATCAGCAGCGGTCGTCCACGCCAAGGTACTTCAGCAGCACTGGAGGGATAGCTTGATAGCAAGAATCCACCAGCTGAAACAATGGGTCTTCCGTGCAATGCTTCAAGGCAAACTCACGCTCCAACCTCAAGCTTCATTGAGTTGAACAAGGGAAACCTTAAGCTTCGAGGGTTTGGGAAGCCAGCAGCGGGGTACAGCTGCTGGGTACAGATGCACACCCAAAGCGTTTGAGGTATTCGAAGTGCCACGAGATCCCGGTGAAAACACGAGGTCCCCCACTTGCAATGACCATCTACGCTCACATGTTGAGTTGGGGAGGCCTGGCAACAAACACGCTCATCCAATGAGCATCTCTTCCCTCCGAACCACCCGACCAGCATCCCCCTCCTGTTCGCCCCACCGGGCGACCCCTCACTGCCCCACCCGGTGCGGACCGATCCGGACCGCTCCAAGTGGCATGTAGCGGGGGTCGGTGTTCCGCAGCACCGCATGGCCGAAGCCGGGGATCACCTGCCGTGTGGTGACCGGGTGCGGTCCGTTTTTTGGTGTCCGATATAGATGAATCCGATGAATGGCCAGAGGTATTTGAGTAAAAAATCACTGGATGATGTGACGAACCCAAGCCAGAATTGGAGGTGATTTTGAGATATGTCTGTTTGAGTGCAGGGTGGACAATGTGATCCGTGCTGCTCCAGGATGGATGGTTGTTCCTTGAGCCACTTTGGACGACCGGATAATACTTCCATTATATTCCATACTATCCATCCTATGCTCTTCTGGAGTTCCACGATTCCTGGGTTGTGGCCACGAAGCCCCCCACTCCACAACAAAGCCCAGGCCTTACCCTCCTTCAGGGTCTTGTTGGCGAAATCGGTCATCAAATCCTCTGAATGACTCGAGTTTCCAAAGACAACGAGCCTAACCGGACGAACGCGAAAGTGAACACTGACACCTCCGAACAACTGTTCTTCAACAGCCAGGCAGTGCACAATTGGAGACCTGAAAGCGCCATGGCCAAGCCAGGGGTTGGAAGTTATTGGAAGAAACCCTTCCTTGCCTCTACTACAGCCCTCCCATCACGTGGTCTCTGGATGTCTAATGCCTTTGGCGCATCCTGGCACAACCCAAACATCTTGGACAATGCCCATCTCTCCTTGGTGGGCTTCTGACCCCCCAGCTGCTTCTGGACGTCCAAAAGCCAGGACAAGCACTCCTGCCGCTTGGTTCGTCACAATTGAACAACGGGTGTGCTGTTCCGTGCGTGCCTGCGGCCACCTGCATTCGATGAACATGATATTGATATTGGAAGCTCTGCACAGGTACCCTACGGTCCCTATGCACGGTCCTATGTCATCAAACCTTTCGCTGCCTCACATCATCTTCACTCATTCGGAACCCGAAACATGAACGTCCTTGCGATGTCTCCAGTCCGGCTAAACATGCACACAACACACACGTGTACACGATTTGATACCATTTGTATATATATATATATACATATTATATCATATGTATATACAAATCGTATCAAATCGTGTATGTACAAATGGTGTCAAATCATGTATAATCACTCTTTCCAACATCTTTGCTCATTCCACCATCCTGTCTTTCCGTCCACCCTTCAGCAACCTACCCTACGATCCTACCTACCCACCCTGCCCTTCCGTCTTCCTTCGGGTTTTTCCCGCCTGGTTGGCGAGGCCATGGAGGGGACCGGCCAGGCCACAGAGGCCCGCGGCCCAGGCGTAGTACGGATCGCTTAAGGCGGAGCCCACCAAATGTGTGGCGTGGGCCGAGACGTTCCTTGGGACGACGTGATCGGTGGTCACGGTGGAACCTACGGTGATCGGTGGAACAAGAAGTGTCGGGCCAGTCACGGTTGGATCAGCCAGAGTAGGGCGGTAAGCATAGACAGGTCTAATTGCTAAACGGATGAGCACCGAAATGTGCTCTGAAAGTTCGCTCTCTTCTAAGTGTTGGTAAGAGCGAACTCGGTCTACCCACAGAGGTTGCGCGAAAAAACGACGAAAGGTAGGGCGGTAGAGGTGTGACACGCGTGCGTGGGTATGAATGGACGGATAATCCATCTGGTGAGTGGATAGCACAGGGCATCCTCCAAGCACAGGGGGGGAACATGTTGACCTGGGATTCATCAACTAACCCAGAATGAAACACATTAAATACTCATTATTGAATACTCCTCCAATGAAACTATCCAACACATTTTCCCACAAAAACTATTGTCCTTAAAATCAGAACAACTTTTGGAGTTGTCGAAGGGGCAATTTAGGGGGGTCCCCGGTTTATTGTTCACAGATGGACATACTGCATTGAACTATGTAAGAAAGCTTACAGTAATTGACTTCCTTTCTACGTTCACCTTTCTACGCATCCTTGTGCTCTTGATGAATGCGTAAGCACGAAAGGGAGTCACCGGTGGGTCTTAGTACCTGAGCACCTTCGTCACCTCAAAATGGCGATCCAAACCAAGCAAAGTCGAGTGTGCCTACACACATGTCCAATGAGCTCAAGGTTTTTGTGGAAAATAAGCCGACAGGCGAGGTTGAGCTCTACATCTCTCACCTCCTAGTTGACGCAAAACTTTGGACGAGGCCTGCGCAAACCACCAGCGATCACATTTCCTACATATTAGCACATCTCCTTCTATGCACACAGCATGTTGTTCTGGTCGTTCATGTGATAGCCGACTCAGTTCTGCAACAACTTGCTCAGCTAATTTCCAGCAAGCTGGCCTATGTGCGAGAATGCCTGCCTTCGTCTGTAACATCAGTTGTCTCAGGTGGCCTGTTCACTGTTCACCGCTGGACACGGTGTGTAAGGACACTCGGAGTCACCTCCCACGATTGACGGATTTTCACATACTTGTTTTGCAATCTCAGAAGGTAATTGGACCCTCCAAGCCTACATACATAATCTCCAACCACCTTCTCAGAAGGTATGTGGATCCATAGGGTAGGCAATGCCCTCAAGAAATCCGCCCTCTAGCGCGCCCTCCGGGCCCTTTCCCAACTCCAACTTCCCGCTTTCCTTTAGGAAGGGCCGTCGCTCCAGTCGTTTGAGGGGTTTCATGGGGTGGCCACCAGGGCGCGCGCTCAACAGAGCAGCCACACGAACAGTGACAAATTCAAAAACTTGTTCTGCAAAAGCGTCGCATCTCACAAGCGCCTGACACGCACACTAGGGTTTTGCAAACCTTGTACCTTTGCACGGGCCTCAGCCTGCAATTTCCCTGAAACTAGGCACTTGCTACTCGAGGATTGCATTTGTGATAAGGTCCACAAATGCATCTGCGTGAGATCATGCATGGTCGCCTCTCAAGTTACACTCCTGTAGACTCTCGAGGAACAGCCTACAGTCATTCTGTAAACCTGAACGCTGGTCCTGCGCGCTTCAAACAATGATTTGGTTCAAAGTGTCAAAGTGCATGGAACTAAAGACTTGGCTTGGAACATCTTGGAACTAACTTGGCTTTAAAGAATGGCTTGCTTGGTGGTATTGTCATTGGCTCGGTGTTATTATGCAGCATGTCATTTGGAACTAACTAACTATATAAGAATAACACCCACCAAAGACTTGGAATCCAAGCCATTTGAATCGGTGATGCAAAACACACGCGGTCGAGCTGCCCTCCCTCGTGGTCTGCATGAAGCATCAAATAGAGGCGCATGGCTTCCTGACATGGCACGATGTCGATTTGGACATGTTGTAGGTGTAAAGAGCTTAAGAACATCATATCAAAACACAATACGGGTGGTCTTATTGTGGTCATTTGCCATATAAAGAGCACCAACAACCGAACCGACACCAAACGGTCACATCGCCCGTTGCCTTGCCTTGAAATCCTCACTCTGGTTGATGCCCAACATCTGCGCGAAGTTGGCGGCCCAGTCCAATTTGGGGTCGTACCTTGGGTCCATTGGGTCCGGGGATGGGTCAAGGCCTCCCCAAGTGGCGTCCCCCAATTCTTCCACGTGCGAAGCACGCAACTCACTGTGGATGATGGGGCCTGGTTGCAGGTCGGCATCTCCATCGAATCTTTTGCCCGGACTGTTTCTGGTTTGCTGGGCCACACCCTATGCGTGCGCGGTGTGCATCACAAAAGGGAGACCACCCAAAGACCCCCTGGAAGAAGGAACATAGACCAAAAGCACTGGCTGGGTGGATCCCTATTGAAAAGCACATATACAATCTGCAGAAGTGCCAAACTCCCCACCACCGGGCACCCGCCACCAAACACCTGCCCCGCGCCGTTTGAGCGCGAAATGCGCGCGCGCGCGCTGACGCGCGCGCCGCGTCCATCAAGCTGCTCTGGGAGCTTCCCATCGTGGAAGGTGCGTCGGTAGATCTTGGCCGCGATGATGGGGACCTTGGCGACCACATCGAGGCAATCCTCCAGGGCGTAGGACCAATAGTCATCCTTCTTCATGCCCTCCTGGCACGCGTCGCGTTGTTGGGCGCAGCGCGAGGAGGACGGATTCGGATTCAGAGGATGACAAATGTCTGCGATCTGACTGGAAAAAAGTAGGTCTTTTTGGGGGGAAGGCACAGCAATTTGGCATGGATCCGGTATGATCCGATGTCAAAGGGACATATCGTGAGATTTATCTCGTGCTTTTTGGACACATCATCAACAATAGAGGTGTCGCTATCTGTCCAAGTCACTTTGTGTATGTGCAAAAGCCTTGCTGCCAAGAATTCCCTATAGAAATCCGACCCAGGAGCAGCTGCCTGCAATTCTTAACATCTGTTGGTAAACCGTCTTCTGTCTGTTACTGTCGACCAGGCTGCCTAGATATTATGATTAATTATTTATGCCTGTGTTCAAACCACCATTTGTGGGGTGAGCTGGGTTTACTGTTCAGCAAGTGGTGATGTGTCGCATCATGTTGTGTAACCAACCACATTTTGTGTAAGCAACCGCATTGCGTTGCAATGGACCCCCCCAAAGAAGTCAAAAGTAAAAAACGATGCGTACTTTGTGCATTGACTTTGGGTGACAGATCCAACCAACTTTACAGTTCTACAATGTTCAGTCTTTCTATACCCACCTCCAGGCTGACAGCCATGCAGGCTGCGATCAACCACGGTATTCAACCATACACAAAACAAGGCAACCAAGTTGCCAAAGGCAAATAACATGAGTCTAGCTCTCAAGCGCGAAAGTCCGATCTTTGGATGTTTGAAGCTTTGATGGGACCGCGAAGGTGTCGCAAGAACGGCCAGTTCTCAAACGGCTCGCACAGGCCAGGATCAGCCTACTGAGTACACTGAGACGGCCATCTCATGAGACAGGTCATGGCCCACAGGCTTAGGTTTTAACATCTCCATGGTCCATGTTCAGGCTTTGCAACTCAGCTCTGCAAATCTCTCCCTGCTTTTGTGCCCCAGCTGCCCGAAAACTGCCCTAGTAGCCCTAGGCTCAGCTGACGCGCAGATTTCCGCTCCTGATACTTCTTGAAAAACTTGGAGTCCTTTTGCAAGGCCAACATAGCGACCTCATCACCGAGTGCATTGGTGCGTCCCGCTCGGTTTCCATGGTTTCATGCACGGGTCCATGTGTAAACGAAGTTGCTTTGGCTGAAACCACTGAGTTTTCTCTTCAACATGCAAGTTCTTGCACGAAAACATATTATGTAACAGCTTCAGCATTGCACATGGACTCCAAAACTCACTTCGGACCAATTGTCAAGTCAGTGTATCCCGTGTACTGCAGGTATTTGTTTCTAGCATTTGCCTGCCACAAGTAAGGAGGTTTGCACACAGCCGACATACAGCCAACATCCAACTGGCGAAAAGTACACCTCTAAAACAGGTTGGGTAGCTGTTATAGATCGGGTCTCTTTTGTTATAGATCCAGTACGTCTCTCTTTCCTTCGACGTACGGCCCTTTCATGGGGCCGAAGACTGCACAGATCTCTTTCGTTGCGTCGTCATGGGGCTGAGAGCTGAGTCATCGGGTGAGTCTCTTTGGGCAACGAATCGATGGTCGTCATGACGTTCGCAGGGATCGTCGCGCGCTTGTGGAGCTCCTGCGATGAAGGACGGCGCTTTGAGGGCAATAGGATGCCCCTATCGGGTACAGATCCGATGGATCGAGCATTGTGGAAATGAAAGAACCATGGTTGTGACTTAAAGAATGACCGGCACATTGACTGCAGAAAGGAATCGCACTGTCTGATTTTTCCACACCCCCCTGCAGGGCCAACAAGGCCCTCACAAGGGCAGTGATTCGGAGAACAAGGGACTTCAGGAAGACAAAGGGTTTGAGTCGGATTTTTGGAACCTTTGTTTCGACCTGACTCTGGGCTAGTCTCAAATTGGTATACAGTGCCTGTGTTTGCCTCTTTGTAGCTGGCCACTGCAACAGCTCCCATGCTGGATCTTTATCGGACGGCAAATGCACTGATGACCCATTAGATGCTGCAGATATCCCTAGAGCCCGCAGTTCCCATCACTACCATGACTATAAATCAAATCAATGATTCATGCTTAACATTTAATGACTCGCCCATTGTCATTCAACCTCCCCGCAACAAAATGCCTAAAACACACCACAAGTCTCTCAACATCTCTCTCCGCACCTCTCCCGCTCCCCTCTCCCTGCGGCGCCTCAGTCATGCCCTTGACCTCCTCAGCGGAGGGCTCCTCACCTGTGACCAGCAGCCAAAAGGCGCCCTCCGGCAAGGCCACGCTGCCCCCTGCCCACGGGGGGGAGGTCGGGGAGTCGGGCCGAAATCCGTTGGTCTTTTTGGCTCAAAAAAACGGAGAAGGAGGTCTTCTTGGCCGAAAGCAGTTGTGTCTTGGAAGAACTTGAGGTGCCTGAGGTGACTGGCTTCTTCTTGAATGAGAGATCAAAACAAGCCAGTCGACATGAATTTCCTAAGAATCCTCTCTTCCAAAACCGTTTTTCTGGGGCCTTTGCGCCACTCCACTCCAGGTCCCGGCGCCTAAGGAAGGAAGCATGACTATAGTTTTCCACCACCCCCGCGCCAGCGGGCCTGGTGCTTTCGGCAGCTTCGTGTTGACTTCCTAGGCGTGGCGCCATCGGTCCAGGGGCCACCTCTGGTTCGGTGTGCATCCGGGCTAGCGGCTGGACCAAAGGCAAAGAACTTCATACTTTTGGGGGGGCGTAAAAAACACTCCTGGTGTCCCATGACGCCATAATAGCTGTCTGATCTATCTAATCAATAAATACTACGTACTATATCAATATCTATTGTTTTAATCATGTTAAATCCATCTTCAGTATAGCATCTCTGCTTCTCTTGGCGCCGAAGAAAGCACACACACACACAGAAAATACAGCTCCAACATGAATCAAGACATCAGCCTCCTCCGAGATGTTCTTCACCCCCTCAGACCCCACAAGTTGTGGCGCTTCTGGGTTGGTTCATCTACAAAAAAGCACTGGTCCCCTTGCATGATTGATCAAACTCATGCCCATCTCACCCACCTCCCTCCACACCTCCCACCACTTGAATCCTTCAGACTCCCTACCAAAAAAGCATCCTCCCCATCCAAAAAACAAATCCCATCCCCACCAACCCGTTACCTTCCAGGCGTCATACAGCGACAAATGTCGATAAGCAATGCCCTTGTTGGCGTCCAAGTCCGAAGTCTCTGTGACCATCGACCTGTCCGTCCCCGCAAACCGGAACTGTGCGTCGAACCGGTGACACACCGAGGGAGCCTGAAGCGCCGGTTTGCAAACGGCACACGACATGGAGAGGTTGCTACAGTGTGTTGCTGCAGTCCGGGGTTGGTCAAACATGGTCATATTGACGAAGACATAGTGTTTCATATGGTCAAATCCTTACGGTTTGGCCAAATCGCAGAAAGAATGATGATGATGATGAATGATAATTCATGATAATTCTCTGCGTGTCTATGTTAGATGTTGAATTGAATGTTGTTGAACAAACATGATATAACCCCCCCAATCATCCCAAATCCTGAAACCTTCTCTTCAAGTCTTCGCTACTTGAATGGGGCCAATGTCCGGTGGTTGGTGCACCCGGGAAGCGTCACGTCGTCTGCACCCGCACTGATCTGACGACTCGGAACTTGATGGCTCGAGCGCCGTTGATGGCCATCTCCACCGTCACATCTTGGATCTTCCCTCAGCGGCAGCTCCGGAAGACGAAGCGAGGGAAGATCCAAGACTGAAGAGAAGAAGAGGCCGCACTGGAAGCGAGGGATCCCTCACATGGCCTTCTCCAGTGGGAAGAGAGGCCCTCCATGACTCCATGTGGCTTGGCTGCCAAGACTGGGAGAAGGGACGGAAGACGGCGAAGGGTGGGGTGGGGTAGACACACCCCAACGAAGCCAAGTTTTAGGGTGAGGCGGAGGGAACTGAAACTGGAACTGAACATCTGACTCCCTGGAATCATCATGGAGTTCACCACCTCGTTATGGTCATCGAATATCTATGGCGGTCCATGCTCAACGACCCTGGGGCCCAACTCTCCACTTCGTTCCAGGAAGTGTCTCAACACGAAGAAATGACCCATTGTTCACCACCTGTTTGGTATGCAAACGGTCATCCGAACTCGCTATGCCATCATCGATTCTTCCATTTGACCAAGGCAAGGCTCGCTCACCGTGGTTCTTCAACAAGTCAGCCTTCAAGGCAGCCTTCTCCTTCGCGAGCTTGGCGATCTTTGTCTGCGGCGCGGCAAGACGGTGATCACGGGCTGGAGAGATGGGGTTTAACTTAAACATATCAAAGACACCGGGCGTCCGAAAGAACTAAAGATGCCACATGGTTACAAACAGGTTTGTAGCAATTCTATGCAATTCTGGCACATAGATCATCCACGACATGGCTTGGGCGGCATTGGACATATATATATATATATATAGATGCAACTTGGTCTTCTCGTGCAGTCATGCAACACATCAGCTTGAATGTCCCTATTTAACTTGGAGGTGGAGTCACCGAAGTGGCCAAGGATACGATATATAATATAGTTTATTTTCCTCCCATTTCCATGTCCGCCTAGTCACTGCCTAGTAGTGCGCACAGTACACGAAACATAGTATTTAACAAAAACCTCTTGGATCATCTTGGGCTTCCTTTCAGACTCCGAGATACCCTATGGATCGGCCGGATCCACCTGAGGTCGGGGATGTGAGCGGATGACATAAGTCTCCAACTGAGTCTTGGGGTGAAGTTGGAATGTTTCAGGATGTTTGTGGACATTCCACTTGGTTCGTTGCATCGTCCGTTCGTTCGCCGACATGCAGCAGGACCTGTTGCATTATGTTACATTTTTGTTGATGATTCCTTGTTTTATGATCATTCTTGATTTTTGCTGATGATTCTTTGTTTGATTGTCATTAAACCCAAATCCCAACATCCAAATGCTCCCCATTCGCCTTCATCAACTCCAAAATTCCCGTCCCTGCCACCGGCTGTGGCGACAGTGGGCACACATGGGCTGCTAGGCGGTTGACACGCTCCATAGCGATCAGGAAGAACCGGCTGCGCCCGCAAAGGAACGAGGAACCAATCTTGAGCCGGGAAAACCATGGAAAACCTCCAAACGCGTGGCGCATGGCCCACCCTGGGCGTCTGATCACCTTAACGTTCCTGGTTAGGACATCCCTGGTGCGATCTGTCCAAAAGCAAGGCAGTCTCCAAACGCCTTCGCATCAGTGAGCTTGCACCATCCCCCGGCTCGCTTTCCCTTAAAGAGCTTCAGGAGGTTGGTGCTCACCCGCCGAAAGACCCAGACGCAGCTGGGCCTGGCGGCGAATGGTCGTGCTACGGCTCCAACGCGCGGGGCGTTCTGCGGCCGCAGCGGCGCAGTTTTCACCTCCAAGCCACTCATGGCGCTCGACTGTGCTTTGTCCGCGGTCATCGAGCCGTCATCGAAGACCATGAGCTCACCTGGCGACGGCTCGGGAGATCTCAACAGGTGGAGAGGACTAGCTGGAGGGGACTAGCTGGATGACAAAGCAAAGGCAATTCAAGGCATCAAAACTGTGTGGCACGGCTAGGGCGGGGTTCAGCAAATGCTTCTATGATCTTCTATGGGTCAAGGAGGCCCAGGCCCCAAAATCAAGCTCAGTCATTGATGTCAAATCGACCCTCAGCAGCATCATGGCGCTACAAACGCGACAAACATCAACTGGGTTTCAGGGAGGGCAAGCGCTGTACTTTGAACATGACCTGACATGTTTGCATCGCGAGAAGGGCTCCAACCACCACCCTAGAGATGTGCACTATACTTATAGAGGTACCTTGACCCAACAGTAGAGCTTTGCATACATACTTTGCATGCACTAAACTCAATGATTACTGGGGCCAACTTCTGAAGAAAGGCCATCAAGCCTCCTGGCTCCTTCTCCTCTGGCATCTCCGTCCCCACCATGGGAGGTTCTGCATCTGCTTGACCCATGGCGGGAGGAAAATCGACCCAAAGGTGCCAAAGGGCACTGGAGGATGACAGGATGCGCGGCCAAGGAGATGACTTACCAACCCAGTGACTATACACTTGTCTTGGTTGAAGATCAATATGCCCTTTGAGGGACACATGTGGCTTGGTATGGCAGCAGGTGATTAATGTGCACCCACCAGTTGCCACCCATGGGAACCCAATGCAATCTTAGATGCCTTGACCGAGTTATCAATTTTTTGGTCACCTTAGGGTCTGGGACTTTCCGGAGTGATGGTTTTTGGTTTAGGAATGGGTGAGTTCGCTGCAGGTGACGCGACTTCTGCCTACGTGATCAAGCTGCCGATGACGTGCCGTGACGCGTGCGGTCCTACCATTTTGTGGCCAAGCTGGACAACGGCAGCGGACAGCGGCAAAACGGGAACAGGTTGACACGTCGATGACCGGCAAGGTATGAATACATAACCCATTGCTACATCCCAACACTGTAACACAGGCAATAAGTACATAGGAGTGGGCCAATGGACCCAGCAAAGCTAGCAGGAAAGTGTGGAACCTGACCAGGTGCACAGCTACACTTCGGAGTCCATGAGAGCCTGACCGATGTTGGCCTAAAATGCTGGCTCCTAAGCAGTGAACATCTGGACAAGAGATCAACGTGAGGCCCAGAAGTTTGCTTTGCATGGTTTTACCCTTGTATGTTTGGAAATCAATCTAGCATCTACATAGCATTGCATGTACGTATGTACGTATGTATGTATGTACGTATGTATGTATGTATGTATGTATGCATGCATGCATGCATGTATGTAAATATATGTTAGAACCATCCAAGTTAGAACAATTAAACAATAATCTACTATTTTTTGCTGGAAATAGAACAATTCAAGTTAGAACCCAACACCCATGGATCCCACCTGCTCCGGGCTGCGCCCCGGTGTGGCACCCTGGGAGGATACCAAAAGGCCCAGCAAGCGACCGAAGCGACCGATACCGGCGAGCGGGTGACTGGCCGGGAAGTCGGCCACAAGAGCGACCTGAAATGATATTGTTTTCAAAGTCATGTCGACTCGTATGAGGGGAATGTTCTTAAACCATCTTATCTATATCAGGAGTGGTTTAAGAACACGGGAGTTGGTTTAATAACACGGGGTCCTTAATGTAGACTCTTGATTAATTTCCCGTATTGGAGCACCCGTATTGAATTCAAATGAGGGGTGTTATTAATCAAGAGTCTACATTCATCGGGGAAAGAATATTACAGTAATTTACAGGACCTTTGTAGATGATGTGAACCCCCTAGTGCCCTAGTTCATCTCAATCCAGCTCAATGCCCCTGAAAAAACAATAACTCCAATTCTTGGAGGTGATGTTCTTGCCGCCGATCTTTGGTAAGGATTGCAAGTGATGGAGATGATGGTAAAGGATAATTTCTTGCATTAGTAGGAAATCCTTACCTTTGGAGGTGATGTTACCAGTGGTCTTCGACCCAGTGATGCCCTGCGGTGAGTCCATCCCTGGACCAGTCAACGAGACGCACGGGACGTCTTGGG
Organism: Durusdinium trenchii; assembly: GCA_963970005.1. Classification (NCBI taxonomy): domain Eukaryota; class Dinophyceae; order Suessiales; family Symbiodiniaceae; genus Durusdinium; species Durusdinium trenchii. The sequence goes on from CAXAMN010004447.1 coordinate 812,793, forward strand.
CACCCAACGCCAACAGGCACATTCCCCTGACGCGGATGCGATGAGCGGACGCCAAACTTGAAGGATCTGGGACTTCACTTTCAACCAAACAAGGCACGTCGTAAATTGTTCTTCTTGCAACGTTTTTGCAGCTATATATAGTATATATGCGGCTGCCAAGCAGCTCAAAGAAACTAGCTTGTTCTCGTGAAGAAACACGACAAAAACCGTCCGCCTTCGCGCCACGGCCGTGCCGCACGTCTCTCCCGATTGTGCCACCTTTGGGGCTCCCAAACACCGGTACCATGCGCACGTCTCCCGGCACCTGCTGGTGCAAAGCATTCAGCCTTGCCTGCCTTGGTGACGCTCAAGTGCATTTTGTGTTTTTCTTTGGTGCGGTGCTCTCATGTCCGGCTGGAAATTCCCAAGTCGACGTAGACTTTATGAGCAGGTACTGTGTATATATACACTGGTTGGAGTGATGTTGGCCCAACATGAGGTTCCTGGGGTGCGTCTCTTGACCTTCTCTCAAACATCAAAAAGGGGGACAGGTTCACCTACTGGGACAGGTTCACCATGGTTCACCTACCATCCAGGCCTACCATCTCTTGTGGCGCCTCATGTCCAGCCACCCAGCTGGGCACCGGGCCCGCGGGGCACAAGGCCGAGCAAGGCACTGGTGGAGAGGTCATCCGCCACCTGTCTGAGGTCGACTGCTTGAGACTGGTCATGTGGCAGTCTCAAGCAGGGTCAAGCATAGGTGGGCTACTAGGAAGGAGAGGAATAACCCCTGGATCGAATTTCTTGAGAGTTCTTGCAATCTCTCTATTTCATCCCAGCTCTATCCATTGGTGGACAAGTTCACTGGGAACGTCAACCCGAATCACCAGGGCCGATCGTGGTGTGCAAACGAGACGATATAGTTGCGTTGGTCTGTCGAACGAACAAGTCTCCACAAACACTCATCATCGTAGCCATACGGGATGGCATAGTGAAACGCAGTATACGGCACTGTGTGTGAAGGCAAGGCAAGCATCAAAAACGTGCCACATAGAAGAGCATATAAATCATCAAATGCCTGTGTCTGATTCTACGCTTTTTTGGAGTATTGACATGTATTGACCACCAAAAAAGCACAAGAACAGGGGACCGTCACCCTCAAATAGAACAGCAAACAATCTCAAACGACTCGATTGGTGACTGAGGTTCTTCGAAAATCTTCGAAACGGCCACCCCTCCGGCTGCCCGTTCTGCGGGCGACTGCGCTTCCTCCGAAACCGCCTGGCTCAACTGCTCAGATGACAAGGCATTCAAGATCCGGACCTCAACAGTTCGCATGGCTGGCGCGTCTCTTCAAACAGCGGCCAGCGGCATCCGAATAATTGGATGCTGCGATATTTCCAACAGTTTGATACTGTGGATGAAATAGTTGCACATCGTCAATGTTGATTCATGCATTTCCTTTTGTCAACCATTTATTTGACGCGCCAGGCTCACTGCAAAGAAATCAGTGGGGGTGAGCGGGGCACGTGCTTCATTTTCCGAGAAGGGAAGCTCCATGATCAAAACCATCCAACCCCACTATCCAAGGCGGGTAGTATTAATTTGCTGGGGCAAAGCTGGTGGAATAGAAGTTCATTTATGGGTCCGAGAAATCTTTCCACCGCAGCCGCAGCACGAGCAAAGTCAGACCCAAAAGGTGGAACCCAAGTTTTCCGCCTCGCCAAGCGGCCAAACAACTGCTTTCTCATCCCGGTGGAGGCCATCGCTCTTAGGCCATGAAGCCTTTGTGTTCTCGCTTCCACATCTTCGTCTCTGAGGCCACTGGCAGCGGTGGCCACGCTCTCATCGCCGTCCATTTGGGGCGCTCCGCGCTATGGAACGAGACCGAGGGCAATAAGAAAAGCCGAAACAAAACCCGGTTGCGGCGGGAACTTTGCTGAACACCATGTGACACCGCCTTTGGAATGAGTCTTCTCACGGCAAGTCTCCTGCCAAACTAAGAGATTCTTTGGGAGGCACGGGTAATTCTCTGCCGACTTCGAAAACACCAAGGGATCCATTAATTGGCTTCTGTGATGCTCTTCCTGTCAGTGATAGTCATGTCATGTGTTTCATGTATTCTCATTGTACAGTAGTACTTCTGCCAGGCTCGAGCCCCTGGGCTCTTGGTATGCAAGCCATGCATGTCAGAATTGACAAAGGAACACCAACAACACCAAAGAACCAACACACGACAATTAGCAACGGATGGACACCTTGATCAGAACGGTGTCCCAGGCACACTTTTCTTAGCACCCACCTCAAAAAAGCACGGATTGAGGAGTGAACACATGACAAGTGCGAAGCCTCTTGTGCTTCAGGTCCTCGTCCCAAAGCAGCAGTCGACCTCTGACGGTACTTGAGTCTTCAAGGGTAGGGCATGACAAGACCCTCATGCGATATGAGACCTGCATAGAACTGCTCATGCGGCTTGGAGATCAAAGAGATCATCACCCCAAATCCTTCACCAAATCCTGGTGGTTCCGTATGACTGTGCGCCCATGCGCATAGGACCTCGTGCCGCATGAGCTGATCGATCCATCGACTACTCTGGACTATGCTGGACTCTTCCGGTCGATGGGTAGACTATGTTGCCTCTGTAGACTTAGCCCCCAGTAGCGTCCTTGCTCGTAGTAGGAAGGCCAGGAGCCCCGTTCGCAGCGTCCTTGAGACTTGGCGCTCCGCTTTGCCCCAGATTTTATCTGAAGACCATCTCCGCTGCGCAGGTCTTCAGCAAGTGCTCTTGGCCTCAGGGTAGGTAGTCCATTAAGAATCGTGGCGGCCAGCAAACTCACAACAATGAGAACGCTTGAAGCTATACCTATTACTGTAGGTCCTCAAGCAAAACCTTTTGAAGTTTGGGTTCATTTGGGTTTATGTAGCAGTTCAATCATGTCCCGAAACTCATGAAGCTACCTTTTGTGAAGGAAACCCTGGAACCGGGGGAGCGTCGTTGGGCCGATTGAATGGAACTTCTGTTCTTGTCTAATGTAGACGGTTGATTCAAGAACAACCCCATATACATAAGTTGTTTTTTAAAATCAACCGTCCAAATGGACAATAACAGACTACATCCCCGATGTCTAATATTTAATAAGTTGTCGTTACAGTGGGTTGAGAGTAGATGGCACACTCCGCAAAAGGTGGTTTATATGGACCCCTATATAAAAGACATCTTGGGGTTTGTGCTGCCATCTACTCTCAATCCACTGTAAAGTTGTTTTTTTTTCTCATGATCCAAATGGATCCCAATAGTCAAGGGATCAATCAAGAGTCTACATTGATCTACATTGGGAGTTATTGACCGAGTTGTAGGGCCTTCTTTGTGATGGGAATCCATCTGCCTCTGGGGCAATTCGTACTCCAAGCATGAAGAGCTTGCCGCATGAGGAATGTCGCTCATGTGTTTGAGTCATTCACTCAGCAGCTTTGGTCCGCACCCACTGGAAGATGTCAAGGCATGATGATGTATACTCATGATGTATATATCATATTTGGGCGGGTGTAGAAATACGGAGAAATAGGGAGACTTCTTTTTTCCTGCTGGAATCAACATCCATCGGTTAGGGATCATCCACAAGTCACGACCGACTCCCCCCGGGCGTCCCGGACGGAAGCCGCCCTTCAAGTGAAGCAGTCCAGCGCTTGCACCAGAGCCTCAACACGTAGAGCACGCGCCCAGAAGCCCTTAAACCAAATGGATATCAAAATGCAACAGGATGGGACTTGAGAAACTGGTGCGCACTTCAGGTTCAAACCCACCGTGTCAAACCAGGCCCTTGTCTTCTCGCGAGCACAAATAGGCTCCCAACAGCCACGCGGAAGAAGGATAGATCAATAGACACGGGGAATTACTACGTAAGCTTGCACAACTGTGAAAAAATAGGTGAAACAAAACACTCCACCAAAAATACACAAACATAGAAACCAGCTGAACGTGCAAATGCACTATGCATCAAACAGCACAAGAATCGAGAGTACCAAAAGCAATACCAAGAGAGCTCAGTCCTAGTATACTAATCAGGCCCTATGATGATTAATTAACTATGATGCTTGATCATTTGTGAGACATCCTTTATACAAAAGCATCGTCATATTTAAAAAAGGCAGCAACACCGCGACGCCCTTGATGCTAGTCAACTTTTCTTAAAATGATTTCCCTGGTCATTTCAGCTTGTAAACAAAGTTTCACTGTATATTACCATATACAGTATACACGAGTCATTCTCGGCCTCCACGTCCTGAGAATCCTTGGAGGACTGACATTTTGGTGGAGGACGGTGCAAAGGACGGCGCAACCGGTGCAGCATGTTCGGTTGCGAACACGAGGAGCGATGGGTTCCTCACAGAAACGTTGTGCCATATTTTTCCATGGTCAACGGCTCAAAAGGCTCATGATGTCAAACACGACAAAAAGCCGGTAACTGGAGCCGGTAACTGATGTGGAATGATTTCTCATGTGGAGACGATATGACGATGATAATGGGTCCAGCAAATGGTCATCTAAATGATGACCTGGTGACGATGGTCCTCCTCCATGTCTTGACGACCTGGTGCGTCATCATGCGCCCCCGAGGACCGAGGAGGAGAATCGCCTCAAATCACCCATCCACTCGATGGATTGACGCGATGGAGAGAAAAGACCTGAGGAACCAGGTGTTCCTTACACTGTCTACACGGTTACACGGTGAAACCAACTAAGCATTACCAAGCTGGGAGCCAATTTTTGCCAACACTTCCAAAAATCGGCTGAACACGGCCAATCGCGTATGCGGGGATAGGATCCCGGGCTGAGACCAACCTATCGACCAGCTTCCAAGCACCAAGATTGGCCGGCTGCGCGCCTCCAGCATCTTCTGGAAACAACGGCGAGGTACACAACGACCTTCGGTCGTCCCCAGCGGTTGCGTAGCGGCGAACCCGACCCCACCCACACCCACGAGTTTGGCCGCAGTGCGCGAGGAAGGTGGACTACCTACAAGCGACCAAAAAGAAAACTGACAACAAAAATATGTATCCCTAGGGCTCCAGTCGGACCTTCTTAGCAGGTGGGACTGGGGTGGGTTTAGAGGGTCCAGTCATACCTTCCAAGGAGGTACTTGGAGCCTTAGGGTATATATATATATACATATTCTAAACATCCAGAATAACCATCAATCCCTACACATCCCTACACTGTAGATATTGACATATCCTTCTTCCAGCAATGATGCAAGTCAAAAACAACCATCCAAACAACGGTCTTTCAGGGATTCTCTTTGCATGTTCCATTCTCGCATGGAGTGTAAATCCACCGAGTTTTCCATATGATAATCAGTGCGAACTCGACCTAAGCCCCCATCCCGCTCAAAGTTTAGGTCGCACACACGGCTGGCATCTCCTCGGAGAGCTTCCACACCTTGGCCTCGGAGTTCACATTCGTTTCGAAGCGAAAAAAAAAGGTGAACGTTCCAACCCTTCACCTCCAAGGTTGGAAGCGGATTGCATTTGATGGCATATAATACTTGATGGTTTCAGGGAACAACACATGTTTCCTCTACAGTATATTATGTTAGACACGTGTATGCACTCACCTCTGGAAAGAATGTCGGGCA
>CAXAMN010004447.1:818417-900358 GCA_963970005.1 Durusdinium trenchii
GAGAGAGGAGGGGGGAGAGGAGAGGAGGGGGACACCAGTTCCATGTTGGTGAGCCGCAGTGTTTCTTTTAAACCGGATGTGGCCAGCAGGGCCTCAAGCTTAAGATATACCGATACAATGTAGCATCATGCTCTCTCTTAAAAAAAAAGAAACGCACTCCGACGTACCCCTCTGTACTGCCTGACACTCTCACATATGCACCACACCCATCCATTTACAAGGCACCTAACATTGCTAATCCCGAGTACCTATTAAAAAACGGACCCCAATTAAAAAAAAGTCATGCCGGATCCCCTAAATTCGGTTTATATTTGGTTTTAAATTGCCGCCCTTTCAAGCCGCTACTAAACTACCAACATGGTCGATTTTGGGGGTAGTTTTTTTTATTAGGTTCCCCAAAACTCCACCATGACACGCCGCGCTTACACCAGCAGGCTTTCCTTCCCTCAATGGCACGGACTCACGCAAACGCACTTGCCACCGAGGTCATGCAACACCGCATGGCACAGCGACATCACCTTTCGAAAGCTTTAGCTGTTAGTCTACTGAAGAATCACTATTCTAATGAAGGTTTTTGTAGGGGAAAAGGAAGACCCTTCGATCTGGCGGTTTTTTGCATTTTTGATATGAGTTTAATAAAGGATTTTATATAAAATTTTCCTGGATTACTTTTTGGTTTTGAAACTCTTTCCAGGTGACCCTATTTTGGACACCCCGATTTCAGGGACCCCCTATTAAAAAAAATGCGACCGAGGTTTCCTTATTAGGGGGGGGGGGGGGCCGTGTTTATTATTAGGGGGACGGGATTACTCACTTTGGGTCCTTCTTCGAGCTTGGCTTCAAGCTGCCTGATCCCCTTGTCGGACAGTCACTGGGGGAGAATCGAACCTGGGCATTGCGTGGTTCCCGGGGTTCTTTCCGGAGATAGGCCCAATTGAATGAACTTGGTACAAGCCCAAGTCGAGTGAACATGCCTAACTGGCATGTTAGGTAGAGTAGGGGGGCCTCATCGCTTACTGGGAGCCCCCCTCACTGCCATAGAAGTCACATGCCGCTCCCAACCTCCGGAGGCGACCAGCAAACAGCGCCGACCGCGCCGCGGTCTTTTGGTCTCCGCGTGTCTTTCAAGAGGGGCCCGTACCCGCGAGACTTTTCGGGCAGGAGAACTGGCCAAGGACCGGCGTGGTTGGCAAACCCACATGTATACCCACAACAACATGGTCAACCAAAACACTCACAGCAAGATCCGTATGCCACCGTATGTCTGTTGCTGCTAAAGTCAAACATGGCCACACCCCTGCATCATTGGCCCTGCGACCCTGGCTTATGTCATAGGTTGCCGGGCATTTGGGGACGTAATGGGGCAAATCATAGCCGCTGGAGCTGCCAAGGCTTCGAAAGCGCTTCATTTTTCTTGAGTTTTCTTTGCTGTTTCTTGAGTTTTCTTTGCTGGTGCTTGTCCTCATATTTTCCAGGAATCATACCGATCTAGCTCGGACGTGCGATTTTAATTGAGGTCTCCCAGTCTCTTTCGGATTTCTGCAACGCCGCACGTCACAAAGCAAATGCTGTAGATGGCTGGATTCTAGATCAGGGGAATATATACATATATATATATATATTACGAGAGTGGCTGGTCATCATTTGCCCTGAAAACCAGAAACTGCAGCCACTGTCTTCGACAGCTTTCGCTGGGAAAACAGCGCAAGTTGGCAGCTGAGAAGGGACGGTTCTTTTTGAACAATAACTATGCCACGTTCATCTAATGTATATACTAGACTATATATATATATAATACTGTACATGTAGATTACATAATTATATGTGTGTGTGCACCCTGCACAACCAGAAACAAACACACAATGCTTTTACCCCCTGGTGGGAGCCATGTTCAGGGGAAGCTTTAAAAGCAAACCAACGTGTAACATCGTGTAACATGCATGTTTTTTGTTACTTCCGCGTGTTATTTTGTCACTTCTGCGGCTGCATCAGTTTGGTGTCATGTTTTCTATCACGAACTTGCTGCATGTTTCTGCGCCATGGTTTCTGGTGAGACGGGGAACACATATGAAAAGCATTTTTTTTCAGGGTCCAGGTATGGTCCAGGTGCATTATACACATATAGCCAGTACATGCCTGAGTTTGATGACAGGTCCAACAATACACGAAAATAAAATGGGACGTTTTGATTTTCCGACCCTGAACTCTTGCCACCATGCTGCGCATCAATGATTGGCTGACACGGCTGTACCAAAAATAAGCGCGGTCGATAACGTGTGACGCGACATTGAAACACCTGAAGTATCTGGACTGCTTCCCCCAAATGGAGGTCAGCCATGATTCAATGATGTGGCATCATTGGAACCAAGCAACTACAGTATGTCTTTGATCGTTTTTGTATCATCGATATCAATTTACTATTGAACAAACCAATCACACACACACACATGCTAAGCCACAATGAAAGAATGGCAAACTATGGCAAACTAGCTGTCATTCTTTCCAGGAAATGCTGCGCCGCTCCTCATGGCGAATGGCACCCTGCAGAACGATAGGGCACGACACTGATAGTGTGCCGAAGTTCAAGCAAATCATTGGATAAACAACGGTCTTCGGTCTGCGATCTGTCTTGACTACAGCATACATCAACATCGCTGATTTTCCAAAAATGGTCAGAACCTGTCTTTATTGCGCGGAAAATGAGAACAATTCTACAATGCACAGCAACAAAGTTGCGGATGAAAACCGCGAACCTTGAAGGTGCAACTCTCTTGCAACCAAAGAGGAGGCAGGCAAAAGGCAAGCACACTTGCTCCAAAGCACTCCCACTAGCTCCAAATAGCCACTTTGCAGGTTTTGTCTACAGGCTGAACAATGCCGCAACCAGCCATCTTGACCTACTGGAGATGAAGCATGAAGCATGAAGGGCGATTTCGGTGTTCCTCCCACTTTTTTGGTTTTCCAAAATGCGAAGAACACAGGCACCTCGCCATAGCTTTCCGGATCTTTCCGGCATCTGTCTAATGGCCCACCCGGCTTTTGCATGTTGGAGGGAGCTCTGCCCCATCTCCGCCCCATCTCACCTGGTCATGCTCATGCCTTTTGCCTGCCTTTTGCCTGCCTTTTGCGCTCCACAATTCATCGCTGGTCAGCTTTTCCGTGCGGATCGCCATCAGCCTGTCGGCAGAAATGGTGAGGGGAGAACTGGTCAAATGGAACCAACAGGTAGAATGTGGGAAGGGTATGCACCCTCCTTCCAACGTGGAAGTTAACCAAACAGGAACAATGTGAAGCAATCAAACAGCAACATTCTGGTTGTGATGCAGTTATCCAATCGAAGATATTGCCACTCATCCGTACTCCCACCATGTCCCACCGAAGTTTTTGCCCATGTGCTGGAGAAGGGACGGGCCCCCCCCACGTGGCTGCAGGGTTTGACATCAAGGTGTTCAGCAGTTCCGAATCCAAAAACATGTTTTTTGAGACAGGGTAACTCTGGCTGGCTTGGGGGGGCCCTTGAAAAAACAGCTCTCCCGGAACTTATGCGAAGAGGCTCAGCTTGGGAAGGGTCTGTGCCTTCACGCGCCTTCACTGGGCTTGGCCCCGGGCCTCAGCTAAGGTTGGGAAAAACAAAATGAAACAAAACTTGTGACTCTTCTGCGGAACTGCCCGCTGTGCGGCGTTTGGATCCTGTAGGCGACTCGGTCGGTCCAGTCGACCAGTTCGGAGCCCTCATGCTTGACATAGAACATCCTCAAAAAGAACCAAAGTTTGATCTGCAGAACTGGATGATGGGTGACCAGTACAGTACTGATCAGTACTGCCACATTGCGATGATGAAACTACTCGTGTGGAAACTTGAAGCTACAATTGTTCCTTTTTAGCTGTCAAACAAACAAACACAGAACTCCTACCAAACCTAATGACATGTTGAAATGTTACTCAAAAGGACATCACTGAAAACCTGAAACCACGAGTTCATAAAGGATTGCTTCTTATATGATTAACATTAATCTGTGCAACCTGATCGTGTCTTCCGAAGCCCGCCACTCTTCTCCGCTCTATGTCCCCACACACCACCGGCAAAAAGCTCCGCTTCATCGAGCGGCGCTCCACCTTCCCCTGCCGAAGCGGAGCGGCTCCCGGAGGCCGCCGTGGGACAGGCGGAAATCTTGACCATGCCCTAGGGCTCGTGTCCCATCTCCTCGGGTTCGGTGGTTAGATCCCCCTGGCACCCACCCCAACCACCTTCGAAACGGAGGTGGTTGGAGCCCTAGGGATGATCCTCTAGAAGGTGCGCCCAAAAATATTGTTTTTCAGGGGTGGCCTTGGTCTCCAAAGATGGCCTTGGTCCAAGTCTTGGGAAGCCTTGTGTAATCCTGCACGATGTCCCCCTCCGCCCATAGAAGTATATATAGAGTCAGTATGGCAATTTACTTCTGGCAGCCAGCTGCATCGGGTAAAAGGAAAGGGCTCTTTCCGAACAAACGGTGATCGGACGGGATATTGAAGAATCGGATGGGATCTTGAAAGATGCTTATAAGAATTCCTCCATTCATTCTCCAAATGATCCAAATGGCTAAGAACAGGTCAAACATGACCTTACCAGGTGGCCACAGTGCCACCGTGTACGGCCCACATCCGCCGTACACGAAGCGTTCGGAGCTGGTCGGATCTCATTTTCCCGGTCCTCTTCTTTGCCCCGTGTGCCCGCAGAGTGTTGGCGCCGCACCCCTCAAGCGCTCGGAGCTTGTCGAGGGAGCAGGTATTGCGAGGTTGTAGGGGGGGCGTTGTTCGTGAAACCAAAGGGCAGGACTGGATTACACCTGCTCGTAAGCTTCATACTTAAAGGCATCAGAATCTGTATGAATCTATCATGATATACAACAATATATTGTTGGCACGTAGACTAAAAGCCCGATGAATGACTGCTTTATAGACTTCAAACTGCTTCAACGCCGTCTATCTCCTGGAGCGGTGCTTGGGGCGCGAAAAGCGCTAGCCCTAGGGCTTCCAAAGTGTTTCGTCACACGGTTTCACACACCCACAGGTCCTTGTGACCCACAGGTCGTTGCTCAAAACCAATCCCACAGACCGGTCATGTACCCACCGCTATTGGCATGTCTCATCAGTCGCTGACAGTGACAGTGACAAGCTGGGTGCAGCCACGATGGCCTTCTCGAGTGCCTCGCAGAAGGACGCAGCGAAGAGCCAGGTCTAAAATCAGTTGGTAAGACACTGCATGTGTTCGACCTGGTGTCACTGGATTCTTATCAGCAAATGGGTCCAACAATGGCAATTATGATTGAAATTGAAGCTGGAATTGTCTCGGCCACTCAGATTCGATGGAGATGACCAGCGGGTCATGTCACTCAAACCGGCCTTGATGTTAGATGGAACCAACCGGAGGAGAACCATTTGGTCGATGGATATGGTTATTGACCCCAGTGTCAACACTTAGCCGTGCTTGTCAAGAAAAATGTCCAATATATAGAAAGGAGCCGTCAGGAAGTAATCACATCATGTGGCCTTTTCAAAAACCGCACTCAACAAACTCAACAACCTGCCAATCCAGCTTCTCTGGCTGGGCTAGTAAGTTAGTTCGCCCCCGGTCACCGGCCACTGTGGATGAATGTCAGTCTACACACGTCCCTCTGCCTGAGGATGCGGTGATCATGGTCTCTGAGCCTGTGCTTTGCCTTAGCACGGTGGTCATCCGTCTGGCGAGTGATACCGAAGCCAGTCGGCGACTAGCGCCAGTCCTCGTAGCGTTAGGGCATCAATTGAAGAGTCTCTCAAAGAATGAACGGCGGCAGCGTGAAAATCACTTTTTGGACTCTAGACGTCAAGAAAATCTATACTACAGTATATACTGTAGATATATCATGGAACAATGACAAGCAATGTCTTGCTGGTTATCCCAAATTCTAAGCAAACCCCTCCACGCAGTTGAGTCTTAATGAGATTGTCCACCCCAAAGATCAAAATCTAGGCTAGTCTCCCCAGCACACGAATTTGGTCAGTAGTCAGGATCCAAAAGAGCTCTGACCTTGGCATAAAGAACTTGACTACTCAATCAACTTGAACCATTGCAAATTGTCCAAAACCTTTTCCTTCTGATTTGGAAGAGGCATCCCAAAGGCCCCACTCCCCAACTGCCGCCGTGTTGAATCCGCCCCAAGTCAACCACCAACTGCCACCCAGCAACTGTCGCGCCAAGCCAGAATCCTGCGCGCGCTCTTCTGTCTCTCAAATGGTGGGTGGGCAAAAAACATCAAAAAACAATAATATTATACCCTAGGGCTCCAAGTGCGTCCTCAGATGGTACTTGGACCCTCCAAACCCACCCCAAACACCTTCTTAGACGGTACTTGGAGCCCTAGGGATATCATATTCAACCCCACTGGCTCATGGAAAACGAAGGAAAACTGGTCTGACACCCGTGTGTCTCAGGGTTTTTGGTATCTGTTCAAGCCATTGTCCGATGGTCATAGGTCAAAACCCTCGAGACTGAGGAAGGACATCCAACAAAGTGAATGATGAACAGCATGGTCTTCCTGATGTCTTCAGGAAGAATGGCTTTTGACCCACCGCCATCTTACTTTCAGAAAGACATGTGCCACCCACTTTGTGGCTGGGTGTTCCGCCGCGGTTGGAACAGTTTTGGGCACTTGGTGATGGTGTGGATCCTTCGTCTGTGCCACAAGCTTGGGAAACTTTTCCGGAACATGTCGCGTGTCCTTGTAGATACTTATCTATGAAGTGCCAAAAGAATTGAGGGAGGACTCAGGAGGTTCCAAGAAACTGTGCCAAAATGACACTGGAACTGATCGGCTAGTCCCAAAAGCTGCCCACCCAGTTTTACAGCAAATTCGCCGTTCTGAAGTTGTTGACCAAATAGTCTCTCAGTTTCTGTGGAAACCTGGACTTACAGTCAAATCGCCGAGGCGCGACACAAACCCCAGCGGGCTGGGGCGCCCTCTCCTCCATCGTTGTGGCAGCAGGGGAGATCTGCTCCAACGTATTCAAATCCTGAGTTCACGGTGAACTGTGTCGCTGTCTCAGGGGCAAGTGGTTCCCTGAGATGATATATACATACATACATACATATATATATATATTATATATAACTATATATTTATATGTGTGTGTATGTGTGACTGTGTGTGGTAATTCCTGAGTGAGTTGGTAACCCCCATGCAAGTGAGTTTGCATCTTTCATCGGCCCTCGTTCATCCAGAGCAAAGCAGGCTCACCAGAATCAAAACAACAACTATAAGTTTTGAAGTGTATCGAATCTGCATGCAGGGGACACCCCTTCGCACCCTGTTGGCAGCCGCGCTGGGTCATCATCATCATCATCATCAGCAGCAGCAGCAGCATGATGATGAGATCAAGACCATCATCGCATCATGCAGTGCAAAAAATACCACTTGTCAAGTCCCAATCGAACACAAACGGCCCGATTTCTGTTGAGACTTCTGCAGTGGAGCATAATTCAATGGTCCGACTCCTGATTGTGGATTTGCGCACTGATTTGCGCAACTTTAGAAGAATCCATTTGCATTTGGGCCACACAACTCTTAGAAACTATCAGGATTGTCAGGCGGCAAAACCCTTTCGTGTCAGTGGCCTCCTCAAGGCCGAACAGGAAAATACCTGACAGCTCGTAGCTCATTCCGAAATCCATCCTTCTTTGGACCATCAGGGTACCGAACACGTGCCATCGAAATCCTTCCACCCGAGGCTTCCAGCCAAACTGCCGGCTGCAAAGATCGATCCGTACTCCAAGGTTGGCGCGATTTCCAGCGATGTCTCGTCACGTCGTCGGATCATGGCCAAAACATCGAACCCAATCACCAATATGTTCAACATTGGCAACCCTGAGCCTTGGATATATGTGTTTCTCACCTGACTGCCATTAACCATTCTACACCGAAGTGCGCGGACCATGGCCCAACCGTGGACGTTTCCAGCCGCTGGGCTTCCCGAACATCCACTTCCATGAGTGAATCCTGGAAGGACTTGGCCCGATCCGTGGGTCGGTGCGAACGGTGCGGAACGCCCCCTGAGAGTGGTCCAGAGCTTCGGGTCGAAGGGTCAGGGGGGCACCGAAGATGCGAGGATGGGGTGGGCCATGAGCACATAGGAAGCAAGAGCACGCTTTAGTTGAATACCTAGATCTTCAGTCCGGCACTTGCGGGATCCAGGTATGTATGCCCTTGCGGGGTGGGGTCTCGATCATGACATGATGTGAGAGGATGTGCGTCGGAAAAGGTGTGGGCCGAAGCTATGGCTCTTGATGCGAGGAGAGGTGATATAAAGGCTGCCACGACGGTTTCTCGTCCTGTGCTACCCACATGACCTGCTCATACCCTGTTCAATAATATTACATTCCAATGTGTGTTGACCAATCTGCCTTGGCTCCACTTGCAGCACTTGTGGTTTTGACTCGTTTGCCTGTGGGTTTGCATGACTTTGCATGACTTGAGCTGGGAGAACACCCGCACGTCCACCCGACAGGTCAGTTGGCAAATTTGGGAGATGTCGAGGTTTCTTCGGTCGTCAAAAAAACTCGTTGGCAATGCATGATGTGTCTCAGAAAGGGGGCTCATTCTCGGCCATTGTTTCTTTTTCGAACCATCAAACAGCACAGGGTGTCTCCCAGTCAAATGAAACATCAATAATTAATTAGGTTACCATGGGTTACCACCCAAAATAGGTTAATCATCCGACCCTTCAGACTTCATTAATCTTCATATGTCATCAATGTCATCATAGAACTTTCTTCATCTTTATTCAATATCATCCCTAGGGCTCCAAGTACCTCCTTAGAAGGTATGACTGGACCCTCTAAACCCACCCCAGTCCCACCTAAAAAGGTCCGATAGGGGTAATATATGGATGTTCCTTGGCTCATCCCACCACGTCTCCGCCCGTTGTTTCAAACTATATGTTCACGTGGATCCTTTCACATCCCTTTGCTTCAAACAGCGGTGTCATGCCCCGACTTCACCCCCCACCTCGGGCGACTGAGACAAAGCGCCCGGCCCACACGGCCGAACCTGAGACAAAGCAGGCCCGATCAGACCGAAAGGGTTTTGGGGCATTGCCAAGCGATTTGGTGGTAAGGTTTGGTGACTTGGCAAGGCTCAAAACACATGATATCTGGGCAAAACTTGCTTTCCAAAGGGTTCCAAAGCCAAATAACTAGCCAAATACATTCCCTGGAATCATGGAAGTGGAACATGGCCCACTTCAAGGATGACCAGTTGTCCTCCAAAAACATCGAAAAACACTCGGCTAGAGTGCTGCGTTCCTCGGCTCCGAACCTCGTCTTGGCTTGTCCTGGAGCACAGCGCAGGCAGCGGCCGAAACGGGTGACCCAACCGCACCGCAGTCGAACTGTCCTACAAACAAGTGGTACGAGTACTAGGGATTTAATTAATTACTGCATGTGGGCGTCATGAGCATGGCCATGAGCAAACGCCCAGCCTCATGATGCATGTGTGCTTGTCCGCTATACATGCCCCCCCCCGGACAACTGAACTAACATGATAAGGATCAATCAAAGTGCAAGGAACTGTCTGTGGAAGACACCGGTTGAAATCCAATGCATGAACCAACCCGAAGCCAGACCGTTTGCCTGGATTGCCTTCGGCAAGCGTCAAGCGTCGTTTTTCAAGCTAGCCAATCGGCCACGGACTGGGGCACTGGCGTTTTCTCTGCCACCCCGACGCCTGACCTGGAAAAAAAAGGCGGAGACGTGATTCCGGACAGTTCACTGGGATGAGCCAAGGAACATCCATATATTACCCCTATAGGGCTCCAGTCGGACCTTCTTAGGTGGGACTGGGGTGAGTTTAGAGGGTCCAGTCATACCTTCTAAGGAGTTACTTGGAGCCCTACGGTACAGTATGTGCATCCTGAAATGGATGTCATGAAGGCAATCTTTCGGTTTCATGCAGTCGTCTCCGAAGGGCACCCACATGATGTCTCCGAAGGGTAACACACGCAACCAAAAACAACACGTACAATTATCCTACAATAACAAAAGTAATCTCATCATTTCTCTCTACTGTATGTTTTTTTAACCTCTCTCTCTCTCTGTCTATTCTCTCTTCTCTTTCACCTAGGGATGTGGACCTCATATGTCCTTCATCCTCCTTTGACTCTCCTGCTATGAAACACCGAGGCACTGCGTTCGCGTCCTGGCTCTCCGTCCCGGATCCGGGGAGGAGGGCGGCGCCGCCGGCGCGGGCACCTCGCCCGGTGCGCCTGAGCACGGTGTGTTTGGTCGCATCATCTTATATTAGACTGAGAGCATCTTATAGCCCTATAGCTGTTAAAGAATAGAACTTTATCCCGGCAAGAGACCCCAAACAGTGTGTGTGAGGTCCATAAGCAGAAAGTCTAGAGATCTAGACGCATTGGGGTCCAGGTGGTGATGAAGGTGGGGATCGTGTTGACGGTGGCGATGGTGGTGAGTGAGTGAGTGTGATTGTAAGCTGAGTGTGAGAGTGAGAGTGAGTGTGAGTGAGAGTTTGAGGGGGTGTGAGCGTGAGTGAGAGTGGGAGAGTAAGTGAGTGTGAGTGCGAGTGCGAGTGAGAGTGGCACATCAAGGTCAGAGAGTGCTGTGCCTGCCACGAAATCTGCACTTCGAGGTTCACCAAGTGCTGCACCTGCCACGAAATCTGCACTTCGATGTTCACCAAGTGCTGTGCCTGCCACGAATCTGCACTTCGAGGTTCACCAAGTGCTGTGCCTGCCACGAATCTGCACTTCGAGGTTCACCAAGTGCTGTGCCTGCCACGAAATCTGTACTTCGAGGTTCACCAAGTGCTGTGCCTGCCGCGAAATCTGCAAATGAGCCACATCTCCAAAAGTCACGATTCACTGCGCCTGTCACGAAATCTGAGCTCCTCGACCATCACCGCCATGTCCAAAGTGCTGCACGAAAACTGCATTCGAAGTAAAACAGCTCCGACCCCTTGCACCTGTCACGAAAAGTCGACTCTGGAGCACCAAAACGACCCCCTTGCGCCTACCACGAAAAGTGATCACCATGTGCGAAAATGCGCACGGCACCACGACGGGAGCGCAGTCGTTAGAAGCACCCGCCGCAAACACCCAGATTCTGCGAGCCTGCGCAGTCGAAATGCACATGGACGATGTCGCGAGGCATGAATGTACTGTAAATAGCAACGAACTAGTCGTTCACGCCCGCGCGCTTCAGCGATCTAAGCATCAGCTGCTTCTCACTTACCGTAAGAACCCCTCAGTGTCCCCACACTGTTTGGGGAAAAACATTAAACACATTGTACCATGAAGCTGACTGAGGGAATTGAACATATGAATCAAGTTCCCAAGTTCATGCTTTCTTAAAGGGATCCAGTGAGTGGACCAAATGGACAAGCCAAAGACAACGCCCAGTTGGAACGGGCCTCGCGCTCGTGCTTGCATCTGTGCTCGAATGGCTTGCACCTTTGCCCTTCGTGTGGCCTGTGAAGATTTGCAGCTTGAAATGCCAAGTGAGATCTGGGAGAACGCGGCCAAACATGGTGTCTATGCCGTGGCCGCTCCTACCTTGTAAACACAAGTCTCAAATCTTCAAACACATAATCCGCTGAATTCGGGTCCTCTGTGCACCACCTCCCTACAGGCAGGTTCGACTGACTGCACAAGTTGACCTACATTCCCAGCTGCTGGCACTACAGCAATATCAATCCGAATCTTCCACGCAGGCGCACAGCCTGCCTCATCTTGCAAAGGCCGGCCAGGTGATACAGGTGTTTCGGAGACCTGGCCGGATGTGGGTGAAGCAATACTGAGTTTCGCTGGTGAACCATGGCTGGTTTGCTTGAGAAAGCAGACCTTCCAAGCTCTGATCACCTACTACAGTTTTTATCTACTGCAGCCGCCAGCCCTCACCAAAATCAAATATAAATAGGATGCAACTTGGAAGTTGCCAGCTGTGACCGACAACTTAGAGACAAACCCTGTTGGAATTCCGCGCAAAAAGACCATGTGGCACACTGACCGTCTCACCGTCACTGACAACTGACTCCTTGTGAGCTTGACAAAGATTCTGAAAAAAACAAACCAGCTTTGTGAGGCCAAAGCTTTTCATCTCCTTCTCCAAGCCCTTGGAGAATTCCACCGTCAAACTAGCTTGTGAGGTTGGTGGAAGTTGGTGGACTTCTCCAAGCCCGAACCCTTTTTGCTCTCCACTTCCCTCCGGGCCCCCGGACTCCAGACATGCTCGACGCCTGGCGGTCAAAGGTGTCGTCCTTGGGCGCCAAATGCTTGCGGCCGCCGCGCATCGCAGAGATCGCCTCGCTGCCACGTCGCCACGGTTCGCGTCGTTGCAACCGGAGGAGACCCTCCGGGGCCCAAAGACCTATGTTTATAGGGCAGAAGTACGAGCTGGTGTTTACGGGCATCGCCTTGAAAAAGGTGATGTTGACTTACACCCTGCAGAAAGCAACAAAGAGTAAGGCAATTTGACCAACCGCCGTAAAACAATGTGAACGATGCTGTGCATCAAGCCATTGGTGTCCAGCCAACCCGAGAAAACAATCATACTCATAGCCTTGCGTAGCATGTAACATCCAATCTAGCAGCACCGTGTGTCATGTGCATACTGTAGTCGTTATCGTCTCTCCATCATCGAACACTTGGCTTATGTCAAGAATGTGAAGAACACTTCCAAATCTGTTCCCTCAGGATGCTCGCTGAATCTATAATCAGTGTAAATCCTATGGCGGATAGACTCCAAAACTATTTTCAACTGAACCAACCTGAGAAAACATGGAAAACAACACAAATTGACTATTCTACCTGCACGTGGAACAAACACACCATGTCTTCGACCTACTTGTCCTAACATATTGACTGTTCCCAGAAGCTGCATCCTGTGGATCCGGAAGTCACGTCCAAAGCGGCCCATCCGACCGGCGCCTTGAGCTTCCGTTTGGTGCGGAGGATGGCACTTCGCTTTTCCCAGCGCGTGGTCTCCTGTGAACGGCGAACAGATCGGAACGGTTGGAATGAGGTGGAACGGTGGGCTCAATTGAATAGTGAAAAGAAGAGGACTTGACATCACAGAACGACCAGCAAATCACCAGGGTCGCTTGCACGTTCGACCAGCGCAACCCGCGCGGCGCGGATCGTTCACAACCCCAGCGGATCAGCGGAAGTCACGTGCCGCGACGTGTCCGGCACGTGCCGATCCACGCCACGCGTTCCAAAGCGGTGAGCTCTGCAAGGGCTCCGAGGCAAGCGACACGCTGTCCTCTTTACAAAGCCGCTCAGCAAAGGTACGCAAGTGAGAGGCTTCCTTTTCCGGGCCGAAGGCGGGAACAAAGCAAAGAGCGCAGTGTTTCTTCCGTCAGGGGTGCGTGGGTGACGAAGAACAGCATGATTGAACCCTGGCAGGGGGTCTTCGAGATTCTGGTGCTGCATCGTTGCATTTTGAAAGGAGGTTGGATAATTGCTCGATCTTCATCTGTGGAGTTGACCTACAAGAAGGACCCACGACACACCAAGATGTTACCATACAAAAGTAACCTATTTTTTGGGGGGAGGGCCGGTGCTGTGTTGTTCTCAATCAACTACTAATGTTGCACCTTGGAAAAAGCATGCGGAGTGTGAAGTGCAAAAAGCACGTGGTGTAAACAAGCCTTTTAGGGATCCAAACGGAATTTTGGATGTTACACCACATGCAGAACTGTTACACCAAAGTGTTACACCAATGTTTATGTTATTTGTAACACTTCTCATCCATAAACATTCCGAAATTCCCTCTTCTCACCTCTTCTCATTTCACCTCTTCTCCCCTCCACTTCGGTCAAAACGCCCAGCTCTCCACATGTGCTCGGATTGCGCATTCCGCGCCGTGTGTTCGTTCCGCCTCTGGATACTTCTGCAGTGCGGAGAGGAAGTTCTGAGCGACCGCCGGGCCGTTCGGAGCGCGGTTCGACTGCGCCATTCGACCGCGGAAAGCGATGGTCTACAGTTTACAGTGCACAAGAAGTGACAAGAAGTTGGTATACACATATGGGTATACTAGTGAGGCATTTTGCCTTATACAGTAGGTGATTGAACATGGGGAGATATCTGGTCCATGAATAAATCATTTCAACAGTTGCACCAAGAAATCTCACTGTGCCGCTGAACATCTGGGAACTATGAACAAACGATTCTCACCGTGCCACTGGCACACAGCTCGACCACACGACCACACGCAGCTTCAGGTGTACTCCGGCGATGTAAGGCGCAACATCCATTGGTGTCCGCCTGCTTGGTGACGGTGCGCATGTTGCAGGCGGCCATGGCTTTGATGGTCACTGGAAGGCCCAAACTTTCGAAGATCGCCTGGTGGACCGGGAGTCGAGATCCCTCCGATTTGGATAGCGAAACCTCTTCGTATGGTGGAGGGAGTGATAAAATCAAGGTTGTACTGCACATGAGTACTGCCGCCCTACGCATGCATTTGGCTTCAAAGATGTTTTAAGACGGTCAAGGTAGCCGCACAAATGCGGTTTCAGGCTTTGACACAGTGAAGTCCCGCCCGGGCGCAGCGCATGGGGCTATGCGTCTTGCCAAACAACATGAAGCACCATCCCTCAATCAACATCAATTCATTGATAGAGAGTCATTCCTGCGAACATCTGCTTTCACGACATATGCGGCTGGTGAAGACCTTCCAGGTCATGGATACGAAAACAACGAACGGTAACAGCCGAATGAACAAAGGCAGTTACATGCATTTGCATGCATGTAGTAATTAATCCTTTTGCAAAAGAGCTTACCGTGCTCCTACAAAGCCATCGGATTGCACCAACTCAAGCTTGGTGAGACTTGGGAATGATTGTAACATTTCAGGTCCCAAAAGTTTGTTTTTGGTTCTCGTTTTATAGAGACATCATTCGCTCGTTTCTGGATCTTGAATTTAAGGTCGGGCTCCCTTCTGCCAGTGGCCAGCTTTTTGCCAAGGAACGCCCATGCCGATGACCTTGCCACTGGAAATCTTCTCGATGGGTTGGTCATCCACCTCAGCGCCCAACGAAGGCTCCCTACGGTGCCAGGGAAAACCGCGTCTAGGCAAGTCACCAATGGCTCAAAAAGGAAGAGCGTTAAGGCACGACCCAAAGTCAAATAGGTTTAACTACTATCAAATCCATTGACTTTAGATGGTGCAACTTCCAATTCAATGGATTCAATACTATCCACAAGCCTACTATGGTTCATATTTAAAAACTTCACATTCTCCGGATTTCATTTACGACCATCCACGATACCGTTCGGCCTTTCCTTTTGCTGTTGGCTTCACCTTGCCAGAAAGACTTGGTTAATCCGTCCCCTGTTCTTTTGGGATCGCAGCGCTAGAGCAGAAAATCCCAGCATATCCCAGGACCAGAGTTTAAGAAATGCCCAAATCATCCCAAATCCACTGAGATCCAGGTCTTGCCACTTCATTGCGACCAGGTCGGTTTCACCACGTGCAAACCAACAAACTGACCAGCCGAGGGACGCAAACCGCTGCCTCTCCATGTTGAATGAAGTAGATCCTGTCCACATCATCCTTGGCTGACGAGTGAATCGGGGGTGAAATCGTGAAGCCGTTGGTCTGTCTATCGCGGGATCGGTGCCGACCTCCCAACATTTCAGATGTTTCATATAACAACATATTGATCCTGGATCTTCCCAGTGACCCAACTTGATCGGTTTGAGGTCACTTAGGCTTGCAAAAAGGTCACGTAGGGACTCCAAGAAGGTCACGGGGAAGGTCCTGGAATTATAGTGTATGTATATAATGTTCACATCACAGTAAACTACGAGCCAATTATGAACCTAAAATCGCCCGGCTAGCGAATAGACTAGTGTCAAAAAAGACACACGGCACACTAAATTTAGGTTGAAAATAAAGATTACAGTAAGTCAATAAAACCCAGCTTTTGCTCAAATAAAGGCATACAATTGTGGACTACTTACCCTCAATAAACCAATGGTTCGTCAATAGGTTACAATTTAAAACAACCAGCCAAATCTTCTAGCAACTCTAAACCATGAAACTGTTTACTACATCCTTAAAGCAAAAATGTTTTGGCAAAGGGTACCCCTTACAAGTGCCGATTATATAATATATATATAGTTAATATGACATATATGTATAAGCTGCGGTGAGAAAACAAACGTTCAATTCCAGCTGTCTCCTAGGTGGCAATAATAAGCCGAACTCATGAACCTTTGTCCAGACTAATTCATCAATTGTTGAATTGAATTCCTCTCTCTCTCTCTCTCTCGCTCTCTGGCGGACATGACTCGTCCTGGAGTCGTCTCACAAAGACGCCCAACGGCAACTTCCCTGAATTCCTGTATTACTTTGAATAAACAACATAAGCTGTCCTAATCTTGAGGTGTGAGGTGTACTATGCAAGTAGTATGTTGTTACGACGAGCGCAACATGTTGCCCCCCCATGTTTCACGATTAATAATAGGGGGTGTCATTCTTCCACTGTGCACATAGCAACCCGGGGGGCCGGATGGGTCGATCAAAGTGTGATGTGTCATTCTCTGAAAGAGTTCGGTGCTTCGCAGCACAGTGACTAGTCGACTCAAACATTGGTTTACCTCCGTTCCAATCCACGGCTTGGTTGACCTCCGTCCCACGGCGTTCTTGTTAGGCCATCTCAGAGATGCAACTCTTGGAGCTGCCAGGCATCGGAGGTAGATATCTCTCTCCATAGTTCAAAGAAATGTGTTGCATCGTTTTATTGAATAGTTAGCATGCATAGCTGGGTGCATTCGAGTCGCATGCTCACGGAAAATGACTTGGTCATCCACGAACGTCTCGATGGATGCATTCAGAATCAGTTCCCGCAGTGCAGCACTTTGGCTCGCAATCTACGATCCGCATCTCAAAACTGAGCACACCCTCTGTCCCTCTCTGTCCCTCTCCCCTCACCAGTCCTTGATAAGATTGGCATCACGCCCTGCGAACTCCTGTGTCTTCATAAAGGCTTCGAGGCCATCAAACATCTTCTGTTCCTCTCGCGGACGAAAACAGCAACAATTCAACAACTTGTCCACAATGGACCACAATAGAGGAATGACATCCTTCTGTTGGGCTGTCCTCTATGCTGAACTTGGTGTTGTCCTTTTGGATGAACATCAGCACGGGGCCCACGTTTCCCGGCACATCTTCGGTGCACCCCTTCAGTTCTCCCAAACAACTCGTGCTCGGCGTCGCCCGTGCAAATGGCGTGAAAACACAAATGACAAAGGGACCTGCTTGTCCTAATTGCAATGGCATGTTCCACTGAAAACACAAACAAACAAACAAACAAACAACCAACCAACCAACCAACCAAACAAACAAAACAAACAACCAAACTATTCTGACTAACTAATATGAAAGTGGACGGCATGGTTGTTTGGAAAACGACTTCCCTTCACGAACTTGGTGGGGTCTTCCACTTCCACCACCATGTGATGTGTGTTGTCGGCCCCTTTTCCACGTCGTCCGTCCTCTGCCTCTCTTTCGGCCTGCGGCTCTCGACACCACACACGGCCGTCGGCAGCCTTGGCCTTTTCAGGTGGGGTGGCCTTTTTGGGGGTCGGTTGAGAAGACCATACTATATAAACGGAATGGGCGGCCTATTGGCCCATCCTTTTAGGTACCTTTAGACTCTTTAGACTGTTTACTGCTTACACTCATATCAACACAACATAACACCACCATAAAAGCAATGAAACCTCCTTTTTAGGATCAACTCTTTGGTGGTTTTACCCACATCATGCCACCACCACATACCCACCACTACCACAGCCATGCCTCGGCCATGGCCGTGCCCAACGCCACTGCATCGATGCAGGCAGCGTTGCATGGGGCTCGAGCCCAACGGCGTTGCGTGGAGCGAGTGGTGCACCCGGTGCCGCCACCGGGGCGGGGAGTAGTTGTTGGAACTCGGTCAGAGACACCCGGATCTGGGTTGCTTGATGTTGCTTGACTCAAACCCTTAGAGCCTTAGAGTTGATCAAACTGGATGGGTTTTATAAAGACTGGGATAGATTTGGGGCATTCTGGAACGAAGAGCCAAGCTTGCCAAATGCTTCTTAGGCTGGCTGAAGTGCAGCCAAGAAATGGAGGATTTGCTTTCACAAGCATCGAGGAGCCGTATTGCCAGTACATGTTAAACCAAACATTGCTGAAGCTGGAGGAAGTACTGTACAGTTGCCGCAGATTTGCCACCTGAGGAAAACTACCCTTCCCTTGCATGCCTTTATGTCTCCTGGGTCGGCGGTTTTCTTCGTTGCCTTTGCGATTTGCAGTATAATCAGTGACCAAACCAAGTTCTACTTGGGATGCCATGGCTTTTATATACTCACGGTTTATTTACAGGGTATTGCGGGGTGTTTCCACCAAAACCAACAATTCAACCTGAATCCCGTCGCCGCGATGTCTCCCAGCCCTGTGCCCCCCCACTCGGGGGCCAAAAAGTGCCGCACTGCGCAGCAGGATCAGCTGCTCGGACTGGGGATGCCGGTCATCACATGCCGGATCATGACAATGCACTCGACCAGGAGCACACATCATGAGCAAAATATGCCAAAATACCAGGGGAAGGTATCAAACGTTATCAAGCAACTTGGCCCTCTGCCGGGAGAGTCCAAGTGGGATCATATCCAGTGGCAAGTGCAAGCATCTAGAATTCTGGAATCGCCGCCTCCAAAGCTCTTGGTTTGCCTGATGACCCCATCGAGCATGGCAGGTGGTGGGACTGATGACTTCTGAGAGTCAAAGCAACAATTGTTGGACATACATTTACTCCCTATGGGTATTAAGGTCACTCAGGGCGTTACGCTTGCGGCCCCTGAAGCCCCCTCCGTATCATCCCATCCCAGCTCCGCACCCAGCGGTGGGCATAGATGCCACTCACCATGTGCTCTGCAAACTGCAGGTACCTCGCCGAATTACTCGGTGTCAATCATGACCCTGGTCGTCCCTGGGTCACACGGATGCATCGTCGGCCGCCAGGCGCCCGATCGCTTTTTTTTTTTTGGGAAAGGGTGTAACAAACGTTGAATATGAGTCATATATGAGTATTCTAACTCTAATAGAATTATGTAAGTCATGAGAATATGTAATTAACTATACTCATTAGAATATGTAACTCATGAGTCACATGAGTCATAACTCTTTGAAGTAAGAATGATACATATGGCTCAATGGCTTCAGTGAACGATCCCTCTCCGCTTCTCGATTCCACCAGGACTATCATGACTAACCCCCCAAAAAGAACACTAGGTATGAGAGATCAAACGAGGACCAAAGTGACGTGTGGGGACGTGGCTCTGAGTATCTGTGGAAGTTGACCAAGCTTGGCGATTCATGCTGGGCAAGAGTGTGGGTTTTCTTGTTCAAAGCCCTCTCATTTGCCGTTCACTTCAGGACATGAAAGCCAAGAAGCAATTGCATATTTCTACTGCCACATGGGCAAGAATTTGGACATCCTGCAGCAGATCCTTCAGACCCCCCCCAGCGGCACAAGGGTGTGGTGAAGAAGCGCGCATCGCCGATCGTCCACCTCGGGTGGAAAGGGTGGCAGAAGGCACTGGCTGGTCGGACCAAGAATCAGCGACTGGCTGGTGGTTTCACCTCATTGTCGAACCTTCTGTGAAGTGCCTTGTGGATGGCAAAACTGCCACAGCAAGCTAAGCAGCTAGAGTGCCTGTCCTGCCTAAGACAGAGAAGACATGAGAAGACCAAGTACCCAGCTCTGGGCGGAGCATGCGGGCAAATCAAACTGCAAGTTGAACTCTGCATACTATAAGTCCTTTTCACCTGGAGTCCGGGCTGACCACCTGCAGCTGCAGGACCTTTGCCTGGCAAATCGCTCAAGCGATTTAAGAAGCGATAAGGATTGGCGTCCCTTCACAATGAGCGGGGCCATGTGGGAAGTACATCTTTCGCGGAAGGCATTCTGGCATGCACAAGGGCAAAGTATGGCAAACTAAAAAGGGGCAGGTTTGACCGAACAGCTGCGCATATAAAAAGTTGGATCCAAATATGCAATGTTGCTCAAGTCAAAGGGTTTCAGGGGCAGCATCAACTACACTCTGAAACCAACTGTCCTGGAACGCCACCATAAAGACGGCTTCCAAGTCAAAGAAATGGACAACAAAGTGCTTCCTGCTCCTAGTAACGATGCCCTTTGTTCCCTGTAGCTTCTTGTTCCAAGTAGTGATGCCAGGAGCTACTAGTAGCTTCTTGCTCCTAGTATAAAAGTCCGAGACATCATTTTTTTGCGCCCATTCCTGTAGCAGGCCCCGGCCTACTAGAAGAATATCCACATCTGGTTCACCCGTGTACTCCATCTGCTCGAGAAACCTCAGGAACAGCGAAGCAGTCTGTGGAGTTGATTCCCTGACACCTGAAAACCAGTGGGTGAATCCCAAAATGCCGGTTGTGCAAGGGCATAGCCACCCACCTTCCCATGCCGGTTCCCACACACTGCATCTCGGTCTCTTCACGGTTCCACCGGCGTGGATTGGTTCGGTACCAGCGAAGGGTTCGAGTGTCGTCGGAGTTCGGTACCGGCCTGGCGCTTTTTGGAGGTTTGGACACTGCGGTGAGTGGGTTGCGGTGAGTGGGGACACCATTCGTCCAGTCGTTGGTTCGTACTTGAGACACCTTGTCGGGGGACTTCCCACTGTCTGAGATGGGTGCTGGTGCGTATGCACTGGATAACTCATGTTTTGATTTGTGTTTTGGAAGATGTTGGCAATATGAATGGTTTCATGCCAATTACATAGCTGAGGTTCAGTTCAAGGAAGGTTGGTCGGACACAAATGGGACCACACAATTGGGTGACTTAGTCTCTGATTAGTTTGGCATGACCACCCATGGCCGTGGCTGCAAAGGACACCATTGACCATCAGAAGTGGTGACCATAAAGTAGACTGTAAAGATGTGCTCACTTCTGCTGGTAGTGGGTCTGGTGGTGGAAAAACAAACACATACAAACAACAAATATCCATGGTTCGTCACCTTGCAAATATAAACAAAGCTGGGAATCTTTGGTGGAAGGAAAACCACGGAGAAAAAACAACACACACAAGCACCACGATGGGCCAAACGATTTGTACAAAGCGAACCGCACCAAGCAAATGCATCCCCTCTCCAGGTCGGGGCGGGTGATGAATTCCCATCCTTCGACCGCTGCGAAGCAAGTCACTCGGCGCTTCGCCGGTCGAAGTCGTCGAAGCAGCCGGGCGCTTCGCGGGAGAGGTGGTCGTAGACCTCGGAGGGCGGGGATAACGCCTTGGAGTCATGGGTGGTCTTGGATAAGTCATAGAGTCATTGGAGGTGTTCATTCCGATTATAACATCATGGTGAACAGTTATGAGACCTTTTCACAACATGTTCACAAATAAGACTTTCAAAAGGCACCGAACCATGCCATTCATGAGCTGGGAAAGACTTGCCGCTTGCCAAGGTCTTGACCATCACGCAGCGAGTCTCCTCAGTCAGCTTGTTCAAAGGGCAAGAAGTATCAACAACATGACTCACATTGAACCACGGGCGAACTTCTGAGGAAACAAAGGAAGGTAAATCTATATCCTGAAGTAGACCAGCTGTGGACCAAAGAAGCCAACTTTGTATTTCAACACGAGGGTTTACCAATCCTAATATCTTCGACTACTGGCATGGGTCTTAACCTCAGGTACCTCCAAATTAAGGGAAATAAGGTAAACATCAGGTCTTCCCCTCATAATGTAAACAGTTGAAAAATAACCCCCCCACCGTAGTACAGCATTTTACATCTCTATTGGGGGGTTACCCCTTCATGGTTAGGCTCAATGCGTTGAGATTTGAGAAGCATCTTTAGGCCCCTAAAATGAAATTTCAGAGCTCCGCTCGCCGATAATCACTTTAGAGTTATATATACTTATATATATATATAAACAAATCTTTGGTGGATGAGATCTTGACTTTTGTGGATGTTAGACAAAATGTGGATGTTTCTTTCTTGATAGACAATCTATTCATGTCACGTGCAGGAGCCACCGACGTTCGTTGTTCGTCACTGGTTCTTCACGGCGCCTCGGTGCCCACTGAGGACGTGACGGCCATGAGCTTGAAGGGGTCAACCACCGGTGCAGCCACAAAGAAGAGGTCCTCAGAGCAGGTGCTCCGCAGGGAGGTGAAGCAGGGCGGCTGAAGCGTGGGACTCTGCCGAGCAGGATTGACTCGTTCCTGGATGTCTGAGCTCGCTGGCCGTGTCGACTCGGAAGAAGTAATCGTATCCTGAACGAAGTCTCTCACGCCCGGCCGAGAGCTGCGAGGTTTGGGGTGATAGATCCAGTGGAGTTGAAGGCTGAAGGCATTAAAACCCTAAACCTCACCAAAAGGAAAGGAATACCCCAAAGGTTTCATCATTCTCTCCCCCCTTTCCTAGTCTTTGTCTCATATTCACTCCCCCTCTCCATCATCCCCCTGTGAGCTCAGCAGATTGTTGAAGGTCATGGCTCGGTGTTCAACAACCTTCAGCCGTGGCCTTCTCAATGGTTGGGTCCCAAGAAACTGTGTAAACTGACACAAGTTCTCAACTACAAACTGCACATGCACCCTGTAGTGCAATTCATCAATATGTCGTTTGATCTTGCTGCAACACTAACCTGCCCCGCGCGGACCTCAAGCATCTCGGTTTCAAACCACGGCAAGAACGCCCAAAGTAGCTTCACAACTTGTGGAATATGAGATACGAGGCATCGTGTCCCACATTCAAAAGAAAAAAATATGTTAGGTGGTCTTTATCATTCTTTATCAACATAAGCCAGGAATCTGTTGCCAACTCCATGTGGGGATCGGAGTTCGTTGGGCGTGGTTTAGATGGACGACAACGCCCTGACTCGGCCCCAAGACTGAGGTTGCAGGCCCAAAGCTTTCAAAGGTGACTCTGGTGGACCAAGATATCCGCCCCAAACTGACACTCCCAAAAAAGCCTGCAAGAACCCATGCAGAACTTGACTCCCCGGCTATTAAAACCACATGAAACCCGAAAGCCACTGGGTGGATCTTCGGAAAATGGTCGAAACCACGGGTCCATTCTCAGGTTCCATGATCTGCAGGGGGGGGTTATAAATACTCTCCCTGGAACTAACATGGAAGTGGACAACCACCTGTTTGTAGTGGAACATGGTCTGACTTACAGGGCCATTCTCCACGTATATAACCATGTGAGTTCCAGCGAGTGTATATATATATATATATAGGGAGTGACCACCACCTTGGCGCCAAAAGCAGCTATAGGACACTAAGAGTCACCGACAGCTGTCACCGCTTGTCGCCTCCATCTTGAAAGGTCTTCGTGCGGAACATACCAGCCTTTGTCGGAAGGCCGCGCATTGGTGTGCGCATCGGTGTGCGACGATGCAAGTCCCCCAAAGGACCTAATTATAGACCTTGGGTATATGTCATAACCAGTAACAATGAAGATGCTTAGAAAAATAGTCTTAGTAGAAGGCCTCTCTCACAAAAAAGCGCACATAAAAGCAATTATTGGGCATATCTTGGCATATCTCACTACACCCTCACTACAGCGGATGCAACCAGGCTTCAGGTTGAGTCTCCCGACGTCGACGTAACATGGTGATCGTGTGTGATGAACATATTTTTACCAATTCAATTGTTACCAGTAATGGGACACTCCCTAACCCAGACACTCCATGTATGCCGATCAGTTGGGGTGGTTTTGGGGGGGTCAATTGCAGTCCCATGGAGTGTCTGGGTAATCAAGACATGGAGGTCTACTCCTGAACATGGCATGGAACATCATGGAACTCTGAAACTGACCTGCCAGTTCCGCTTGCACCAGTTGAACGCTGTACAACCGGGTGGAGGCCCACATGGAACCTGAACATGGACCTTGAAAGACGATTTTCCTCTACAACCCGGTTCTCAGGTTCCATGTGGGTCTCGGAACCAGGGCCTAGATTCATCAGCGGCACACGAATAGCGCCACCTTTTTTCCATGCAGCCGAACGACAATTCATAAGTCTTTAGTTTCAGGATTCGCGAATTCGCCTTCAGCACATGGAATCGAATCTGCTAGGCCTGCTAGGCCGTCGTCCAGAACATCCCAAATGCCCAAACATGAAGACATGAAGATCACCTATGGAAAGTCCAGGCGCGTAATATTCGAGCGAATCCCAAACGGCATGTTCGAGCTAAAGTCCCACCTCTTCCAAACCCAGTGAATTGGGTCACGAAGGAGTGCAACGATGGGAAGGCCTCTTGACCCGGAATTGGGATCCAAGAACTTGGTCAAACCATGTCAAACCTCCCCAAAATCGTGGCATGGGCAGTCTGGTCAACTTGAACCTGATGCAACCTGAACTCTTTTTGGATCTGGTGTCAGGACAGGTCAGGATCTTTCAAGAGAATACCAGGGACGTCGTATGTAAGAGAGGATAGAGATTCCACCAACATACGTGCAACCGGGTCTGCTTCTGGCCCTTTGGCCTCCGCCGAAGCTGGCAATTCGTAATCGACAGCTGAGCATTGAAATCCAGATCCATGTTCGGTCAGTTGTAGCGGTGTTAAAACTGGGTTACAGTATTTGTATTTAACGATGTTCTTGTTGTCCGCAAGTGCAGAGTAGAAGGAGCCCCTCCTCCAGTGACCATTTTATGGCACGTTCTAGGGTCAGCAACAGGCCTGACAACCGTAGAATTGATCGGTACATGTCATTTTGAGCTGCTGCTAGCTGCTAGAGGCTTTTAGGGAATCCAGCACACAACAAAATCGCAGGACAAAGATCATCCCCTTGAAGGTGCCCATGATCTCCTTTCAAACATCATGTCAACTTCGCACACTGAACTGCAGGGTTCGTGCCTGGGCATTCAACCTGTCAAAACAATGGCTTGACATGTTGCCTTGTTCACTGCCTTACCTTATAGTAGTATAGGGAAAACAGTGTTTAATGGTCAAGGTTTCACAGTTGACACCACAAGTGCTTGTTGTCGGGATGAGTTGCTGGGATGCACTTGTCGGGATAAGTGCTACCCGACGTCGGGTCTAGTCTAGAATTCCAATCCTTAAGAACCATGGCAATCTTTGTGAAGAACCTCATATGATCAAATAAGGGTCGTATGGCTCACCCCTGCGGCCATCCCTACTTATGCAAGCAACAACCCTTGCATACTTGCACATCGAAGGGCAAGCAACATGGATTTGTCATGTCTGCAACTTGGCCAACCTGGTCCTTGGGGCTCAACATGCCTACAGATTGACCATGTTCTTTTCAAAACGTATTGCAACACTTTCTTGAACCTTTCCGGAATAAACACACATGAACAAGTTCCCAAAATACAAAGGAAATACATACTTGTTGCAAGAATGCAAGCATATACAAAGCTTAGGCTTCTGCAACATTGAGTTATATAACTTTCTGACATGTTATCTACTAAGCTTATAGGTCGGTTTACAATCCAACCTTCGTCTACCAGGCTACCTACCGGCTAGTAACTGAGCGGGTACCTTTCCTCTCGGTTTAGCGCGGAAACCGCTCAGTTGCCTCGCCAGGTCCGGGACTCTCTCCGCCGCTCAATGCTGCGACTCCGGGAGGACTTCTCCTCGGCGCAGAGCGCGTGGCCACAGGAGCTGCCACGAAGCTCTTTCACCGCCGAAGTGGGTGGGAGGTGGGAAGATCCAGTGTGTGGATGTTAATAGATGTTATACTACTTGTTATTAGCATATTAGTTACAGCATTTTACAGCTAGGCGTTCGCATGGAGTGATGATGGTACCAGTCCGAAAGGTTCATCAAGCCAAAGTTGATGGATCTGTGTACAAGTCGTTAATCCTCAGAATCTCATTGCCCCTCTATAGTCGGAACACATTTGTAACTTGGGTGATGACATGTCCATCTAGATCTCGATCGCAACAGGGGGGAGAAGGTGTACGAATTCTTGCTCAGCAACATCTGGCATGCACCGCCTACCCTCTGACATGAGATGACACCGAGATAGTGTCGCACTGCCAAGCGATTCTATCGATCATCGACCGATACTGTAGCTCAAAGGGGCTTCCACCCAAGCCACCCAAGTTCCCTTGGTGCATGGACCAAGTAAAACTGTTGTCCCTCCGGTGGTTCTTCGATATGTCTTCCTTCAGCAGCAACTGGAACCCTTTCGCATCGCCGAGGCAGAAAGCCCTGCAGCATCAACACCTGGCCCCGCTTTCGCCCTTCAACCGAGCTGCTCGGTAGATTCGCGTCCGCGGGGGTGAGAGTTCATCTCCTCGGCATCCGGGAGAAAGGCGGTCGAACGCACCCTGCGGTCGTCTGGTATATAGTACACGACGCGGCTAGGTGGGCGCGGAGTTTACTACATCTGGTAAAACAGCTGCGTATGTCATGAACATCGGTTGGAGTTTCATTGTCTAGGCTCTGTACCAATTGGGAGGAGGGCCGCAGCATCCCGCAAGCAACAAGGAATCCGTAGTCTTGGGGTGGCGCTGCTATATGTCCTCCATAAATTCGAGTAGAGTCTGTTGGGTACCGAATGGTCAATGTTGGTTGGCAACGATGTGGTCCTTTTCTTTTTTAGAAGATTAGACGGTTTGCCTATTTTTCTCGTCCATCAACAACACAGTTAGAAAGTGCGCTAGACCGATAGCATTCCTTTGTCCACACCCGCTCCCATGTCCTGTTACTTTGAGCAATGTTGCCTCACATGTGCAGCTGGAAGTCCAAATTATGGCCTTTTTGCCCGGCCAACCAAGTAGTGCACCAACCAAAAGCACAAAAGCCAGGACCGACCAAGAAAGCAAAATCACTCCAGTGCGGCCTTTAGGCTTTCTGTGGGCTTTTAGGTGTCTCATGAGCCTTTCCAAGCGGCGTTTCTTCTTGGGCATCCGCAGTCTTTCCAGTGCGGCCTTCTGTCGATCAGCCTTCGAATCCTTGCAAAGCAATTGGCAGCCCCAGGAATCAAACTCGCTGGGTATGGTTCAAACGAACTACCCGAGGTAACATCTGCAGGAGTTCGTCAATATCTGCACGGTTTTGGATTCGATTCCGCCAGTCGGTTCGGATATTGCAGTTGCTTCGCGCTTTGCCAAGTCGGATCCTGTCCATTTCCATCGCCACATATGGCCACCGTGGATCATAGATCTTACAAGTCTTAAGTATATATAGCCCTCCTGACTCCAGACACGACCAAATCGATCCTCCAGTAAATGTATGTGGGCCTTACCAAAGGCTCCTCAGTGCCTTACGAATAGGCCTGGCAAATTAGGAGGGATCAAAGCCTCTACATGTGGGTAAACCGAAACCTGTAAATGGACCTTTAGACGACTAGCTTCCTTCGCAAACCAGTTCTTTTCAGCTTCCATGTCAATCTTCCAGGATGTACTTGATTGATTGATCAACGCAAGCCACAACACGCTTGAACTCAAGCAACATTGTCATTCCTTGCCACCTCCCACTCTGATCCCCCAACTGATGTCCGACAACCTCCTTGGCCAAGTGACACGTTTCTCTTCGTGTTTCTCTTCGTGTTGCTGGGTTCTCGTTGGCGAGCAGCTGTCGCTGCCTATGATCACGACAGGACTGAAAGAAGGCACATGTTTGCATGGTCCCTTGTTGAGGAACCTGGGTTCCTTACACGGTAGATTCCATTCAACTGTGGAATCCACTAGGTTGACAGGCAGCGCGAAAAGCTCTACTATGTTGTATGGTTAACTTAAGTTACAACAAAAACACACATGTGCGTTGAATGACAGCAATTGATGAAACATGCAACCTCTTCATCCCCCCCCACCTCCCCATTCTGACCCCCAGAAACATCAACAAAAGTATCAACAAATCACCCCACCCCACCGTACCCCACCCCTCCAATCATTCCACCACTGAAGTATCCAACCATCCACCACCGCAACCATCCACCAACACTTCCCCCGCCCTCCACGTGCCAACTCCCCACTTGCCGCACCTCCAGACTTGGTGCGGGTCCTGCCATAGATGTCCAAGCCCCCCTTGACGCGTTGCAAGTCCTCCTTGCCCCGCGACTCGGTGACCGTCCGCTCGAAGTAGCCTGTCCGACCCGGAGCAGCGCGCGACCCGAGAACGGAGAGAGGGAGGGATGTGAGCCAGCAGAGGTGGAAGAATCCTATACAACCATCCTATATGTACCCCAGTAGGGTCCCATAAGGTTACTCAACCTCCTTTGGAGAATGGAAGAGGTGTGCAAATCCCCTAGGGCTCAGACTTCGTGCCTCCTCAAATGGTATGACTGGACTGGACCAAACACACCCACCCCAGTTCCCACCTTCTTAGACGGTAGGACTGGAGCCGTAGGGAATGTCATGTGGGGGTCTGTGATGTTCTATATCTTGGGTCTACGACTATGTCTGCGTACTATGTATGTCTACGATGTTTGCAAGTTTCAAGAGCTACATGAGTCTGATTTGGACGAGTCATGATCTCTTGTGTCATAGGAAAGCGTTTTGCATGGATTTGCACTTGGAACACCATCTCACTTTGTACATGGCCGGTCGATTATGGCAGTGATGCAAGGAAGCTAAGATTGAACCTTTTCTGAAATCGAACGGGTAAGGGATGGTAAGGGAAACTAGCAAACAGCAAAGCCGTTTCAGCTGTTAGCTGCTGTTAGCTGTACCACGAGACCAGCACCCTCCAAGAGGTGTCTATAAATAGCCTCTTCTATTGTTAAAAGGTGTCCAAAAGCCACCTGTTGGAAGGCCCTGGTAGTGATCTCGACCGACAACTGATCCAAAGCCCAAGCACGCCCGAGCACTCCATACATGCAGGATACCTTGGTAACATGACTTGCTCCAGCTTTTGACCATTATCGGAGTGAGAAAAACCGACTCGTCCTCGTCACCGCCTCGAAGCGCCCAGGTGCCCAGCTTCGTGCCTCCTCCGCGACCTAAGCCTTGGATGGCTCGAGCCTGCATCCGGAGCTCGCGGTCCTGACCAGCAAGACCCATGGTGTGGCACCGCGGTCGCGGAGCACTGGGGACCGATGGGTCGTCCGTTGACCCCGAGGGATCCAGTCGTAGCTTCTCAGGTGATTGGAGACTATTTATGCTTGGAGGGCTCAGTCGTAGCTCCTGAGGTTCGGTATGTGGATTTTTAGGGGACCATGTGTTATGCTGGTTCTTTGCATGCATGTTGGTGGTGCAAAATCAGCAACTTTAGTAAAACCACCAACTCGAACCAGGGGAAGAACAACTTTTCAGGAAACAAAAGAAACGAGAACCCTTCGCTACGCATTCGGAAAAAAACATATCGCACCATTACAGGTGGTTTCAGAGTAAATGGCACAGGCCCCATGATGTCCTTTAGATGGGGATCCATATAAACCACCACTTGAGGTCTGTGCCATCTACTCTCAATCCACTATAACACTCCGACAGAGTCGGACCAAACATGATCCGCAAGCGGAGCACTGCTCAGGAGCACTCCTGTCGAGGTGGCTTGGAGCACTTGGTGCAATGACTCCAGGAGGACAAGTTGGCTTGGCCACATTCGCAAACCCACCTGAGTTTGGGCAAAAGAAAGAAAACACGCCCAGGAGGTGAAGATTTCTGAGGAACACGCACTTCTTGGACACGAATTGACCTTTCTTCTGCATTCGCCTACCTATTTTTTTTGGGGGGGAGGGGGGTTCTGACTGACTGGTGATCAAAAGGCCCAAAAGCATGTCAAAGCTCAACCAACAAAGCCCCAGTGGCTTGGGAGCATCCTTGGCATCTAGCCGCGATTGCAGGCTATTTTGCACCACCTGTGATGGAGCACCGCGGTCCCAGCCGGCCATAGAACGGCGGTCCACAAATGTCCGCGGCCCGAGCGCGCGTGATCTTTTTCTGAAAGCGCCCGGAGAGATGCGCCACAGGTGTCAGGTGGGTGGCTCATGGGGTGGCTGCTGACTTGGTGGGTGCTGAGCAGTTGCAGTTCATGTGTTGGATCACTAAGTCCTTTCAGCTGAAAGCCCTGAAACGCTGGCGGCACTGAGTTCGTCTTGCATTTGGCACACCCAAAACTGTGGTTGAACACGGCCACTTTAAGCATAGGCCATCTCCGTTCACTACGCCAAATGCCTGCAAGCCCTCCAGGCATTATAGTTTCTGCATATCCCGTCTGAACATCTGCCAGTGGCTCGACATCTTGACAAAGCTGATAAGGTGACTAACCACTGCCCTCTCCGGTGTCTCGTGCTCATGGGAAAGGTAGAATATACATGTGCACATGAATATTATACATACGGTACAAAAACTGAGCGACTGATACTACTGATTTCACACTGGAACCATCTGCAGGATGTCTTCGTGTCCGTCCGAAGATGCGATTGTTTGCAACAAGCTTCAGCATTGGCCAGTGCCCTGCAACCAAAGCTGGCTGCGTTCACCATGTTTTTCCCACACGTTTCTGCCGCTCCCTGAGCGTCCCAGCAGTAAAGAAGTGTGCTGCATGCATCCAGTTGACCCTGGCGACCAAACGGTGAACACCTCTGGGTGTCATCTTGGGGTCAATGTCCAACGCGCGGATGTGTAGGTAACGCCCGTTCTATCAGTGATAACTATAATTATATACCGTAATTGCCAGAGGCAAGGTAGAGAAAGGGCCTTGTAGCTAGGGCATCCAACTTGAAACCGCACGAAGCAGCTGCAACGCATGGTATGGTGGACAGGGACTAGGCTAGGCTTTCTAAGCAACAGCTGTCCGAGTGAAAACGTATTTGGCCCCTCTGATGAATTCATGGTTCGTTCCAACCGCTCATGCCGCATGGCCAGCAAAACTTCACAGTCCGGATGACGTACCCAAGCACCAAATTGGGGAGCAAGGTTCTGGATGAAGGTTGACAGAGAAAACATCATAGACCACTAGCTTGGAGGGTCTTGGGGCAAGGTCTCTCATAAGAAAAAAATAATAATAGCTTCCCATTGGCTTTCCTTAGGCTGCATCGCTATGCAATTTGGCAGTGGCGTTACCTTGATTGAAACCACATTGGGGAAGTAATTGTTTCAGTAACCAGCCAAACCAGGTATCTGATACAGTAACTATCTGAACCACGTCCGAGCTCTACCAAATCCAAACGGTCGTGGAAGTGAGTTATCATCACCTACGCCAAAGTCAAGTGAGTTACCATCACCTATGCCAAAGCCTAGTTTGCCCCACATGCCACCGTGAGCTATCTGAGTCGTCCTTCACACCTGCCAAGCCGCGCAATGCAATTTTGTTGCCCTGTGGCCTACTCGAGACTCGGCAGGGGGCATGAGGTGTCTTACAGGGCTGCCACTCTGAGTCCTTTGTAGATGGTTTGGGTTGGCAATTTGGATCTTCACCAAGACCCTTCGATTTGACAGATGACACAACATTAGTGTTCACCTTCTCAAACAACAAAAACACTAAAAAGAGCCCTGCTGGCTCAGGTTCCGTGCTTTTCTCCTTTGGTATGTGACCTTGGCATGTGTTCACAAAATGAGTCTGTCATGCCCCCCTACTGCACCTGTGAAACGAACCGGGCCATTCACACATTCACAGGCCGGCCACGTCCACACACCTGGACGATTCTCCACCTGGAGATCGAGTCGAAAACCGTCAACCCGGTCGCTTTGAACCAAAGCACCAAGGCAGTTTTTGGAGTTGCTCCTTCAGAGAAGACGCAGAACATGCTCACTTATCCGATAGGCCACCAAACACATCCGGAAAGCGTACAAAGACAAAGGCATTGGCATCGTTGGCATGGGCATGTTTGCAATTCCAATCCTTGAGGAAATAAGTTTCTTGGGTGTCATTAGTTAGATGTTTGATGGATGGGACTGGGGTGCTCAAACTCCAGACTCATCGGACTGTTCTTTTCTCAAAGCATCCGGACAACTCGAATTCCCGAGATGTGTTTGTCTCCTCCGTGCATGGGAGAACCACCTCTTTGGTCCTTACTTGGATCTTCGTCAGTTGTAGCACTTTTGTTATCCCTTTGGATGATGACGTGAGGAATCAGGAGACCTGAAAATGCTGCTTAATCTGGAAATGTCTTCGGACCCATTGGGGACGGGACAGCCAGAGTAACGGGCCGTACTGTGAAAGTGTCTCAAGAAAACTGCCAAGACTTCCTCTATAGGTTGGTTTAGATGGCCCAAATCTTGACCTCTTGTAAGACCATTCTTCTGGATTGGGGGAATCTCACCAAACAATAGTGCTTAGGTCTGTTGTATTGAAATGTGTACACTTGTTTGCGTCTTGGCCTGTGTACCTAGTACACCACTTTCGTCTTGCTCGTGAAGTCTGGCGCGCGTAGTAATTAGGGTCAAATCATACATATGTAAGTCCAGTTTGATACAAATCCCTCGGGGCACATTTGATTCCTGGTCTGGTCTGGCCTCAGTCGGATCCCGAAGAGGACGCATCGGAATCCTCCTCGTCCTCATGCCTCGGCGACAGCTCTGCCCAAACATGGAATGTGAGACATGCCCCTTGGGAGGACTAGGTGGCACAATGGCACTGCATTCTTGCTCAAACCTTGTGGGAACGCGTAGGTGTTGGTGCATAAACGTGCATAGTCAGTCTTGGAACTTCAGTATCTGGAGGTGGACAAAGCCTACAGACCTAATGAAGGATCACAGCTTTGGCTACGTATCACTAGTTTCTGGCAGTATGCCATATGCAAATTGGGTAAATTTCTGACCGTTGCTTGGACAGATTGAGCATTGACTTACTGTAGAAGAGATGCTCTTCCTCCGGCTCCTCCTTCTTCTTTTTCATGTCCCTGCCGGGCCTCGGCCAGAACCCAACGACAAATCCATGCTCTACATCATCTAGACTCCTGATTCATCACCATGCCCTCACCGACGTTCGGTGGACCCCCAGTTGGATTGCAAGCCTCTTCATCACCTCCCTCGCGGCCGGAAATCCAACGAAATCGTTGGGACGGGTCTCACGCTGCTGACACTCATGGTCAGAAATGGTAAACCGCTTATCGTCATATTGGGTGGGTTGATTCCTCCAATCCACCGGAGTGGCCGGCCATGTCCGTCCGAAACTCGGTCACCGTTTCGGTTGCGCGCCTCCGGGGCCCTCTGGGAGCTTCGTCGCCGCTGCCCACCTGTGGAAGAAGGTAGCCAGGTGCGCTGTAAGGTGGAGGTTTTCCAAGTGGCTTACAGTTTGACTCTTACCATGTCAAAGATCAAGGACCTGGCCAAATGAAGGTTACAACTAGAATGTCCACTTCCTGTTGAGCCTGAAAAAATCTGAAAAAAATAACATGTCCCCCCATCCCCTGCGTCATGCTCTCCTACGGCCGCGAAATCCGCCCCAACAAAACATCATCCCGTCCTCTTCTTCACCTAGCGCTGGCCAACCCGGCCGCCGGCGGTGAAACGCAACAAAGTCATGCAGCAATGCTGTTAGGTAAACCATCCTGGTATCTGGAAAAAAAGCATCAGGATATATCTGATGGCCAAATAGATGGTGGCACCGTTTCCAAGACATCTTTAGTGGGGATCTACTTGTCTATCTATTTGGGGGTCTATATTAATTACTGATGTACCTGAACATTGCACAGGAGCTCTCCAATGTTGCAGGGATGCACATGCCACGTCACAGTTAGTGCAAAGTACAGGTAATACATTGACAATCATTGACACAATATAGCTCGGCTCCCCAGCTGCGGCTAACACGAATCACTAGAAAAACGAAGTCCTGCGAACAAACTGCACATTGAGCCAACAACCTTTTAATGTCATCCTTGGGATCGTTCTTGCGCCGGCAAACCCATGCCCCAACAAATTTTGCCGGTATGGGCTGCAAGTCAACAACCAATATAATGGCCACAACATGCCAAACCAATGGCCACATGCTCTTCACCGTTTGGCCAGATAGTATGGTGAACAACCAAGGGCCAAACGGTGCCACGATGCCAAGCGGCTTTCATCGCCCTTCAGGTCGCCCATCCATTGCTGGAAGAGCGTGGGCTGCAGGTCCAGGTCTTCATCCTCCTCCCCATGCGGTGCGCGTCAAGGAAGAAAGGCATAAGCCTCGAGAAAAAAAACACGATTTACGGTGATTCCAGGGTGTTTTTGGCGGGCAAATTAAAGCAATCCACCCAAGTCTTTGAGACGAAACAAAGGACGAGTTCTCAGATTGGCTTGGCTTGGCTCCTGATGCACCGGCATCTTTCGTACCAACTCGTCCTCTGCATGAGCATGGAAGGTCAGCTCCACTTTGTGGTCCAAACCAGCATATGCATCACCTCATGCGTGGCTTGCTCAGCTCAGCTCCAAAAGGTGCGTGGAAGCCAAATGCATATGTAACATATGTAATGCACACCATACCTGACCTCAACGCCTAGCCTACCATCACTTGTACCATTCTGCACCCACAAAGAGATTGTTTTGTCAATCGGTTCAGGTGCAACTTTGTTGAACACACATGATTTGATATGATTTGGTGGCACAAGATGGGCCCTCTGCAAAACCATGCACCCTCTACCAATGCG
The DNA here is from genome assembly GCA_963970005.1 of Durusdinium trenchii. Classification (NCBI taxonomy): domain Eukaryota; class Dinophyceae; order Suessiales; family Symbiodiniaceae; genus Durusdinium; species Durusdinium trenchii. Next base: position 852,947 of record CAXAMN010004447.1, read on the forward strand.
GGTGACTCCACTGTTTCACTCTAGGATTATAATGCGGGAGAGGGCCGAGTCCCCAAGTCTACACTCCCTGGTGGCATGGCATGGCCCTCTTGGATGATGATTCTCCTGGCTTTTCCACTTCCGTTTGTCCAAAGGAGTGTAACCGCAAAGCGGTTACAAGCCTCACATCGTTCTCCACGCTTCACTCACGTCGGCCGACCGGGTCCCCATGGCCAACGCCGGGCCAAGGCACACATGGCGTGAAGCACCAAGTTGTTCTCCCCCGCCTTAGTCACCTGACATCTGAAAAAGCCACCAGGCAGTAGTTCTTCCATCAAGAGTCTCTGGATCTACCCGGCCAGTAGACGTTTACAGTACACTTTGCCAAAAGACTCCAACGGATTTCCATGTTCTTCCCAACATTTAGAGATTACAACCCCAGGCACTTCGATGTATGCCAATAAAAACATAATATATATATATATGTATATACACCTAGAACCCATTTGGCCTTTTGGCCTCCTTTTTGATCAGAAACGGCCATATTTTGGATGGTTGATCCTCCAAAACAGTGGTCACTCAGGTTCGTCAATGCATGCCACCTGTTTTGGATGGTCACTCAGGTTCTAGGCATGCCTACACCTTCGAACCACCGTTTCGCTGAGTCCGTTTCGCTGCGCCGCGCCTGGAAGCGGAGCTTCTCCTCGTGGCACCGCTCCGTCTCCGTGACGCGTTCGAAGTGAACGATGCGTTCCTTGGCGCCACTGTCCACCAGGAAGAACCTCGGGCCCGTTGCACTTCCGAACGCGGAAGGTACCGCGACGTACCACAGAAGAGAGTTGAGGACTTTGTGGGTTGGGTGGTTTTTGGGACGTACTTGCATTTTCGGGAAATTGGTGTTGTTTGTGATATCTGGTTACATGCTTCCTCAGCGGGTCTGTATCAGCTTGTGGCTGAAAAAAAAAGGGATTGATATGGATTGATGTTGATTGGTTCGCATGTGTAGCCAACAAAATGCCCAAATCACCAGTTTCAGCCAAAGTTTCAGCTGCCTTTGCTCCCCTTAACATCCCCTTGACCACCCCATTAGTCCACTTTCAAGTCCTTATCCTCTCGTTCAGGAAGTCACCCCTCTGCAGATCCAGGAGCCACCACTCTTCAAACTTGGCAATTGGGAAGAAGGGCGCATGGACCTGAAGGGCGCGTTCGCTTTGCGAACGAGGACCGTGAAGCAACCTGCGCTGCCGAACAGTGAACCAGGGGGGGTAGTACCGACCACATCCATGGTACATCCTTGCTAGGCATGGGAGGCATGATATGGGGTACACGGTACTATGGTGTGCCTGAAGGCTTGAAAGGGGGTGTTTTGCTAGTGCACTTCCTTCATGGTCTAATCTTAGAAAGTATCTGCATGGTTTCTTTCTTTCTGCAATGTGATTTCACCTGTTGTTGTCTCTCATGGGAAACGATGACCCATCATCATAAAATCCAAAGTTTTTAAAGTCTTTATAGTAATGTGAGTGGAACCCACCTGTTCGTGGAGGAATTTTGTCTTCCAAGGAGCAATTGTCCACTTCCATGTGAGGTTCCAGAGAGTGTAGGTCTGCAACACCCATGTGTCATCCGGGCGACCCACCCAGGGTAGAGCGCTCTCAGCGAGTAGCAGCTCTGCTTACAAGTAGCCCAGCTGAGCCATTGATGTGTCAACCCCCACGAAATGGCTTTAAGCATGAAATGTCACTGGTGGACTTTTGGTGGTCACCTTGTCACCTTGTGTCCTAATCCAGTACTTGGAACCACTGATTTGGGTTTAACCTCAGAACTGCTAAAGAAGGGACATATTCCCCTCCTCTATCTGGTAGGCCATATTTGCGTACATGGATCTGGAGACTTTGGGAATGCTACTAGGAGCAAGGACGCTACTAGGTGGCCTTACTACTAGGTAGGCGAAGCCTGGGATCTGGTCAGGAACCTTCTACAGGCTTCATCTATAGGCTATGCTCTCCAATCCCACTCCAATCCCCCCCCCCAGAGTCGGACCATCCGGATTCCGGATCCCGGATCAGGGTCCGAGGGTCTGGTCCTAAAGCTTCCTCTTTGGCCAAGTGCTTCCGGAACAACTTCACCGTGACCGTGGCCACGTCTCCGCACACGATCTCGCCCTCGTCGTCGGTGGCGATGCTGGCCTGCCGTGCTAAGGTCGCAGTCGGACTGGACGGGGAGTGCGACTGGACTGGGCTGTGTTTTGCCAACGAAACATGTGTTTTTTTTGAAATTCCATGGTGGAATTGGGTCAGAATGGGATGAAGGAGTCATAAATTGGTGCTCACCAACATCTGGACTTCTTTGTTCATCCAGAATGGGCCGTGAGATAGAGTCTCTCTCAATGCTTTAGCTTTCTTTGTGCGGCCATTGGTACTTGCCAGATGAATTCAACTGGTGGTCCTCTGGGCCCATGACTTCCGCCTGGACGATGGTCTCGCCAATGAAACCACACCAGGACTCCACGTCCAACAACTCGGTGTCGCTCATCTGCGTGAGCTTCCTGTGCAGCTTCAGTGGGGGAGCGAACCAAATGTCAGGCAAACATCAAGCAATAAAAAACATGCGGCATAATACGGCTAACATATAACATATCTTGAATTGGATGTTGCTGGCATCATCTGACGGCTAATTCGTTGACTCCACCTTCGCCGCTTCAAGGCCCCGTGGCCCCCGGTTCTTTACGCAGCTCCGCCACCTGCGCTCGTCGGGCTCCAAGGCCAAGAACTCGCGGAGGCTATGGATCGGTGGCGAGGCCGCATGGCAAAGCTCCACCTGTCCCGGTGGCAAAGGCAGACCGGCAGCCCCAGATGAGGTGGAGGGGGGGGTCCTTTGAACGCGGGACAATATTAACACGATATTGCTTAAGACTCGCGTGGAAGGCCCTCATGTGCTGTTGGACACATCTTTTGTCCTCCGTGGAAGGCCCCTCATGTGCTGGACATCTTTTCCCACTATGGTACGGGCCTCCCCGAGTTACCAGGAACAAATTCTGGGGGGCGAAGAAGGAGCTACAGTTCGCCAGTCTGAGATCTTCGCATCTGCTGACCGGTGCGAGATGGGCCACATGAGCTATCATGAGCTCGAGACCCCACCTGCTTCTCCGTGAAGTTGGGGATCTGCAGGAGCCTTGCCGGCAAGCGATATGTCCAGCAAGCTAGAGAAACATTAGCCTCTCACTGATGGATTTAACAAGCCAGGTAAGTACTTCGACATTTACATAGCTCCGTCACCGTCTAACCTTTTGGGAGCATCATGGAACTTGTATGCCTATCCCTCTATCAACCTCTCTCTTCACACAAATCATGAACCTTCAACAATTCAGGCATGATCGAACCTCCAAGGCTCCAATGCTGTGCACGGCAAATCCTTCAGCCGGGCCACTGAGAGCTTTTGATGTCCAAGGCCTGCACCACGCACCGCCGGAATTCGATCATGCCTTGTGCCGTGCCAAACCACTCCTGAGCAGCGGAGAACGTTTGGTGGTTGTGAATCCTGGAGAAGGTTGCTGGCTTTGCTGAAGTGTGGAACTTTCCGAAGATTTCGCAAGCTTGGCAAGCAATTCATAAGCAATAGTTCCAAATATGTCTTCTGGTATCTGCCGATGGCCAACGCTGTGAGACACAACTCAAGTAGCTGGTTGATTTTCAGCATCAGAAATCATCAGAAATCGATGCCAAACTGAATGGACTATAGCCTGCATTGGGTGGTGGAATGGGTCAATGTAGGCCAATGCTCCATATATATATATATATATATATATATATTGGCTACGGAATATGTAGAGGATCTGATTCAAACAGTGGAGAGACCCACCATCTTCACCTATCCCATCACGGATGAACACAATAGCTATATATCAGCAATAAAATTGGCAATGAACTTCACACACTTCCAACTTGGAGGTCCAAGCTTGATTTTGGAGAGTTATACACTCTCCGCCCTTCCAACGTTGGATGTCTCTCACATCAGTCCCACAGGCCCAAAATGGCCCAAGTGTCTCTCATGCAGGCCACCTCGATCATTGCCTGGGAGACCTTCATTGAATGTCTCAGCAGATCGTCCAGGTCGCGCTGAAGCTCGGGAGACATCAAATGCCGTTGCCGCTGCATGTGAGCCCAAACCAGGTACTGGTTCCTCAGAGAGACAAACCAAACAGACCAATATTCAGACCAAACAAAGACACTGTTTACACCACAATCTTCCAAAGACTAACATGAACAGGGAATAGATGGGAATAGATTACCACAATTCCTGGGAAGGAGTACACCACAATCTTCCAAAGATTGGGACATCTTTACAGATCGACTCTCACTCTCCAAGATCTGCCGAAGGTACCCCCGAATACATCCAAAAGGTCTCCCAAGGTGCTTTGGGAAAAGGTCCACTCTTCGAGAATCCACCCCCTTTGCTGCAAGCAGCTCTGAGGTTTTGAGGTGACCTACCACTCTTTCGGATGAATCATCATGGTGGTCCACCAGGATGGCACGGCCCCACCGAAATGGCTCGAGCATGGCGAACGGCGAACTCGCTCCACTTCCACCATGATTTTTCCGGGGGGGTCATGTGGCACTCCCTGAAACAATCATCGAAGTGGGTGGAAGTGGGTTCCACAGGCCGGAAGAAGATTGGAACTTGGCCCCATTGTCAGGCACCACTTCCTAAGGGTGGTTTGTAAAAAAAGACACCCCTGACTAGAACCACCCTCTCGTACAAGGAGGTCCTGGTCACCTGGACATGCTTCGGGTCATCCGACCCAGTTGACCCGGCAAAACCCACCGTCCAAGTCCAGTCCTTCCAGCGGCCATCCTCGATCCAGAGCCGATCCAGATAACTCGAAGATTCGGATGTCCAGTCTACTTGTCCCGTTTTCAACCGATTCCCCATATTAAACACAACACCATTTAAGGAACCCCGTGTTATTAAACCAACTCCCGTGCTCTTGAACCACTCCTGGTATAGATAAGATGATAAAACGCTTTAAGAACATTCCCCATCATTCCCCTCAAGAGATGATTTGCGTGTGGCTCTCCTTTGGGAACCTGCCCCAACCTAATATTCTTCAATGGATATATACCTTGGGAGTGCCACCCCGCCGTATTTAAATGTCAGCTGACGATGTGTTCAAGATGTTTGAGCATGAACATGTGCGTAGGGACCCGCCTATGGCCGCGACCAGAAGTCCACTCCTACAATCTGCTACATTTGGTTCTAGCACCGTCAGAAAAACATATAAGTATACAAACAGGATCACAAACTTCAAAGGAAGGTATATTATGCCAGCACCACGCCCCAGCTCTTTAAGGTTGTGCCCCAAACATCCCAAACCGCTCTGCGGACCAAACCCATGAACGGTGTGTATCGCGGGGGCCACCGGTGCCACCGTGGACGGTTTCGATCTGATCTGATCAGCCGTTTCCGCCTCCGCCTTGACGAGTCGCTTCATCACCGCAGGGAAGGTGAAGACCCTCTTCTTGTGCTCGATGACATGTCCTGCAGCACCACAAGGCTGACAGGCTGACCTGCTAGGCTTTTCTGGTCCGCCAAGCCAATGGGGGGATTTATGGGGAAGGCAGGCTATGCCGTGAAAAGAACAAAATGACATTGGGATGTGTTGGGCATGTCTATGTCCATCTGCAGCTGCCCCCTCTCCAGTCGCAAAGACATTACCCCAACGACTCCAAGCTGCATGCATATGTTTTGTACATGTCTACACCACTCCCATACATGTGCTCATCACCCAGTCCGAGTCCCTCAAATTCACAGCTAGGCTATACCCACCGCCAAAGACCTGCACCCCATCTATGAAGCGGAAATCCGGAAATCCATTCATGGGTGACCAGCAACAAGTCCACACCCCACAACCACCCAGTCCAGATCCCAGCACCCAGCACCCGGCACCTGTCAACTTCTTCAAATGCGCATTATCCCATGGCTTCGTGCCCATGGACCGGCTCTCAGCGCAGGCCGCCAGCAGCTCGGGGCCGTGCTTCGCGCGCGCGGACTCGCCGATGTAGAACCTGGGCGGCGCTGCCGACTCCAACGCGGTGCGATGTGCAGAGAAAGAATCGGCGCGTTCAGACGGGTTCCAACCACTCCATGCATGGAATCTATACCAGGGCCGTGTCGAATTACAGCTCCTTAGAGGTGATTCGGGGTATGTATCATTATGTATCCATTCACCAGCCCAAATAGGGGGGCTCTGGCATATGAATCATGATGAATTCTATGCCCACATTGATCCAAGTTGTAACCACCCCCTATATATAAATAAATATGAATATGCCAGTCCCATGGAGTGTCTGGGGTTTAGAATGGTAGAGGGCTCACAGAGTTTGAAGGGACCAAGGGAGGAAAATGACAGAGTCGAACACGTGATGAGTCTACCTCCTACACCACGTTGCTGCTTCCTAAGCTACACGTCATGCCCAAAACGTGGACAAGGGGAAGTGATGGAACATCCTCTTTCAATTGTAAGAAGCCGCCTGCCTAGGTTAGGTGTCTCTGTGAGGAGGACAAAAGGCAAACATATACCATGGTGCTGGAGACTGTCTCCCTTCATTCTGTCCCTTCATTCCAGCTAAGAAAAGTGCACGTGGCAGAGTCCAGTGTCCATCAACGCCCGTGAATTTGGTCACAATCTGAATGCGACGAACATTCCTTGAAGTCGAAAACAAACGCTCTCGAGTCTCTCTCCTCTCCGGAAGCCCAGCTTTTAAGTCCAAGGCACCCTAAGAACTGCAAGGTTTCTATCATCACCTTGGCTCCCATGATTTCCAGCATGCTTTCCAGGTGCTCATGTTGTAAGACTCTTTTGGGAACGAACCGGAAACGAACAGTTACACCAGGGTGCTGGGCAAATCCAGGGATGCAAACGAACACCTTGAAGGAAAAACAACTGTACAGTCACACTACATGGCTCGTGCGGAACATATGCCGCAGGCTCTCCCAAAAAGAAAGCTTCGGCGGTTATAACATCAACATCTGACCCCCTGTTTTTCTGCAAAGAATAAAACAAAAACCTTTTGCCGGTTGGATTTCCGTGGATTTGGGAAAAAGCTGTTGCAGAGGCAGGTCCACGCACTTCCTGGGTAGGACAAATCGGATCTGCTTGGTCAGGACAGTCGCCTCCCACCCAAAAGACTTGGTCTATAATGGTCTCTGTGCTGCTGTTTTATCAATCGAGCCGTGTACTGCTCTGGGTGTGCATCGTTGTGCACACATGTGACATGCGGCAAAGGCAACGTGTCAGCTTCTGCTTTCGTCAGGTACCGTAGACCTAATTAAATGGTTTCCTCGATTCCCTGCACCCCTGTGTCGAGTCATGTACGAGCTTCATCCGCTATTGACTGCCAGAGGTATTTCAACCCGAATGCACTCATCTCTATGTCGTCTAATTCGTCCATTTTTTCAGCTGAAGGCACACCGTTGACGGCAAAGTTTCGGCTGTTCTGATAGTAGCAAATGAAGGTCATCGGCACTAAAATCACGATCACGAAAAAGAAGCTGCAAAGAATCATCAAGTGATTCTCCTTAGTCTCGTGTCGTTGGTCGGCGGTTCTCTTTGAGCTACGGTGGTTTGCTCACGAAAAGGCCTTTTGAGCTCCCACGAAGGCGAACTCAACTTTCCAGGAAAGCTCTAGACTCTAGACACCAAGCTGGGAGCCATACCACTCACCAAACTAATCACCAGAATCCTAGAAGCGAAGCAACGAAGCAAGGAACAAATGCATGAGAGTCATGGGCGACGCAACTCAAAGGTCTAGAGAGGCTGAAGGTGCCACAGTGTATCCCCTGATTGACTCTCTGACACGAAACAAACATTGACATATCATCGGAGTGGAACATCCAGACCGCTTGGAAGACCATTCCCTACAAATTCAGACCAAGTGTTTTCGACTTACGTTCCAAGCGCGGAAAGACCTGTGAGGCACTCAAGGTTCGACCAGAGGCTCTCGGTTGGTCACTAACGTTGCCCAAGGCTCTTTCTCCAGGAGGAATCGCGGCAGGCCAATTCCCACCTCGTGCATGGCTTTTTGAGCATGGGGTGGGCGTGAATCAGGCCCAGGGGGCCAGGCTTGTTTTGTCACATCTGGCTTCCCCATCTCCAGAAATGATGGCACATCCCTCAGCATCTGCCTCTTCTTCCTTCTCCCCAGTGGTGACTCATGAGGGCGGGCGGTGGTCTGGTGTCTTTCGACCGGGCCTTGGTGGTCTGTGGGCCGTCCGGGTTCCCAAACTTCTCCCAGTTTCGCTTGGCGATCTCGTCCTCGGTCGCGAGAGGACGCGCGCCACGAGACTCGTGGCACCATTGGGGTGTTGATGTCGCATCTGAAAGCTGAAAGTGTGAAACACACAAAGGATTGGGGCGTGGTGCCAGGTCCAATGTACATACTTGAGGCCATCCAAATTCAACCATCTCAACAGATCACAACCATCGAATAGTTCTACAGAAAGAAGCTTGCCGTGCTGGCTGCCAAACACAACACGAAACCCCATAGCTGAGGATCTGTCAAAGCCTGGTAAGCTTTGGTGATCTGGATGAAGCGTGAGGCGGCCAGCGGATCATCAGGATTCTTATCCTCGGCTTCGCTGAAGAAACTGCTCCACCCTTGCAAGCATGATCTGTGGAAAACAACAAAAACAACCATAGCTATGTATTGGGTCTATCCTAATACCTGTAACAGTGGATGATGATGGTTAGGTTGTAGGCCTTGTTTAAGATAGTGATAATTGTTTACCGACTGTTGCACATATATAATAGGACACACCCCAGCTATGTACGCAATTACAGGAACACAAAACTTTGCTTCGCCAAGTAGATAACAGGACATACCCAAGCTATGTACGCAATCACAGGACCACAAAACTTTGCTTCGCCAAGTAGCTAGCTATGCTAGCACAAGAAAACAAAGAACAACCACAAAACTTTGCTTGGCCAAGTGTTACATGTCCGGATGATAGTTCAGCGACAGCTTCCGGTACGCTCTCTTGATCTGCGACCCCGTGGACTGTGGAGTGACATCTAAGATCTCGAAGGGATCAAACTTCCTCAGTCGGGCTCCAAGAACTCGGCCGTTCGACTGGGGAGGTGCCGGTGTCAGCGAGCGTCCAATGAAATGGTCTAAACATGTCTAAACTACTATGTTAGGTGTAGGGTGCTCCGTCGGCAACAACTTGGATTAGTCCTGGTGGTGCTCTTATAGGGTTATTATATAGGGATCAGTCTTCCAACATGGCACACGTCGATGTGCTACAACGGCGTGACCCGCCGTATTTGACCCTCATCGCCCCACTGGAGAAAAAAAGAATGCGTTTCGACTCTAGTTGCAACTCGGAGTCTGAATCTCTTTCTCGTGGCCCAACTGGGTCATCGTCCCGAAGATGCAGGCCCAAATGAAACACAGCGCCACCGCCTGCAATAAATAAATCAGTGCGGTCCTGGCAGTGAATCTCTTGGCCTTGGTGCCGGCAGTTCAGAACGGTAGTCGGTAGTCGTGGGCTTTTTCATTCTCAAGAACCGATCGAGAACAAAACACCTTCTACACTACACAGCCTGTACATGCCAAACATTAACCCCCGAAACCACCCCATCGTAGGCAAAAACGCAATGCATCGAGTGAAGATTTACTGTAATCCCCTTGGTTGACCTACCTGGGAGGTCAAGCTACATGGTGTAAGGGCTCCAGATTTTGTCCCATCCCCATCCCATCCCCATATCAATACTCAAAACGCATCCTTGAGGAGGTCCATATCAACTCCTCTCAATCCAAGGGGCATCTGCGCGAACCTTGTCCACCTTCTCAACCATGGCGGCAGTTTGGCAGTACTTATATTTACTGCCGAACTCGCTACTTCTGCGCGGGAACTCACTGTCAGCCTCTCGCCCGTGCGTCAGAAGGCTGTAGAGAAACGACAGCGTCCACGGCACGGCAATGCAAGTCAAAACGCTGACCACAAAGTAGTAAAATGCAGTGTCATCGTATCCAAGCACATCCTCCTTGGTGTCCTCTTTGGTGAAGGAATCTTTGAAGCCTCCTGACATGGCTATCGCCTGGGCTTAGTGCTGGCAAGTACTGCAGGATGACCAATGATATTTCCAATCAGCATGCCAACACACACAAACAACGAGTCTGCAATGTGAGATCGTTGTACTGGAAGCTAGGTTAGAACATGTTAGAACTCCCTTTGATCATTAAACATCCTTGGAACTGGTAACATGATTGACCAAACTCCAGAAAGCATCAAGGACAACTGGAACTTCTTGAGGCCAAGCAGCCTAGCCAATCCTCAGCCAAGTGGTGCATGCGTGCAAAGGGGCGATGCCCCCGGAATAACCACTCGAAGGGCACAAATCAGCTCATCTCCCAACCCAAAAATCCTCATGGTTTGAACATCCCTTCATACACATGGCTTCCTCGCACTTGTGCGGAGGCAAGTCCTGAGAAGTCACTCACCCTTCCTGGGAAGATTCTTGGGATTCTTGGGGTGGTGGGGCATGCCATGTCATATCCATTCACTCCAAACACACGGTGCTTTCATCCCCCTCACCCCCATGTGGAGCCACGTGGCGGAGGCTTCGCATCGAAGATCGTCCAACACAGGGGCCAGTGGAGTCGGGCCGGTTGAGTAAGGCACTGGAGCCAAAAATGCCGGTCACGGCGAGTCATGCCGGATCCAGTGTGGGTGCACCCACTCTTCCGTACTCTTCCACCATATCAGGCCTTGCGGTGAAAATGTGTTGCATTTGGTCACCTGTCACAAGGTCGAGCATATCAACTGATCCGAGAGCTCCCAACACTTTCAGTAGAAAAGGGAGCCACATATCACGTTGGGATCCGCTGTGCATCCTTACTGATTCTATCGCAGCCCTATGTCATCCTAGCTGCCCTGGCTCATCCACCTCACCTCCCATGCAGGTCCGCTCCGTTTTGAGCTCACCGTGCTGCGCTCAAAGCTCCGTCCGGCCAGGCTGCTCCTCCATCAGCGAGGTGGCGAACATCACCTCGGAAGGAAGCAGGGTCCATGCTACTGACAACTGTTTGTCTATGCAAGACAGAGAAAATAGGGCCGTTCTTTTGAGACATGTGACATCATGTGACATATCACATCATCTATTCCTATTTCATCATGCTCTTCAATCTCCCCAAATTCAAGCCCCTTGGACCGAGGAGTGTCTGGGGGGGTTGCGGAAGGATCCGACCAGCTGAATAAAGAAAGTATGATCAGCTTGATCCAACAGGTCAATAACATCTCCATTTTGTGGGGCAAGTCACGTAGCTCGCCACCAGCTCAGCGGTAGTCACCTGGATCGACACACAAAGTGCGCAGCCAAACTGAGGATGAATTCCAAACCATGTTGTTCAGCAGTGTCTTTTGAGCTGCTCCAATTGAGCATGCCTCGGAGCAACTCGAATGAACTCGGCGCTGTTGGAATTTCTGTGTCCAGGGGCATCTCAAGTAATCCACAGCTTGCCACCAAGTCAATACCAAAATCTATACCTGGGTATGCAACCACCCATTTTCCACAGCAACCTTGCACTCGTCCAAGACGAGTGAACTCACACCTTGCCGTCGCGGTTGGTGTCATGGAAGCTGATGAGCTCGGAGTTGTCGTCTTGGCCACTAGCCCTGAGGAGCTCCATCTCAGAGATCACTCCATCCCCATCGAAATCCACCTGCAAAGAAGAGATGGGAAGGGTGAGAGGGGGTGTTAGCAGGGTGGTGAGGCGGGCCCTAAATGGGAGGAAGAAAGAGGTGTTATGGTGTGTTAGCGGGGTGGTGAGAGGCCGGCCCTGAATGAGAGGAAGAACACTCAAGACTGAGGATTGCTGAGTGCGGAGGTCAAGTATATGGTGATCTCACCTGTTTTCTTGGGGTCTATCCAGCCTTTTCTGGGATCAGAAAGAAGTTTCACCATGAAGCTGCCATTCCCATCCCCAATGGAATCGATGGAGCCCAACTTAGTAACCAATTGAGTCAATCTCCCTGGGCAATTTGCTGTTCCAGGGGCCGTAATACGCACCTGGAGCTTCCTCGGATGTACGTTTTTCAGGCTTGCTTAAAAAACTCGCAGCTCAAAATATTGTTTGATATTTTTTGACTCAAGTGTATGTACCTTGACAAGCTGAATGTGAGACGAGCTTCGGATGAAAATTCGTATATAATGAGAAACCACATGCCAATTACAAGGGAAACTGGTCAACACACAGTTGGAGAACAATTTCCATCAAAACTTTGATGGAGATTTTCACGGAACCCTTTCAACGCATGGGATTGTTGGGATGCTGCCCATATCAAATGCCTAGTTTCGCTACCTTTATGGTGCCCCACTCTCTGCTGAAAGTTAGTGCGTTTCTTTGATATGTTCCAAATCTAGCCTCTCAAACTTGAAAGTTTCACTTTTCACGCATCGCTTGAAGCAGTTGTATGTTGGTTTTCTCTTGAAGCCGGAAGAGCTGAAAAGCACGACGCAGCGCTTGAAAACAGAACGCAAACGCCCAAAAACACAACACCCCCCCGAAACAAAAAGACCTGAAACAAATACTACAAGCACAACGCAGAAACCGGCGCAATATGACGCCGAAACGGTGTCATCGGGGATGACAAATTCAGTCCAATTCATGTTTGATGTGTTAACATGTTCGACCCTGTTTGGCGGGCCCAGCATGGCCCAGCCAGGTCTAATAACTCTGTTACGCGTGGGGCAACTTCAGGAAAAACATCTCCAAAACTTCGGTGGAGGTCTTCGTTTGCTTATTGAAGACATGCCCTAAACTCTAAACCTTCAATAAAAAAACTCTGCAGAATCCCCTCCAACCAGGTTTGACAATGAAATGGATGGGGGCCAAAGGAGGTGTAGACATGTCCGTGCATGATTTTACCAAGTCTGTTCACAAACCATTACGTTTATCTATATTATCAGGAATCAATATATTAGGATTTTCCATCTCAGACTGCAGGTCCAGGTGTATATGTATGATATGCTACATGTATAGTAATTAGGTACGTATATATAGTCACCGGGTACTTTCACCGGGTCTATCTCCACAAAGAAGGGTCATACATTTCTGCTAATTGAGAGGGGGGGGTACACCCCCCTTGAATATACATATGTTCCCCGGTGATTACCTATAAAGAAAAGAGAGGTGTCCCAGCCGACCAATTCCATCCCATTGGATCATCCATGACACCTACAACGGCCTCACTTAAGATCACACAGTACACCTGCCCTGACAGTCCAGTCATAACTCATGTTACCCTTTAGGTGGTGATGGATTATGACTTCCAGGTGGGGTAACATAAGTCATTGGAAATTCTAGGCTGGTTCCCAGACCTCCATGATCCACTCGAGCGGCTCTTGGGGCCTCTGGGTCACCGCCCAAATGGCCAGCTGCCACCTATGCAAACCTGCTAGGATCTGAGGCTGTCAGGAACTCGCCACGGATCTCTCTGTGATTTCACCGGCCTCACATGTTTCCCCCAATCACCCACCCTCCAGCCCCATTGCATCACCAATAAGGTGACCGAAGATTCACGAGGCAGCACAACCCGACCCACGTCACCAGCGATCGCGGTCCCCGAAGCAAAGTGCTGCGGGCGCCTTGTGTGCAAAGTGCTTCGCAGCTTTTCGCGCCACCACCTCGGGTGCCGCGCGCACGCGCGGCGCCTGGGGCGCGCGGAGCGTGACGAGCTGCTCGACGAGGAAAGCACAGCCGCCCACGTCCTGCCGAGGGATGCGGGATGATGCGGGGGCAAAGATCCTGGCAATTGGGTCGAAGAAAAGTCATAATTGTTGAGAGAACATGCAACCTGCAACTTGCAAACAGGTACGTGAATCAAGGATCTTATAAATAAACATATATATATATATATATGGAATATGGCATGAATATGGTCTCCCGGATTGATTGGTCTATGATCTGCTCACTTGAGGATGGACCTGCTCTCCATCTATTTGTCCTGATCCAATCTTCAGGGGGTCCCAAGGTCCCACCCACAGTCCCAAGTACCCAAAAACCATATAGAACATGATCTCCTCAACAACGACGTGTCTGTTCCAGATCTTTGGAGACCGAACGGCCGAACTCCTCCTTCACCCGCGCGAAGCGGGGCCAAAAGGCACGGAAGTAGGCCGCGGGCACCGGATGTTCCTGGGACACCGGGTGATCTTTGGTTTCAGTGGTTTCATAGTAGTGGCACTGGCACCCCAGCCATCTCTTTGATGTTGGCTCCACATAATCAACCGACCTCGGGGATTGTGCCATCTACTCTGAGTCACCACTGTAACATCTCATAGCCCGGATGGAAAGTGTTGGTTGGCTCGTTTGGGTTGGAGATCGTATAGTTTGGTACAACATGTTTGCTGGCAGTGTCTCTTACACCAACGGTGGGGGATTCCTGAGCCAAAATACCTGCTTCAGGAAGCAAAGGCAAACACAATGAGTTGCTGTTGATGGATTAAATGAATGCACCTGGCCATGATTTCCAATCTGAAGCCTTCTCAGAAGCACCTTCCGGAAAATCCATACCTGATTCCGTCACCACGGAAGGAAAGGCTCAAAGGTCTGGGACACGGAGGATGAGCATTCCTCACCGGTGGACAACGTCTCCTGGTCAGGGCTCTCGGCCGAGAAAGGGCGGGTTGGCCGGGAGAGGCGACAGGCCGCGAGATCGAATGGAGAACTGGATGAGGTCTCGTTGTGCATCCACTCAGTCGACTGGATCCACTCAGCAAGGTTTGAACCACGACGTAAACAAAAAGGACATGCAAAGCTGCAAAGCATTGGAAGATCTTGTCCCAAGTCAGCCTCATGAGTATATAAGGAACATCTCTGAAAACCTGCCAAGGACCACCAGTAGAAACACATAGAAACCACCCTTCTCCGCCCACCTGTCGGTCCCCCCCTTCCCCCCACGCTCATGCACCATGCCGGGGTAAACCACCACCGCCGAGCCATTGGGCGCCAGCAACTCGAAGGTTGGCCGCCACTCGCCGCGGCCGTAGATCTCGCCTTCGGGTACGACACCGGAGCCGTCGGTGTGCAGTGGTTGTCCGAATCCGATGCGTTCGATGGATGTTTTCCTTCGGTTGAACATGTGAAACATCAGAATCAGCGATGAAACGGTTCAAAACGCCGAGAAGTTCATCAGCTGCAATGCTTCTCACTACCCTTACACTGACGAGACTGGTGTCTTCTCTTCAGTCTGACGCTGACATCTCACCACAGTTTCGGCCACCCATCTTGCTCCGGCTTCGCGCGCAACAAACCCACCAAGTGTCCATCAAAGTACCCTGCAGGATGTGGATTGGGAGGAGGCACCTGGGTCACGATGTTCTGTAAGGGACTCATTGAGAGAAAACATTCTCACCTGGTTCTTCCAAGTGATCTTTTCACCCCGGGCTGGAGGTCACAAAGAGACTCCAACAAGGTCACAAACTGATGAAGCAGGTAACATATAAACATATAATATGACATATTATTTGGATACAATACGGTATAACATAGATGGATATGTATATATGGCAATGAACCCATCCCCTTCTATCTATCGTCCGAGGACAAAAAATCCATTGCGACATCGCGCACGAGTGGTGAAAAACTCATCACATCTCATAATCGCACTCGGCGTGTGTGTGTGTGTGTCACCCCCTGTATCTAAGGGTTCCACCTCTAACCTCTGTAACTAAGAGTTTTGAATGCAGGGGGCCACAGCTCCTTTCATCAGTCTGTGGCCAACGAAGCTACTGATGATTGGAGAGGATATGAACCTGGGACGCCAGGTTCACGTACCTGCTTTCCTTTTTCAACTGTTGACAAGCTTTCCACTCTCGCTTGTTTGGTTTCATGGTCCTTCATGCTACTTTCCCCCAAACCTACTCGTCCCCAGCAGCTACGCCGCTGATTGGATCGTCCGAGTGCCTGCGTCAACAATGTTCAACAATACTTTTCAACGGACTTTGCCACCTTGCCGTTCCCTCACCATTTTCGACCTGGGAACTGAGTGTAACTGAATACAATTGTCAGAGTGTGTTTCGCTCAGCCGTCCCACTCGGGTGCTGAGTGTGATCCCCGTCATAGGGGCGCTGTCTCATCGTGCAAGCATTAACTGACCTCACCACTTTTCACAGGAACTCCACTGGAAGTCACTGCCACAACCACCGAATTAACTGCCACAAAGGCCGCCGGGCCTCACCACGGGAACTGACAGTGTTGCAACGTTTGCAGCGTTTGCATTGTTTGCATGTTTTTCCGCATGCAACAGCTAAGTATTCACATGTGCATGTGCTGCTAAGTATTCACAGGCCGGACGAATTAATCGTGCATTTTCCCCTCCCTACCCCTGGGCCTCCGTTGCTACCCCACCCGCTACTCGGGAAACAGAAGGAAATCGCACTCAACACACTTGTGTGTTGGTGCCTTTCCTTCTGTTTCTCCTAGCCTATTGCTAGCTACCCAGGCGGTTTAAAACAAATGTCCCGCTCGCGCTCTACTAAGTGGGCCTCGTAACTACCCCTATCTTTCTTTCTTGCCCTCTTAGTCTGCTTTGGTTTTGTTTGCTTTGTCTGTCTTTCTAAGGCTTTTTAGGTGGCTATTAGTTTTTCACAGCGCCAATATTGGCTCTTTCTGTACAAAGCTCCACCTTTAACGTTCTACACACTTGCGCCGGAATCGGCGGGTTGTGTGTGTCACCCCGTGTATCTAAGGGTTCCACCCCTAACCTCTGTAACTAAGAGTTTTGAATGCAGGGGGCCACAGCTCCTTTCATCAGTCTGTGGCCAACGAAGCTACTGATGATTGGAGAGGATATGAACCTGGGACGCCAGGTTCACGTACCTGCTTTCCTTTTTCAACTGTTGACAAGCTTTCCACGCTCGCTTGTTTGGTTTCATGGTCCTTCATGCTACTTTCCCCCAAACCTACTCGTCCCCAGCAGCTACGCCGCTGATTGGATAGTCCGAGTGCCTGCGTCAACAATGTTCAACAATACTTTTCAACGGACTTTGCCACCTTGCCGTTCCCTCACCATTTTCGACCTGGGAACTGAGTGTAACTGAATACAATTGTCAGAGTGTGTGTTGTGTGTGTGGGTGTGTGCGCGTGTGGGTGTATGCGCGGGTCCACCACTTCAACGTCAACACAGAAAGCACAACCTGTGGTTGGCTGAAACTACAGTAATCACCCACAAAGCAAAGGCAACTGCTGCGAGTGAAGAATGACAGCCACTGGGTAGCCCTTCTGAAGCTGGGGGATCTTTGGGAACTTCTGGACTGGCCAATCAGCTAGACTCACCTGAGAATTCACGTGCATGCTTTCTTCCTCTCTTCCCCCTCCCTCTCTCATGAACCCTTCAGCTGCTGATGGATTCCTCCAAGCGTCCATCATCCGCCACTTTCTTTGGCCCGAGAAGCAGAATGAGACCGTGGTCTTGCAGTGGGGATCCTGGGCCAACCCCAACTCCAACCCACTCACATGAGGGTTGCTCTGTTGGAAGTTGGTGGAGACTGCTTCATCTTCTCGTGATCTCAGCATAAACCGTTCTGCTCAAGGTACCATGTGAGCTCTGGCCCCAGCACCTTTTGGATGAAACCACATCTCAGAGGAATGGCCCATCTCCTTAGGTGCGGAAGAACCATGCTGAACCCACAGCATGGCCCGCTGGGTCGGTGTCACAAGATTCACAAGATGCACGAATTCTATCCAGTTTCGACCAAAACCATAGGACCTTTTCCTCCTCCAAATCTTCTCCAACCTTTGGCACTAGCGTCACTTTCCCTCCACATCTCCTCCAGGCAATCCTGGATTTTCCGGAATGAACAATGCTGCTTCGCATCTGTTGCGCTTTGGGGAGGCAACCAATATGGGACTTGACTGGTCTTGACGATTTGCTGCACCACCTTCCTGGCGCGTTCGGGGATCCCCCTTCGACTGCCGTTCGGCCGAGGTGACGTGCTGGCGCTGGTGCACTTTAATCTCATGAAAACAGCATGTTACATTAGATCCACAAGACTTTGCAGTATCGAATTCCCTTGCAAAGCCGACACACACACACACAAAGAACAGTCTTGAAATTCCTGGCACATTTGAAGCTGCATTCTCACACTCGCATTGTAGGACCCACAATGGACATTTATGCTAGAGGTCACTATAGGGAACCCATGAACCGAAACTTCTGCCCGACGCCTTCCACACTACCACTGGGACGAAGCAATCAATCAATCAATCAATCGAAAGTCATTCAATAAGAGGGAGAAAAACAAAAACAAACCCTTACCACTCTTCTTCCATAAATATTGAACAAGAAACCTTCAAAAAACAACGGAAAGCCACCGCACCTGGGATCTTTGCCCCACTGACGTTCCTTCTCATCTTCATACGCCTTGGCGATGTCCCAGTAGAAGGGCCGTATCCGTGGCGCACCCTCCGGGTACTTCTCAGCACCAGGGTACTTACTGACCTGGGGTTGACTGGGCTTGTCGCGGACGCGCATGGGACGGAAATGATCCGATCCGCCCCGATGGTGGAGCTCTCATCATGTTTCATTTGTACCATCTCTCTCTCTCTCTTGCCATCAGAAGATGTTACCGTGTATTTATCATTGTTTATCACATGTGTCCGCTTATTGAATATTCAAGAAAAGGGAGGTCCACTGATCCAACGTGCCCTTCTGCAGCTCAAAGACCTTCTGCTGCCAGTTGCTGTTCATCTTGATGGCATTCCTCTCCTGATACTGTTTGCAGTGAGAACGAGCACAAGTCACAGGGATTTGGCCCACCATGCTGTTTTCCAGGTGGCACAATTTGACCATATATATCCATATAGCATCGACATGTATTGATGCGGTTACACAGGAAGCCCAGCCAGAAAAGCTGGTCTGCTGACTTCAAGCTAAGCGTCCGATCGTCCTCCTTCCTGACCTTGCTCGCAAAAAGGAACCCCACAAAGACTTTCTGACCAAACATTCAGACAACACCCAAATTTCTGCTCACATGGTACCGAGTTGGATTCAGCATCGTCAGTTGCAGTGTGCTGGTGTCAAAGCTTGCTAATGGCAACACCGGATTAATCAACGGCCCCCCCCCTTCAAGGTCAACAAGGTCTGAGATTGGAGGTATTGGAGGACCACATCCCCTTAATAGAGATGATGACCTGATGATGGATGATGAGATGAGGACCTGGACCTGATGATGGATGATGGATGATGGTTGATGGGATTCTGTCATGAGAGATTGAACCATGAGGGCTCTGAGTGTATTGGCACAAGTTTGATCAGAGATCAAATAGGATTGATCAGAGAGCCATGATAGGATTGATCAGATAGGTCAGATTCAAATAGTATAAATATAGAACCAATATGAACCAATTACCTCTTGTTTTTTTTCTGGGGGAGCTGGGATTGATTACAGTAATAGGGGGAGGTTTCTGCCTAGGAAAACAAACATTAGGGTGATGCCAAGGTGGAAATCTAGGTGTTAAATTAGTTCAGTATTGGGGGGGTCGAGCTGGGATTGATTAATAGGGGGTGGTTACTTATATAATTCTGTGTGCGCATTACTGACCACATCATACTAGGACAGTAAACCCATGTCCAATCTTTTTACACACTTTCAAATCCTCTGCCTTTGGTAAATGACAACGTACCATCTCTGAGAATGCCGAACCCAAAGTAACAATCACCCACCAATCCTCCTATACCTACACTATACTGCCGATCCTGACCAAAACACAACTACCGAACACAACTATGTGACTCAGGACTACCTACACTTGAAGTATATATTATATGACTACCTGATACTACATGACTATACTATGCCTAGATATACTAACCTATCACTATACCGTACCTATATGATGACCCCCATCTGCTTCCCAAGGGACGGATCCGCGACTGCGGGAAGGCCTGCTTCACGAAGTCGCAGTCCCAGACCTCTGGCCGGACCCCGGCCGTTGAGGCATCGGCGGTGCTGGGAGTGGTTGGTCCGTGTTTGATCTGCCGACGTTGGTCGATCTGTTTGGGGGATCCGACGTTGTGATAATAAGGATTCAGAATTCAGAACACAATCACATATCATATCATATATACATAATCATTGTTTTGCAGTCTGGCAGAGTTTTTGGTGGATCTAACTGGGAACTACACTAAGACTAATAACTATATTTTGCATTTAAGCCTCCCAACTCCAAGCTGCTCCACTTGGATGCGATCCATCTTTATCTCCCACGTTCCCACGTTTCTCCCATGTTCCCACGTAGTCGTTCCACCCTTTTTGGGTCTCATCGCTTCATCATGGTCTCGAGGAAGCTGATGACCCCCAGGCTTTCCGCGAGTGCCATCGCCTCCAAACCCAGTTCCGACGCAATCTGCTCGCGGAGCTGCTCTTCGGAGAGCTCCGGAGCCACGGGTGGCTGGTCCTCGTCACTGGGAGCCTCGAAGTCTGCCTCATAGGATTCATCACCTCAGAGAAGGCACCCTGTCAGTCTGCGTGGTGAATGAAGCTGATGGGTTCATAGAGGGTTGGAAGTTTTGGGGGAAACAGTCGCATTTGCGGCATTCTCCAAAATAGAAGAGCTTTCTTGTCTCAGGGCGGGGGGGAAGTTCCAAGACACCTATGCAAATTATACAATTGGTAGCCAATTGCGGCTATGGATTGGACCAAAGCATTGACCAAACATCCTCTGCCAATGCTTGGTTCTTTTGGCAGGGTGGTTTCAGATGTATAGCATGCATCCAATCACCCTCAAAGTCACTGAGTTCTTCGAAGTCCTCACAATATTCACTCTCCACGCTCTCCAGTTCAAAGTCGTCAGCATACTCCTCGACCGGTGGTCCACCGGTCGTCTGGCCGCGGAAGCGGTGCACGAAGCCTGGGCAGCGCTCCACCGACCTTGCGGGGAGGCGAGCAGTGAGCTGCTTCCTGAGGATTTGCGCCAGAAACACGGGCCAACAAATGGGTGGAACATGGGCCCAAAATGGCGACAAGAAATGGTCGCAACCCACCAAAGACGTCCATTCGTGGCCATAATTCTCAGGCTTAAGAAACTGATCATTTGGAGCATGAACACGCGTAATAAAGCTACCATGCCGAAAAGGTCTACCAAACAACTGAAATTCGACTTTCCAGCTTGTGCCTGGAAGCGCAATTGAAAGGAAAACACATTCCTTTGTACTTCAAATGTAGCACAGCTTAATCAAGGTCAGGATTCACCACCTCTGCCAGCGGCGGTGATGTCAACGCTTGGTGAAGTGTCGAGCGCTTGGCAGCATCCTTCACCAGGAAACCAGCCACCAGCTTTTGCAACGCAGGGCTTGCAACAGGCTCCGGCTCTGAGCTGACAATTCGAAAGGCCACCTGACGCTGTTCAACGACGGAGTTGTGTTCCTAATGTGGCCTGCAACCAAAAAAACGCTCCACATCCAAATGGGCCGGCCTGTTGGTTAAAGCAATTGAACGAAAGGTTTCATTATTTTTCATTGTATATACTAAAGCTTTACCATCAGTCATATATTACATAGTGGATATGTCCAAAACCTTGAAACAACATGACACAAACTACCCTGCAGCCTCCCGAAAAACACTGGAACATCAGTCTGGTCAGTACTGACCCGGTCACACTCCCGGTCACCTGACAAATGTTGCTACCCCTGAAGGGCGGGGAAAGCATGGCCGCTTCGTAGATCGTCACACCAAGGCTCCAGGCATCAGAGGCAAAGGAATAAGGCTCTTGATTCACGATTTCAGGGCCTTTCGACCAACCGGGTCGCCGGGTCGACCGGTCTAAACCAGCAAACACGTCGACCGAACACGTGAACCTGCGCCCTCCATCAAATTCATGAACCCGCCCAGGAACATTGAGGAAAGTCCTCTTCTGTGCATCTGTTTCACGAAATCGTGGTTGTCTGAATCAGGAGGGGAGGCCCTTTCTAGAAAAAACAACTGCAAAAACCTTTTGGTTGGTTGATAGGTCTGAGGGTCTCAGGTACAAAGGTGAACCGCAGCAGGTCTTGGCGAAGTTCTGCTCATCCAAAGCGCACGAGATGCCGAAATCTCCCAGCAACAAATCTCCGCCTGGAGGAGATGCATGTCACTTCAGGCTCATGTCACTGAACAGTGACTTCGGGATCTCTCTGTGCACAGGCTGTGGGGGGGGAAGGCAGTGGCCCTACCATACTCCATCATTTATATATTCATTTATGATTATGGACATGTAAAGTACGACGTGGTAACTTCCCCCATCGCACATGAACTTGACCCACCCCCATGGCACACCGCTTACCCCACGAATGTAAGAACTTACCCCATTTGGAAAACACAATGGCACACCGCTTCGAAACAAGCACTTTTTCTCCTAGATTGTTTCTAAACCTACACTACTCCATTGCGATTCAATTTTCTACATGTTGACGTTTTCTAAGGTTTTCTGTGGGCTGCCGTGATCCAATCCCCATGGCACACCGATTCTGACCCACATGTTGGTACCAGCTTTAAGTTTCTACATAGAGTGCTAACAGCATGGAATTGTTCTGTAAACGTCAAACATATCTATTCATTCTTGCGCGTTTTCCTCTCCCAATCCCCATGGCACACCGCTTCGAAACAAGCGCTTGTTCTCCTAGCCAAGATTGTTTCTAAACCTACACCATTCCATTGCGATTCAATCTTCTACATGTTGATGGGTTCTAAGGTGTCCTATGGGCTGCCATGATCCTACCCCCATGGCACACCGATTCTGACCCACATGTTCGCACCACCTTGAAGCTCCTATCGAGGGTAACCGCCCAGGCGCGAAAGTCCTTGCAAAGCAGTTGCGGCAAGCAAATCACACTGTGACACCACACCACGACGAAGTCACGGCAGAGTCCTTGCAGCACTTCATTTCCGCATGGGACACCGCGTTTACCAAACAGGCCATCTAAGCCAACACCATGCTTTCCAAGCCCAGTTTACAACCGGACACTGCCACAATGATAGGGTTTGTGCAACAACAGCCAGCAACAAATGAGTAGGCTTTGTAGCGCAGGCAGCGGCAGCGGCAGCAGCAAGCAGCAGCAAGCAGCCAACCAGCAGCAAAACAACACCAACAACCAAACAGCAGCACAAGGTAACCAGCAACATCCCACCAGCAGCAGCCAAACAGCGGGCAGCGCCAAGCCAGCAGCAGCTAACCAGCAGTAGTAGCCAACCAGCGCCAGCAAATGGCAGCAGCCAACCAGCAGCAGCGCAGTGCAGCAGCAGCAGGAGCAGCAGCAGCAGCAAACCAGCAGGCTAGAAACCACATCATCCCATGGCACACCGTTTCCACGTCACAGGAGCAAATCCCACATTATCCCCATGGCACACCGGCTTCCGATCTCTGCCAGAAGTATGCTCAGACCACGACAAAGCCCATGGTTAGCCTGCGTTTTGCCTTCTTTGGTGTCTGTGCGCACGTGCGCGTTCCTATCTTTCAACGACTGTGCAGGACACACTTCCGCATGGCACACCCGCGAAAAATGTGAACATGAACGCTTGAACATATGAACCTGCAAATCGCTCCTTGCCTGGGGGGCCAATGTAAATTGAAGAGGCCTTTGCTTACACATATGTGTTGTGACAATGGCAATCCCCATGGCACACCTCTGGGGGTCCTGGTGCCTGGTGGGCTGGGCGAGATAGAGGGCGAGGTGTGGGCGAGGTATTGGGCGAGATGAACACGTTTGTCCAGAAGACCCATGCCCACCAACACCCAAAAAAAAAGTCCTTACGACTAAGTCACGGCAACGTCCTTGCGATACTTGTTTCCGCATGGGGCACCGCGTTTCACCAAACAGGCCTGCCACCAAGCTTGAAACCATGTTTCCAATACCCAGCCTGCAATGGAAGAAACCTGCTATAATACGCAAGACACTGACAAGCAGCAACTGAGTAGGCCTTGTAACCCAGGCCGCAGCAGCAGCAGCGGCAGCGACAAGCAAGCAGCAAGCAGCAAGCAGCAGCAACCAAGCAGCAAGCAGCAGTACCGGCAGCAATTAGCCAGCAGCAGCAGCTAGCAGCAGCTGCAGCCGCCAACCAGCAGCAAGCCAACAGCAGCCGCAGCCAACCGCCAGCAGCAGCAGTAGCCAACCAGCAGCAGCAAGGCAGCAGCAGCAGCAGCAGAAAACCAGCAGCAGAACGGCAGCAGCAGCGAACCAGTAGCAGCCAACCAGCTGCAAACCAACAGCAGCAAGCCCGACATGTATTGATTACCATAGATTACCAAACAACAAACGCCTCCACCCCTAGACACGAAACTGTATGGGGACACCGCTTCGCAACGACTTTTAATCAGACTGCTCCTCGCTCATCCGCTTTGATGGAGATGGGGCCTTCTCGAAAAGGCTTCAACTATATGGGTTGCCAAAAGAAACCTCTAGAAACAAGTTCAAATTCATAGCTATTCGATAGCTTACCCAAATGGTATACTGGTTTTACAGACATTGCGGTGTGAACGCATCAAAGCCAGTGTGCCACGCAGATCTGGCATCAATAAGATGGAGAAGTATGTTTCTCATCTCTTCTAGGTTGCACTGCTTTGATGGCTCCCCCCCAATGGCACACCGGCTTCGATGCGAGATCTTGACCACGATAGGGGTAAACACAGGCACCCAGTATGTAGAAACAAATGCATGAGGCAAATGAGGCCTGCCCTCTTTCTGCCCCAACATTGGTTGGAAAGCGCAACTTAGGCTGGTTGCATTCCAAGCACCAGTCACCAGAAAAAACAAACACACAGTATGAAGTGACTAAGCAATGATCGTCTACACTCCTAGACACAAAACTGTTTGGGGACACCGTTTCGCAACGACTGTTGAAAAAGCCCTAGCCACAATGTAGTGAAGCCAAAAACATGAAATCGCAACGACGCACTTGGGAGTACAAAAACTTGAGACAGAATCAATAGTGTGCCCTTGCAGTTTGGTCGAATTCTCAACCTGCGATCATCAACAACATACATACAAAAAGGTAGCCAAATCAAGCTTTCCCCCAAGGGCACACCTCATCTGGCACAAGTTCATGCCATTCGAGATAAGTTAACCCGAGCACCCAGTACCTGCTATAGCCGTTTGACCGGCTGACATTAAGGAAAGTAATGGAAAGTACAACCTGCTGCCGAAGCTCCATATTACGATTCTCTTGTGCGGGGGACGGATGAGGTCCGGTGTTGCCCCAGGTCGGATGAGGTCGTCTGCTTTTGGGAGGGGCCCGTTGTCGCTTCCTGGGTTTTGGCAAAAGTCTGAGACCATGTCACATCCGGTCATTTGCAGGTGTTTTTTGATGTGCAAGTGTAGGGATCTTCACAGCTCCAAAACGCTATCAACTGAAGCTGCGGATGTTTGCCCAGCTTCATGGTGCCGAGCATTACGACAAGGCTCACGCCAAGTTGTTGCAGCTCAGCCTTTGTTTTGACAGTTGCTAAGTGCAAGTGGTTGCCGTTTACTACCTACTGGCATGCCAATTTGCTCATGTCACCCGTTTGAGCTTGTTGCGGGCACCACGACTGGAACTTCCGTGGCGCCTTGAGATCTGAAGAAGCAGTTCTCCGGCTTCACGTCGCGGTGCAACACGCTTCGCGCATGACAGTGTTGTAGGGCCAAACCCAGCTGCGCAGCCCACTGGAGGACCTCAAAGGCGCCAGCCGCCACCCACTCGGGTGGCATAAAAAAATCGTTCCAATGGTCGAATCAAAGGCGACTCAAAGGCAAACACATGCGAACACCCATTATCACAACTGTCGAAACCTCAAACACTGCTTAGTTCAAAGATGACGAAACGACATGACGAAATGCGTTCATCTCATGGCTTACATTTGGTGCTCTGAAAGCACCGTCTCTCGCCTGCCCATCCGAAAACTGCTCTTCTTCGTCTCGGTGGCTCCGGATGGCGCTGCGCAGGTCCCCACCGGAGCAGTACTCCATGATCAAGCACAAGACTTCGCCCTGTTGGCAGGTGAAGACCTCATGAAACTGCGTAATCCAAGGGCAATTTCGACTGATCTTCCGCATGAGCTGCGCCTCCCGAAAGGCCGCCTCTCGTTGGGTCTCGCCGACCTCGCTTAAGGGCAGCTTCTTCAGCACGCGCTGGAGGACCTCCTTGCGGCCCTTGACCACCTCCACCAGGTAGGCCTTCCCAAAGGCTCCACGGCCCAGGCAGCAAAGCTTCCGATAGACCGGCAGGTGACATGCCAAACGCTTGGGATCGGCCAGCTGTGTGAAAACTCCGCGGTCCTCGGTCCCCTCAGCAGCATCTTGTCTTAGGAGATCCGGGTGTATGGTGGCTTGCTCCATGGCGGCATGAAGCCATCAGCACTCCCAAACCATGGTTTGGGTGTGTCTTTGTCCTTTTCCACCTATATAACTTCTAGATCATACCCATCAAAGGTGGACTTTTAAGTGATCAATATTAGTCAGCAGTGGCGCGAAAGGAGGGACTTGTTGCGCTATTGCATGGTGGAAACCTGCAGATGACTCATTGGATTTTCTTCTGCACTGAAAATCACAGAATCAATATCTGTAGCGTCTGTAGTAGATCACAATATCAGAATCATAATGATTGTCAATGATGTTCATTCAAAAGCCAGCAGGGACTCAAGGACTACTCATCTACTTCTCTTTGGAGCAACTAACATTCTTTGCTAGGCTCTGGGCTGGGCTGAGACAGCACCAGCAGCATTTGAGTTTGGCATTCATTGCCATTGCAGTCTATCTAGAATCTGGAATGGGCTGCGTGCCAAAATCCCGCAGTCATACCCTCATTGAACTCTAAAAACGGCTTGCAATGTAGCCTCCATGCAAACACGGTGGAAGGTCTGCAACAAAGGCCAAGGGCCAATCTGTTTATTCCTAGGGCCTAGGGCTCCAACTACCTCCCGAGAAGGTGGCTATGGTGGGTTTGGGGGGTCTAACCACCTTCTGAGGATATGGTTGGAGCCCTAGGGTATCAACTTGCAAGTCATTGGCTCAATCTGTCTTCTTTACAACTTTACTCAATTGAGACCACACCCCTTTAGGAGGAGTACGCTGGGTGCCGGCTTGACGAATGCGATTGAATGCCCACAATGTGGAGCAACCGTGTCCCTTATGCATCCCATAGCATCCATCAAACGATCGCTGGGAGCTGCATGTGACTGAAGGCTGACATTCGCTCCGGCATGCTGTGGCCAAACTCCGGTGAACGCAGTTTATCCCAGTTGATCAAGTTGATCCCCACCCTTCAGGACGCCCCCCTCCTCAATCAGCACCCCCAAAAAAACAACAAACCACGCAAACCAAACCAAAGCATCAGCGCATTCGAACCAAACCACCTACTGGTCACCACCTACTGCGGACCAACCGAAGTTAACGATCCCAGACCGGGCACAGACATGGGCAGCCCACGGGCGCCGTCGGTGATCACGAAGGGACGACCCTCCAAGAGGTACCTGGCGGAGCGGTGGATTCGGTGAGAGAAAGCCGTGGGTTCTCCCCTGCGGAGCCGGTGTTCGCTGCTTCTTTTCAGCTCAGGTGGGTCCAAGCAGGGCAGGTGATAGTTGGGTGAAGATGGGTGAATCAATGCATGAATCAATACCAGGGCCCCCTGTTTGTGTCTAATTACAGCTCCTAGAGGTCAAGGGGTATCCATTTACGACCCCTTAGGGGGGCCCCGGACCAAGTAGCTGCCTTCCAGCACACTCTCGGAGATGAGAAGCATCTCCAACATGCCACACATGGTCAGTTCTTGCATTGCATCTTGCGATAAACTGCACAAGAATTGGAAGGAAACTCCCTTTTGGGGTCTCATCTATAACGTGTTTCCATCAGCAACCAATGTATGCCAAAGCTTCCTTCATATTTTCTGGTCTTCCGGGTTGGACACCTTTTGCATCTGACCTGCATATCCTTCATAAGGCTTTAAGTGTCCTACACTTCTCTTGGGAAAGCAGTCTTTACACTCCGGTTCGACATGCCAAACGGATAGGCATTGGCATATGTATGGTACATTGGACAATGTGGACTGTTGATTTAGAAAGCAACATACCTACCTTACCTGGGTCAAACCATCTCCATTTTCTCCATACAATGGAGGGTTGCTCTCAGTCAACAGTCAACATGGCTCAGAAGGTCGTCACCCCACCCAGGAGGCTCCCTTTCGGCTGCCGGGCCACTTTCGAACCTCCTCGTAGCTGGTGTCCTCGGTGGAGAAGTGCCGTCACGGTGGGCACGGTGGAGGCCAAATGCCGGAATCATTTGGCAGAAACAAACCAAATTCCAATTATATACAATTGACATGGGGGAAGTCATATATTATATAGGAACATGCATTCTGTTTTCACGCTTCATCTTCTATCTATGAGGGAAACATAGGATAACTATCAAGCAGTATAGGTACAACATTGTACAACCCTGCCATTGGTGACCAAGAAGGACCTCTGTCAAACTCCAATTTGACTTCGGACTGCCTGGCCCCGAATTGGCAGAAGCTCCAGCGGTGGGGCATAGGCCGCTCCTGTCCCCGTCCGGTCCACCGGTCCGCCCCGGTCGTCTCGACCAAGGGGCGGTCAAAGAAGGGGCATCGAAGGTACGATAGTGAGCCAGAACCTCAGCAATCGTTTTGAACATCTGAGGACGAACATGCACACGTTTTGTTGAAATTGAAGGTATGGTTTATAAAAACAGGTTAAAACTAGAGTGTCCAGACGTTGGGCTTACGCACAGGTGTTCAAACATGATGAAGCCTTCAAACGGAGTTGAAGGAGAAACTGAGAACCTGTCATTTCACACTGAGGCTGGGGAACCTTGCTCCAGCCAAAACACAAAGATGAAGACTCCCATGATAGACATGTTAGCATTTGTGAAATCTTTGGTGCCGGTTGAAGATTCCGTGTTTCTTCGGTGATTTTATGGCATCAGCTGTGAAGAAACAGTGTGGTCATGCATAGGCACAGTTGATGTTCGAAGATAGAAAATGAAACTAGCACCCTCTTGAGGCTGAACTGGAGGCGACTCAGGTTATGACTTTGGTTATGTGCCATGCTGGCCGACCCCACCCGGGCTGCATTTTTGTTGGTTGACAAAAGAAGAAGAAACGATGGATGGTTCAGTACATGGTCGTGCGCCAGCACTTTCGGGCCACTACTATGCGCCACACGGTCGCTTATTACTTGATGCTTCTCCTCCTCTACCCTCCCTCCAACTGCCCATGGGTTTCATGGTCTTTCCAGGGGCCATTTTCCACTTCCATGACTGTTGGTGGGAGGGTAATTCACGAACATTGTTTGCCCTTGGTGGGGTGTTCATAGCCATTAGTGATATTTGATCCTCCAACTGTTCATGCCAAAATTCGCCGTCATCTGCCGCAGCAGCAAGAGCAGCCAGGGCAAAGCCATGCAACAAGCGCTCCATGTTGATGAACAATACGCGCTTGCGCCAACAATAGCATTCCTGTGTTGACTAAGCGTCCCCTGGGCCTTGGGCCAGACCAAAGATCGGTCCTTCCTTTTGCTGGGAGAAACCCTTGTTTCGGAAGCTTCTGCTTGCACCTGCCCTCTTTTATACCAAGACTTATGCCAAGCTATCCCAAATGGACAATCATGTTCTGCAATCTTGCTTCTACTTGGTGTGTGCTTCGTTCCAATGTTCCATCCTTCCGGGCTGCTTCTACTTGGTGTGGTAGCCTTTTGTGGCGTTCATCATCTTGAGACAATCGTGTTGTATTGATTTGATCCTTCAACATGACTTGTGACCCAGCACATGTCATTGATCCTTCAAGATGCAGCATGCTGCAACCGTGGCGACCATCCCATGAATTGTGGATGTTGATGTGGATGAATTGAACCCAACGGGGTCATGGATGATAAGACATGATAAGAAGCTTATGCAGCTCATAGCTTAGCTTACTGGATCTTGTGCTGATGCACCGCTTCTTGAAGACACACTTAATAGCATCTCCAGCTTGCAAGGAGTAGTCCCAGACCAAACCAAATTGAACATACTGATACATACTGTAAATGTATAGCAAGCCACCGCAAACACGTCCAGTGTCTTCCAGAAACAACATCACTGACGAGTCGTGCTGGCTGGACCGTCCCACTGATCCACAGCACCTGGAAGATCCACAGCAGCGCCAACTCGCCCATGCACGGCTTGACCGATCCTAAAATGCCCACTCCAGCTATGCCAACTATCGGTTTGCACCTCACCCGATCACACTGAGGTGCGATCCCCCCTGATCCACCTGGAGAGGTCCCCCCGGCATGATCCATTCACCTGTCACCATCTCAGTCCGCTAAGCGCCGCCGGGCGCACGGCCAGCATTGAGGCCGCCAAGCGGGACAACGACAGCCACAGGTGCGATGGCTCGTCCACCTCGGTGGAAACGGAGCGGTTTGTGGGGTCTGATGGGCTTCCCTCGATGGTTCCCTCGGTGGATCCGAAAAATGATTGGGATGGGGTTCCGATAGTTGGCATAGTTGGAGTCTAGGCAAAGATCATAGAATCATAGATGTACTGAATCTGAGGAAATCCAAGTACGCCAAAGTTAGATAAAGTTAGCCCATATTGTTTAAGAAGGAGTTCAAAAGCCAAGGGGGTGTTATTGAACCATGAGAACCATATGAGCACATCGTATGGCTTTTCTCAAGTCAGGTGAAGTTCCCGAGCTTCCAGGCCAATGCTTGCCATCCAGCATGCACAAGGGTGGCTGTAGGAAGGCATCAGGCCTCAGCTCTACAGCTTCCTGAGCTGTAAACACTCCAGCTGAAGATAGGTGAAGGGGGTTCAACATCTGCAAACAAATCAAACTGTTCTTTGCACTGATAAACAGGAAGACTTAGCTTTTTCAAACTTGAGACTTCCACCTTCAATGGGGGAGAGGTGGATGGGAAGAAAGTCGCAAGTCAAACATGCTCAGTTCAATCCACCCCATGTTCTTGGGCAGACCTTCTGTCTACCTTTGCTTCATCTGTGGAACTGACCTCGAACCAGCGTCAAATGGATTCGGATCGCTGATTCCTGGGAGTCCCTGACCCTCCTGGGAAGTTCAAGATCTCTGCAGGGAAGCCTAAGGCCACCTAGCATCGACCCATCTGGCAGTTACAGTGCATCTCGAGAATGCAGTTTCCACGCTCATGCGACTTCGCCCAGGTGCGTGCCACAAACAGGGGGACGCGTGACTACGTTAACATCACTTGCGAGTATAGTCATAGTCCTTTCCTCTCAGGACTTTCGTAGAGTAGAAAAAAAGAAAAAGGAGCAGTCACGACAGTCTCGAACAAAGACATAGAGAGCACGTGACAGCACAGGCTCCCGCCTCCTCGAACGAGACTTTCATGTGTGGTGGCGCCAAGGATTTCAGCCAGGCAAGCTCTGCCTGGGTGCTGCCATTGGTGTGGAAGATGACCTCAACTCGTGCGTGGCGTGGCGTTGTTGCCCGCGCGCAAGAACCAAAAGGATCCAAAAGGCAACGCATGCAAATACCCTCACGATTTCATGTGGTTTCATGCTTACTCCTTTGGCCGAGTGACCACGGGATAGTGCCAAAAGAATCGGGCCAAACATCGCAAGGACAGGCCCAAGTCTTTGTGAAGGGAACGATCCGCATTCTCCTGGCGTGGCTGTGAAGGGTCGATCCGCTGCCCGCTCTTCCCGGTGACTGGTCAAGCCTTCTCGGTACGGCTGGCCGCATGGTTTGGCACACCAAGCGTTTCACGGACCGGTTTTATGGGGGGCCGATGTTCAGCATCAGCATTGTGTGGCCTTGGGGACTTGCAGCGTCCATCCACACTTTTAGAGTTTGCGTGTGCGACTCACAAACTCACCGAGCTGCGCAATGTCCATGTTATTATACAGCATCCCAAAATACAGCCAAGTGCACTTCATCATACAGCGACTGCCATTGAATTTGTTGCATACATCATTGGTGAACACGTGACGGGGGGCTCAAACAATTACACACGTTGCCAAGGCCTTGCACATCTTGAAAACAACTTGTGGATTGGAAGTTTGATTACATTGGCTGTGCCCCAAGGAGACCTGGCATGTTCATGCAGGTTTGATTGACCGCTCAATCGGATCAATCAAGTCAACTGCCACTGCTTGACCACCGACTCGTGCTGCTGAGGGGCCATGAGCAAGTAGACCATCACAGCTCTGAGATCATGTTGATCCAACCTGGAGCTATCCTGAGCTGGAGGCAATGGAAGAAACCAGCTGGCTCCATAATTATCAATAGATTGTTGGATTTTTTCTGATGTAAGGTATTGACATTTCATTGGTGCCTACGCCAAGCCTGATATAAATCAACAACTCTGCTCAATTAGTTCGCTGTTCAGGATGAAGCAGGAGTGCTCTTCCTTCTGCTTGTGGGGTCGAATCGTCGACCCTTGACAAGTCTTATCTTGCTGCTAGGGATTTGAAACACCCTGGGAGCTGCGTTCGGGACTATAGGAAGGTTGAATTGTCTTGGTGGAGGGGAACAATCGTGGCAATCGTCCCTACACTCCTAAGAGCTCCTTACTAAATACATGGCCTTTGTTTCAATCAATGGCTGAAACATTGGCAACCCAGTTTCTGGACTGTCGCTCTTAGGAAGACTCAAAATAACAATAATTGCACCAGGGGAAATTGTTAGTCAGGTGTGTCTATAAACCGCCTGGAGTGCTGGTATATGCACTATCGTCACCCCACGACCAAATCCTGCTCAACATCCCGACATCCTGCCACTGGGTGGCAGTCCGAGCAACTCCTAACAGCAAACCACCCGAAATACTCACTGTAAAAGTATAGTTGGCTGAAACATGCTGAAACCATGCAAACATCTCGCTTAAGTGGCAGTCACTACGCAACAAAGAGGAGATCCGTGGCTTATGCCACCTCCCGTTCTCACCCCCTGGGACACTCCCGGTCGAGCGACGCGCTGGTTCAGCGCGTGGAGCTCCTTCTCGTAGACCCGGCGTTGGTTCCGCGCCTCGAGGCCTCGGTCTCGACCGAGAAGACTCGGTAGAGAGCCGGCCAAACACAGTTCATCACATGGTAACCTGGTGGAGACCGTCATTTTAGTGGGGATGCGGGGACCAGTGGAGACCGTCATTCGATCCAACACGTGGTGGGCCGGAATACGGTCATTCGGTTTGGCACTTATTAAGGTTGGAAGGATGTCCGCATGTCAGCTTGTCATCTTCAATTGCGGCTTGCGAATAGGTTCAGGTCAACAGCTGCTTGTAGACCGAAAACCACGGGGTCTCAGCCGTGCAGAGAATCTGCCTAGCCGCTTTTGTCCACGTAGTACTCCAGGCATTCTTGCACCAGGTCATAGCCATCGTACTCGATAGACATGCTGCCATTCTCCCCCTCGGAGCAAGTGATGGTTTTCGAGCACGGAGCGGCCAGAGATGCGGAGGCAATGATGGGAGCACTTCCCAACCAGGTGATGAATTGATTGGGGTTATCCTTTCTTTGCCTGTGCCATGGTCGGACTGACCAACCATGGCACAACCAGGCAAAGAGCAGGTAGCCTTCGGCCTGTCTCAATGAACAAATGTGCCCACACCATTTGCCATCATTCAGTTGCTTCATGTTGCTTCTAGAAGCAACAGCTACCGGCAGACCAGAAGAATTCTCTACAAGCGAGGGTGGGAGCCTGCATGAACAAACGTCTGTTTCCCTCTGGAACCTTGGACCGACACTATCTGGCCAAACGACCCCCGCATGAAGCAAGCTACACCTATACTATTATGTAAGAAAAAGCACCTATCTGGCACCGCCTTTCTTTAAGGATTATTGACATGGACATCAATAACATCAACAAAACATATACATTTGAATACATTTGACCTTTCTTTCACTGCAATACGTCGTCCGAACCACCGTCTGTGGCTTCATGCGGGTTCGAGACCGTCTCGCCGTCTTGCCGCGGAGCGTCGATCTGAATCTGGGGAGCCGGGAGGTTTAACCTCGGTGCTGGCCGCATCGGAGCCCTGGATGGTCTGCCAGACCTCCTTCTAGCAGGCTAAGGGACACCAGCCTTACCCCAGACCAGCCATTGGTCTACGCCAATGGCACCTAAATGAGGATGCACCCCAGTGCCAGCAGCAACACGGAACATGACTTTGTAGGTGGATTGTCCAATCTTCCATGTGCCTCATGGGTGGTTGTAGCAAGCGAAAGAAGAACACATTCACATGCATACCCTGTTGTATTGAACATCAATATCTACTTGGAGAGAAACCATTCCCGAAAGAAAAAAACCAGGCCTGCAACCCACACATTGGGAACTACTCATTTCTCACCCCCCCCTGCACCTGGCTGAGGCTATGTGCTTGCGATCTCTAAGGCTGTGTCTCACCGCCACCAAGGCCGCTGCTCCTCCTCTTGTCGCACCCGTGTGCCCCTCCAGTAAGAAGCCGCCCCAGCCGCTGCGGAGGCCTCTTCGTCTTTCGCCTGGCCGGGTCTGGCAGACTGGCGGTATCTGAGCCACGACACCGAAAGACTCACACGAACTGGGTGCAGGGAAGTCATGTCACTTGCTTATGCATCAAATTTAAAGAACACAAAGAAAAAACAACTTCACTTCACTCAACGCATCTTATGAATTCTTATGAGGTATGACTCAACGCAGACTTGTCGTGTTCATCCCCAGTTTCGATGAACACCATGCTCATGACGGGAACAAAGCCACACGACTTGGCGCCCTCCAACAAAAGCTACCAACACCTACCAATACCATCAGGTTGCGCATGTCATACAAAGGTGCCACTCCAGTTGTTTCTCAGAGAGATAGCCCACTGGCGACGCGTGATCTTTCTCACCCGGCGCGTGCGCAACGTGGCACGAACGGTCATCCACATCGCCAAGTGAACCGACTCCCCGAAGGCCACTCCGCCAGCTAGTGCCGCAGCCACCCGTGTCAATGCCATCCATCTGACGCAAGAAAATGCGCATGGCCACATGGCCCTGGCAAGCATGAAGGAAGCACCAGGGAAAGGACCACAACAAATTGACAAAGCACTTTGACTGTATACTATGTACAGCCAAATTCAATCTTCCTTTCAAGGTACAAGTATCGTCAATTTAGCCTCTTGCCCCTGTGTCAAGCAACCTCTCTCATTCATTACATGTATATATATATATAATTATACAATTACATTACAGTACATATTGTGATCATATGTGTACTGTGTAATTCTGTGCTAAGACTACGCGCTCCAAATGTCCATCAAATCACAACGCGATGAAGCGTAGTCCGGCAAATAGACAAACACTTTACCACCAGCATCTACACAAACCAATACAGTCTGTTCCCTGGGGCAACATGCGGCTTTTCAAGACATATTATCAAAACAACCCCCAAATACTCCCAAGACACTTCTGCAAGAATTTAAGGGCATGGCTTGACATCTATGCCCTCCGGGACTCTCTCGCTGCCTCACAGCCGACGCCGCTTCCGACTCTGCTTCTGCTCGGAGGGAGCTGCGGACGGGAAGAGCTGCTGCACCAAAGCTGGAACATGGCCGCCTTTGAGCTGAGCCTGGTTGACAAGAAATGACTACAAAACATGGAACGCCCAGCCAACCAAATGTTTCGAGAGGAACAGCTTTCAGAAAGGACTGAGGAATGCAAATTTGAACAAGAAGTTGAGGGGGGCAAGGACAAGAAAAGGTGCAAGGAAAAAAATAACAAACACCGGAAATACACACAAGAAGCAACTTCCAACACCTGACGCAATGCTGGTCACAGCGTGCGACATGCTCTTACCAATAGCCAAAACATGTTTGAACCGATGCATGAATGAAACAACGTGGCTTCCGAAAGCTGCAAGCTAAGCAGTGAGCCCGTGCAATGCTTGACACATGAAAAAAAATTATAGACTCTAGAGGTCCCATTGACACATTATGTCACATCTCCAGGGCCAAGTGCTGCCACTCGCAAACACGAACCGGCCATGTCCAGCTAAACGCTCGCGCACGCGGAGAGGAAAAGAGCATCTCCCAGACTCCCAGCTCAATGCGAGACCATCGCGCCAAACAAGTTCTTTGAGCCCAAAGAATCCTACCGAAATTGCCTTTAATCCTCCCGGAGAATCGTCATGGATCAAAGGATGCCCCACTAAATTGCCTTTGATCCCATCGAATGCCTCTTAGCAAGCACGTTCCCGGCAGCCTGCACAGCACGAGATTCAGCTCCAAACTTCTGGGAAGTGGCTTTCAAATTCTCCAAGCCCTCAGTGCGAAGGTGTTCCCGGAGAGCCCGAAACCGGCTGAGTGCTTGGTGGGGGAATTCTGGGCGGCTCGCAAAACTGCAGCAGTGCCAGGCCAGACTTCAATCGCGAAACCGCAAAAACAATCCTTTGAACATCTTTGAATGAATGCCCGTAACCAGCCACTGTCCAGTACAACGCCACGCAGGAAGTCATTGTCATCCTTGTTTTCGTTGCATGCGGCAAATAGAAACCAACCATGGCAACGGAGATCTGATGACTGGTAGCGATTCATACCAGGCCTATGGAGAACATGCCTCATGCCGGTTCTGTCACCTCTTCGTTTAAGCCCTTGCCTTCAATACAGCTTGCTCTGCAATCTCTGAGAAGTTGGCATCGGTGATCATGCCTGCTTGCAAGTACCAACATGTGGTGGAGAATCCAGAACACCCCAGGAACACCAACACAGCAAATGTAGCTTTGCCACTTAAGGGAATAATGGCCAGGCAGTTTCAATGTATCTTTCTGAGCACGTACACTGCTGGACATTAGCCTGGCAAATTTGTTCAGAAAATAAGGTTAACAGTTATATAATCACAACTGGGTCTATATGTTAAATTGCACATGTTTTGGCTCCAGCCCCAAAATGTCAAAGCTGAATCTGTTTCACCTGAACCCGACCAAACAAAGAGACACGCAAACAGACAACCAATACAAAGAAAAAGCAAGGGATGCAAGAATCAGCTAACTAGTTCCGGCCATGGCCTTGAAGCAAGTCCCCGAGGATGGTGACCACAACATCCACTTGCCATCGGTGAGCTATGTCCAAAGCCTGCAAGGTGGTCTTGTAGCCCGGCTCGTTCTGTGTGGAGCAGGTGTACAGAATCCTGGATTTATCCAGGCTAAAAGCTCACACGTCAGCATACTGAATATTCAAAACACATGCGTGTTTTAAGGCTTTTGCTTCGGCATCTCCACCTAAGCCTTAGTGCAACCGGGCTACTCTAAGAAGAGCGACACTGCACACTTTGGAACGTCTTTGACTTGAATGCGTTGAGCTTGCCCTTCCTTCATTGGCGACGCCAACATAGCACTTATCACAGCAGATGCTCCTTTAAGCATCTGAGCATGAGCTGTGACGACCCCATCAGTCGCTTCGATGGTCAAGTCATGTGAGGTGTTGGCCACCAAATACTTCTCCCAAAGCTCCACGATGCCCTCATGCACTGAGACTCTTGCATGTTCGGCGCTGGGGACTGTGCTAGCAAAACAGCAAAGGACCTTTGTAAGGCAGCTTAGTTCCACGGACAGCTGTTCCCGGAAATCATAATCGCCGTCGTCCAACCTTTGCAGCCAAGCCTGGACATATGAAATGGCTGAGTGACCGGATGTGTCCACCTTCATCTAAGTAATTTTGTCTGTTACCCCGTCTGTTGAAAAGCCCCATTCTCCTGTTGCGCACTTTTGCGAGACACTTGCCCCATGACCAATGAGCTTCTGAATGATGGGAAAAAAGTGCGCGCTCAACACTGGGATCTCTCAGCAATATGTTCACGCATTGGACCAGGACGGTGTACCCATCCGCAACATGTCGCTTGCTCCAATCCACAGAATGTAGATTGAGCTTCTTTATGCCGTCGATCCATTCCAGTCCATTGCCTTTAAGGCCAGCATCTAGCAAAGCCCACAGAAGCTCCGTCTGCTCCATGTTGGCCCAAAAGGCCAAAGTTTCTATTGTGTTGCAGTTTGGCTAAAATGAAAGGCCTAGTACAGCAACATACTGCCACACAAATGTGCAGTCACATGATCACATGATATCACATGCATTGGTTGCCACACGCTTTGCATTGGCTGAGAAAAGGCCAACAAAAAGGCTAAGGAGATATGGCTGCAGCCACTAAATCACTGGCAGATCTGGAAGTTCTCAAATCTATTGTCAATCTAATTAACAACACATCTTTGCTGCCCGCCTGTCTGATGGACACATCTTTTTCTGATCACATCTGATCTTTACTCTGTTAATTACCTTGAGTTGCGTCCAGCCAAGGCTGCACCTCTCTTTCAACATCTCTCCACTGGCTGCACCAATCCCCTAGGCGCCTCCCCAAGTGCCCAAAGCAGCCAAAGCACCGGCAGCATTCGCCATGAAGGTCGGCTGCTGCCGCTGCCGGCCAACCGAAGCTTGCCCTCTTACACCGTCAATCTGTGAAGACGTGACAGGCAAATCCCGAGCACTGGCAAATGTACTGGCAGATGGAAGTACATCAGGACCGGCGCTGCTTTTGGGGGGTGCGTAAGTAAGTTTATTCCATACATGGAGTGTTTGGGTATGAGACGCCCGGAGAAAAAAAAAAAAACACATTTGCAATGTGGCATGTAGGATCATATCACTGATCATCTATAGGCTATAGGTCGCAAAAGGTCATAAATTGTCATAGGACCTGATGGCTGACATCCCATGCCACACCCTTTGAAGGACGACTTGGTCGATCTGCCCATCCTCCATCTCTTTTTCTGGAAGGTTTGCTGTCGGAACCTATGTGGTCAAACCTGTCGAAAACCAACCTTATCTGACAATATCTGACATGAATGATTCTTAGATGATTCTTCGTTTTTGAATCCAAACGCGATCGAACACGCATGCATCTCCGCAGCTGAACTCTTTGCCGCTAAGGCAGGTGTTGTTTTACTCTAATTAGAGACTCCAATGCTTGATGAATGCGTGTCTGCCGTGTCTGCCCCATCCATCCGTTGAACTGATGACTAGTGATGACTAGCATCTGTTTACCCCTTCTTGAACGCAGTTCCCCTTCCAGGAGCTCCGGCAGCACGAGACATGGCAACACATCCTTCGCGATTGATCACCAGTCGAGGGTTGTCATCCCCCCTTCTATGCAGGGGGACCAACTTCAGTCCGACATCGCCTCGGCAAGACCGGCGCCGGTTTCTTGCCCGAACTGCGCCCGCTCGTCCAACGGGGCGAGACAACGCGAGCGAACGTCGTCGAGTGGTTTTAACGAGAAACAGGTGAAACGGTCCTGATTGAACGTTCCGGCACATGGAACCTTTGTACATATGTTTGATCATGAAATGCGATGGTGCCGGTTTCCCTGGATGTTTAAGAGCTCAAAGAACCCAATGTTCACCGATTGGAAGGATTGTGTGGTTGGTTGAAAACGCACTGTTTCCACTGGTCGACCAAGTAAACCAGGATGCCTTCAGCTCCCAAAGTCAGATCTGAAGAAGTATAAGATCTTGGAAGGTCCACTTTGAAGAAGAAATGTAACGGGGCACTGGCACGGAGGGTTTTTTTTGCATCACAAGGTGAGATCCATCAGTTTCTGACTTCCTTCAAGTTTGTAGAGTCAACCAAACCCGACCAAAGCAAATCGATCACCGCATGTCACCTCCCTGTTTCCCTGCGGTCAGGCGATAGAAAGCTCATCTTTCTCTTCCACAGGTGTTATCCAATGGCTTCCTGCTCTCCCAACGGTCTATGATCGTACCGGTCTCGACTGACGGGAGTCAGCTGTTTCCATACATCATCTTCATAAGCCATCTTTAGGTATATAACCTGTTTCACACCTGGTTACCTTCCCCAATCAGAAGACAGTTGAACGGTTATCCATGGTTCTTCGATCACGACCCCGGCAGCATGGTCAGATCGCACTTTCGATGCGATCGCGGTTTCCGGAACCAGCGTAGATCTACGTTTGAGCAGGCAAAACCTGGACATTGAAACATCAGTTGCTAGGCTTGGCACGAGGAATGGACCTGAATTCATTGAATTTTCGCCGTCACGTCACGAGGACTCGGAAAAAGCCTCAACGATTCCAACTGAAGTTGGTGATACCTTGGGTCTATCCTAATAATCCTAATACCTGTAACAGTGGATGATGATGGTTAGGTTAGTAAAGGCCTGGTTCAAACTCGTGATGTAATTGCTTACCTTTGCGTATACTGACTGTTACAGGTTGGAAGTTCGGACCCAAGTGATACCTGTATATATATATATATACTTGATGCCTTTCATTCAGACCCAAGACTCCAAGGACTCGAAGGCAAGGTGTGGCAGGCGAGAGCATCGCCGGTTCCGCTCGGCTGCAGCCGACGGCAGTCGTCCAGTCACAGACCGACCGCCTGTCCAGTCGTCCCAAACACTCCATGCATGGCATATGAATCCATACATTGGGATGGTTGACTCTGGCGTCAATGGGGCGGTTATGGTCCCAAACAGCGACAGTGGGAGTGCTTGGGATTTGATTGGGGGCACGGCACGTCCCCAGTGAACGGGACCTGGTACCATGCCCTTGTGCCACTTCTGCCCTAGTGGGGCTATTTGGATTCCAAAATGCTAGGAACTGCCAGGACAATCCCTCGGATTTCCGACGTTCAACGCCTTGGGGAAAAAAACAGAGATCCGTCCCCGATCCGCGCAGCGGGTACGGCAATGGCTGAAGTCAGGACCATTCTTCATCAGATCTGCTTTGAATCATCGACATCATGTTTAAGACCTAGCCCAATCAAGCCACTGCTTCAGCACGCGGCATTAGCCGACAAAAGCTTGTTTCAAGCAAAGTGTCGCGTCTCTCGCGACATGTTCAGCCCAATTGGGTATGACGATCAGCTCACAGTTGACCTGGCAAAGAGATTCACTTCGAATTCCTATAAGGAGACAGGAACATATACTGTATACATGTGGGCAATTCTCACACAGCGTGCTGTGTTGGTCACGGATCTTTTTCCATTCTTTATGCGCACTGCAGATGCTTCCTGCTCATTCGCTATGCATTTGCAGGCCTTGGCGTGAAGCGCCCCTCAAGGGTGGAATCCCCAGAAAGCCGTCCGAGCCAAAGAGTCAGGCACCTGGTGTCTGCTACGGCAAATTCCAAGCATCCAAGCATAGGTCGACCAGTTGGCAAATGTTATCTGTTCCTTCTAGTGTTAAAGTGTTAACATCTGTAAATTATTGGCAGTCGGCAGTGTAATATATGATTACATATGAGTGTCTGTATCGGTGCTTATTGTTTCTTTTTCACCATTATGTGTTCCATGGCCATGGCCCTTTGAACAGTGAGCCATTGAGATGTTTAATGATGCTTCTCGAAATGCATTGGATGCATGTGTTGCACCCTCTGCACTCTCCAAGTAACTTGGAAAGAGTGACATTCAAAAGGCTATGCCGGGGTTGCAAAGGACTGGGCAGCTATCGGCCCGCATGGAACTTCACATCAATTCATGCAGCACCACAAAAAAAGCCATGTTTCTAGACAGGTTCGAGTCAAACAACAGAACTATCCAAGTTTGAAGAGTTTCATGCGGCCTTAGGTTCATACAGAACTTGTGGAAACTCATCGCGAAGCAAGTCTGCACTGTATTGAACTAGACTGACAATTCCTCGAATGAGGGCGTCTTTCATGCACAGTGACATTAGGCAAATCTCATGCTTAGGAGATGCTGCTCGGGATACTGCCAACTC
The DNA here is from genome assembly GCA_963970005.1 of Durusdinium trenchii. Classification (NCBI taxonomy): domain Eukaryota; class Dinophyceae; order Suessiales; family Symbiodiniaceae; genus Durusdinium; species Durusdinium trenchii. The sequence goes on from CAXAMN010004447.1 coordinate 894,637, forward strand.
TGAATCTGATTTTTTTCAAACGCTAGCGTGCTGAAGCAAGGCATTCCTTCAGCAAGCACAGAATTATCGAAAAAGGCAAGCGAATTCAACAGAGTGGCATTTCTTGAGCCTACGGAGAAAGGCTAGAAAATCTAGTGGTGCCCTAGGGGCAGCGCTATGTTGCAGCTTGGTCCCTACCTGAAAACCTGTGATAGCACCTTCAGATGAGTCACAGAACTTGCAATAGCCCCAACCCAATCATAGCAAATGCCTGGCATCTCACTCCTGCATCTATTGGAAGATCTGAAAAATGTAACCGTCTATCCGGCACGGAGGTGGTAATGAGGGAGTCTTCTTCGCTTGAGTTTGTTGAATTTGCAGTGTCATTGTCCACTCCAAAAGCAGCGACCCGCAAATTGTGTCTAACCCATCTTCCAGAGCGGGTCAACTTGGAAAGCGGCCAACGGCCATTTCCAGCGGCTCTGGGTTTGAGTGCTGAGCAAGATTCCCGCTTGTCATTGACAGCCCAATTCGCATCTGACAGATTGTACTCGTCCATAAAATCCATCCATTTTTTGGGATTCTCTCAAGTCCAACTTGCCATTACCATTGGCCTCACACGTGCCCCACTCCGAGACGAACAAAGCGACCCCACCATCCAGGGCAATCTTGGCTTTATCTCTGAGATATTGCCCATGTGTCGCGGCGTAAAAATGCAAGGTATATGCGATGTTCTCGCCTTCGACCGGCAAGCGGGACGCCACGTCCACATCTTGCGACCAGGTCGGAGTACCGCAAATCACCAGGTTTGACGAATGTGGCCGAATGACCTTCAAGAGTTCCTCATGGTAGGGCTTCAAATCCTTACTCCAGCTCTGCCAAGTAGGTTCATTGAAAGTCTCGAAAAGAACATTCGGCAAGTGGCCGTAGCTCTTAGCAATTTCACGGAAGAACACCTTGGCTTGCTCCGTGTGTTTGACGGCATGGTGGTCATGCCAATCAACGATGACATAGATGCCTAGCTCGAAAGCAGCCCACACCACTTGCTTCACCTTTCGCATCTCCCGTTTGGGATGAAGGAGGTATCCGCCTTGTTCCACTCCCATGGCAGCTCGAATTAGCTCAATACCCCAGTCCCTCCGAAGCCATCTAAGCGTCTCCTCATTCCAGTATGCTCCTCCCCACTGTGACCAAAACAGTGACATGCCGCGAAGCTGCACAGATTGGTTGTGCTGACCAAGAATTTGGTTTCCCACAACTCTCAAATGACCGTGCTCAGCTACAGGGCTTGTGGGTGGGGGATGAGGCAACGTCGTGGTTCTGGTCACTGTGCTGGAAGTTGTGAAGGTCGTGCTGCTAGAGGACGAGGTTAGGGATGTTGTAATGCTGGTCGCTGTACTGCTGGTCTGTGTCGCTGTCTCACCCAAAAAGCTGCAGTAACCATCGTAGGTCCGCCGGCGGAGGCTTGGTCGACCTTGCCCTGGTGGGACAGGAACTCTACTGCAGTCGGTGGTTTCTGGAGCTCCGCAGGCCCAGTTCACCGCCCGTTCGCTGGAGAAACATGCACCAGCGATGACGTCAGGATTGCAGCCTCCTGGAAAGGTAGGCACACCTGTACAGCTGACCACTGTTGCATTGCTGCCCTTTATGGTGGCCACAATCACGGATGCACAAAGCAAGGTTCTTTGAGAACTGGATCTCGACCATGCGCTCCTCACGTTCCTCGTCATTTGGAGGCCCTGCGCTCCGGTCAGGGAGGCGGCTCTGTGCTCCGACATATTCATGCACTTGAGACACAAATGGCACGAATCACCGCTGACCATTCACCCAAGCGTGCACCTTCTTCCTCAACCTGCCGTTTCCTCAACCGTCTTTCTAATCATGCAGTCGCGACTTCATGGTGGAAACACACGACGTTCAGCGACGTTCCGCGACTTTCTTTCTATCAAGTCTTACATGGAACGTCTCGTGGAAACTCGAAAGTCTCACCACACTGAAGGATGATTGGTCTGATCATACAGCATGCATGGACAATGTGCTAGTGGCAAAGAACCCCGCCTCCCAAGAGTGCCACTGTGCCAGCCATGTCACTTGGAAGCAGCGTCCAAACACCTCCCATTTTAAACGTGCGTCCCAACAAGAAGATCAGGGTTGTGACGCTCCACTATCTATCCGGCCAAACCCGATGCCATGTGCCTGTGTATACAGTGCAAGACTTCCTTTCGAGGTGCATGCTTGTGCTTTCCAATCAAGTTTCTCTGCTTCACTTGCCTGTGAGCCGGGGCATGGCAAACTATGCAATCCGCGCTGCCTGTGCTTGCTAGCCACTCCCTGGGTTCCAATGATGAATCAAGAACAGTTAAAAGTGGACCTTCCGCTGAGCTTGGCCGCGTTCCAAATCATTCAGCTGGGCAGCTGGACAGTCCCCTGAGTGGAGAACACCCTGTTCGGACTTCGGATTTCATGGCCTTTCCGCGAGGGCGGCGGCCAAGTGGGCGTTAAATTGACTGCCCAAAAGCTACTTGGAGGCAAATATGTGTGGTGCATGGTTAGGCGCCAGGTCGGATGGCATCCATTCTTCAAAAAGGGACTAGAATTGACTAGAAAGCGATTTCGGGCAAGTCAATAAACTTTCTCACGTCCAGTCCTATCATTTGAAGGCATGGTAGGTGTCCATTGCATCTCCCCCCACTGCATCTTCCAGACGAACAAAAACTGAACCCTCGGGTCAAAACCAAACAGCTTGTAAAATGGTGGTTGGAATCCTAGCACCCAAGCCTTGCAAGAAAATATAGAAAATGGTGGTTGGAATCCTAGAAAGTATCATTCTGCAGGTGTTCACCCGTACCTCTCTGACTCATCTTGACTACTCCCTCGGAAGAAAGGCCTGGTACCCTGCATGACCCACTCCCACCTGGCCTTGGTGCACATTTTTGGCAGGGACGCATGACAGGCCTCCTCAAAATCAAACGGAGTCTATTCTTCTCAGGTGAAGGTGGACGAAGAAGAAAACGACCGCGGCAGTCAAATGATGGACCTAGGGCAAGGTCAAGAAGAACTGCGGGCTTGGCAGGGACGAGTATGTGTGCAATTCCTTGTCTCTATATATATATATGCTATAGCCTATAGCAATCGTTACCAAAGGATAGAGTCAAAGGATTCGAGCAGAAAAATGCATGCCAAGCTGCCAAGTAGCAACAACATATAGCTTGCAACACCTTTCTGAGGAACGGTTCAGCAAAAAGGATTACAGTGAGCCTGAAAAACATTATTGTATATACATCGCTGTGCTGATTGGCATCTGTGTAGCAGTGAACTGAACATATGGTAGTTGTTTGCTGGTTGGCTAGCATCACCAACGGTCTGTGGCAGCTGCATCCCATGATGAGCCCAGCAACCCTCAAACTTCTTTCCACAAGGTCACTCTCAATGTAACTTGATGCCTATTCTTTGATGTGTGTGTGGTTTTGTTTAGGAAAATGCATAATCATCAACCTGAAATGCGTGTGGATAGAACATATATATATATATACAGTATATATATAAACATATCAAATCCGATGTGAGTGAACAGTCCACATGTTCATCTCTACTCCAAATATCGACACCACAGTCACTGCACACCAATGACCTGATAACAACAAGAAACTCTCTCATATGCATCCCAAGTGGCCGCTGGTCCACCCCGTCGTGCCAACCTGCGCAAAAAACTCCCTCGACCGTTCGTGGGAAATCATGTGTGTTGATACATGAGCACGTGGAGGGCAAGAGTTCCCCGCACCCCTCTCTAGGTGTAAATGAGGCTGTGCAAGCTGAGATGCCAAGGCTTCAAACTCACCTTCACATCCGCAAGTTCCATGTTGCCCTCTGGAAGCCGGACCCACAATGGGGCTTGCACGTCCTTGTGGGGCTTGCACCCCTCTATTATAAAACAGCTTTGGAGTACAAACTTGTCTGCCCCATCCAGGCACGTGTGTCCATGTGCATCTCCCACTGACAGGGTGTTCCAATTTGCGCGCACATGTTGATGGCTTCATGCCCCACTGACCTTGAAAGCGGTCTGTTACCATGGGGCTCCCAGGCGGGCATCTAGCAAACCCACGTGCTATGCTTCCATTCCTGTCCACGGGTGGCAACTCTCTTCCTGTGGTTTGGCGGCAAAGTGTAGACATTGAATCATATATGAACCACAAATATATATATAGTATTAACAGGACTTTTCTATATACAGAAAATACCCTCAACACGGGGGGAAAAAGATTGACATGTCTTGCAACTGTTCCTGCTGAACTCTATGATCAAAAAACATCATATCACATCACGATCCCTGCTAATGCCAACAACAAAGGACTTTAGAACGCACGGGGGCGCTCACAACCAAACAAGCATAGGGGAAGGAACAAATATAAGCACAGGCAATACCTTGATTCGATTGAGGGATAGGTTAGACGTAGAAAAGTCATCATTTCTTCAAGGGATTTCAGGATTGCAGTCACAAACCCCAGAACTCAGGCCAACCATGAATGGGATTTTGATGGACTTTGCTTGCAGAGAGCACGCAGGCCGTAGCAAATATGTGCAAATTAAAAAACTGCGCAAACATCGTTCGGATGAGGAGACGTGATGATGCAAAACTCGTTAGCCCGAACATGTAATGAGCATCTAAGCATCTCCAAATGCCTCACCCACTTTCAAGAATATGGCAAGAATATACTGTAGTACGCTGTAGTAGAGGGATATATATATATATATATTGTGTCTAGCCCATGCCCACTAACAGTGACCACAATCATGACCACAAATTATTGCACGCCCAATTTCGCCAAAACGAACTTTCTCTTTTCTCCATGTGCGCTCTCCAATGGGTTGGAGTTGGTACCTACTGCCAGCTGGCAAGGAGAATGCTGCCCAATCTTTTGGTAAATCTCTAAACCATCTAAACCGTTTAAACCCAGGCCTAAGTTTTTTATTGAGAACATTGGGGACCAGAAGAGGTGAGCACAATTTGGAGCACAATTTTGCTGCCTCAAACGTGGAGCTCGAGGGTGGTGATCGAGGCCTGAAAATTGTGCTCCAAATTGTGCTCTAAATTGTGCAAAATTTGTGCTCCAGATTGTGGTCCAGGCTTGGAAGCTCTTACCCTACTGCCTACTGCCAGCTAGCAAGGAGAATGCTGCCCAATTTTTTGGCAAAGCTCTAACCCAGGCCACCCAGGCCTAAGTTTTTTATTGAGAACATTGGGACCAGAAGAGGTGAGCACGATTTGGAGCACAATTTTGCTGCCTCAAACGTGGAGCTCGAGGGTGGTGATCGAGGCCTGAAAATTGTGGTCTAAATTGTGCTCCAAATTGTGCAAAATTTGTGCACAAATTTGTGGTCTCCAGGTTGTGGGTCCAGGCTTGGAAGGTCGTGCTGGCGAGGAGAGTGCTGCCCAATTTTTGGGGAAAGCTTTACGGAAAATTTTTGAAATTGGGGGTGCAAAAAATTGTGCTATATTTTGTGCTTTTTTAGTAAAGGCTAATAAAGGCCTTTATTAAAAAAGCACAAAATATAGCACGATTTTTTGCACGCCCAATTTCAATGTTTTTGAGTTAAGATTTTTGGTGGCGCGTCTGAGGGTAGAGGTCGAGACATGAAATTTGCGGTCCAGATTGTGCTCCAAATTGTGCAAAATTTGTGCACAAATTTGTGGTCTGGATCACAATCTGGAGCACGATTTTGTGCACGAAGAATGCACGATTTG
>CAXAMN010004447.1:900368-942402 GCA_963970005.1 Durusdinium trenchii
GGAGCACGATTTTGTGCACGAAGAATGCACGATTTGGAGCACGATTTTCGGGCCTCGATCACAATCTGGAGCACGATTTTGTGCACGAAGAATGCACGATTTGGAGCACGATTTTGCTGTCTCAAACGTGGAGCTCGAGGGTGGTGATCGAGGCATGAAAATTGTGGTCCAAATTGTGCTCCAAATTGTGCAAATTTTGTGCTCCCTAAACACAAACTTCTTGGCAGTGAGCCTCAAGGACAGTCATCCTTGACAGGAAATTCCTGGCTGGCCTCAAATCTTCAAATGAAAAAAACGTGAATCCATGGTGCAATTTCTGGAGGGCTGCTAAATAGAGAAACCTTTTATTGACTGTTACTGGGGAAGGGAGAGTCACAATATATATACCCTAGCCTTCCAAAGGCTTATTAAAGAAAGGCCGTTAGGACAAAGGCTATTGTTTTTGTGCTTTTTGGCTTAGAGTGATTTAGGATGATTCACGCACATTCACGGTGGTCCACCCTTTTCACCCCAGATTGCGCCGGACCATCCGCGCCCGTGCCGTAGCATTTAACCTGGGCAGCAGGTATCCCCGAGTTGGACCCTCCACACACAAAACACGCCAAAAAGAACAAGAGCACAAATACAGTAGCAATTAGGCTGCTACAATAGATTTAGCCTAGAAACCCTTTGATTTTGAGCTTTAAGCTCCAAAGACGTAGACGGGAGATTCGCATGATCCACTGGTACCTCGCCATTGCCGGAGCTCGGAGCCATACTCCTGGGGGTCACCCAGGGTTTGGAAACCAAACAGTACAAACAAAACACCCAAAGATTATTGATGGCAAGGGTCGTTTGAGCCAGGACATGGCATCCTCGTCAATGAAAGTATGGGAAAACCTCATGTTGACTCCTGAGATCAGCAAAAAGCAGATCGTCCTATTATCCTCTTGGGCTCAGTCTGACTAACGTGCAGACTAGCTTCTGTGATTCAATGTGCTTTTGCACAGGTGATATAGCACCTAGAATGGGATAACATGGAGGGCAGGTTTTCCAACTAGAAGTTGTTGACAAGTAGCGTGATGCTTCGGACGAAGAAACCATTCTTGCAGATTCATCCTGGAAAACACAGGGCACCCCACCCCACCACATGTTTTGTCCTGCCAAGTTAAAGCAAAAGCCTCAACCAGCCTCACGGAGATCCTGGCGAGCACCACATTCAGCCGTAGAAAGGCAAGGCCCTCATCATGAAGCACTTTGGCTTCAGCCTCAGCTCAGGGCATATGCTCAAGAACCGAGACCAACATTTATACTTTATGACTTGAAGACACAAAAGCCAAACACTGCATACAAAAAAGTACAAGTACTATCCAAAAGTCAGGCGTGAACCATTGCATACATAGAGTAAACCGAGATGCACTGTATGCATCAGACAAGGCTTGATCAAGGTTGGGTCGAAATTGTACAAAGCCACCAAAGGGCCTCAGAGTCCATGCACATTAAAAAGGCAAAACAAGAGGTCGTATACCGTATACCGCTTTGCTATGACAAACACACATCACAAAACAAGTTGATGCAAACACACGCCAAGCAACAAATTCCTTCCTCAGGCATTTTGCGTGCCAGGAATTCACTGAGATCAAAGCTCTGGCCTTCCGAACTTGCAGTCCCTTCAAAATTGTAGTAGCAGTCTTGAAAATTGTTTGTAACTTGGGCACGGCACTGCCAACAGCAGTTCCTGCTAGCCCAGCTGGCATCGAACCTGAAGACCTTCAAATGCCAGCTCTAATCACCTCTGATTTCAGTCACAGCAAAGCGAGCTGAGCAAATCTCCTGGCCAGATAGTCTTGACATATGCGGGGGCAATGGATTTCCTGCGGGATCTGTGCACGGATGTCGCCCGATGTATGCACAATTGGCACTCCATGTGATTCTGCGATAGATGGCGTTGAGCGTGTAGTGCTTGTAAAGCCGCTTCTCTGGCACAGCGCACAGAAGTATCCGTGAGTAGCGAACCGATTGTGGCCGCCAAAGTGGCAGGTTCAGCCAAAGCCCCACCACGTTGACCGACCCAATCTGTAAATCGATTCTTGCTCCATCTCCGTATAGTCCGATTGGTACACAAGTATTTGGAGCGTTTGAACGAACAGCCCATTGTTCGTTGTTTGCCCTGGACGTATTCCAAAAATGCACCACCTCGTCTTGAGGAATTTCAAGTTGAGCATCTTTCCACAACCACCCCAAAACAGTATGGACATCCACGATTGGCCATCGCACAAATTCGAACTCTGGATCTGTGCTTTGAGTCTGCTCTTTAGTCAAAGGAATCAGGAGTTCTTCCACAGGCACATCCTTAATGGGCTATAAAAAAGAGCTCTTGAGAGTAAATTTAGGCAGAAAACGGAAAACTTGACAAGTACCACCAACCATTCCACCACACAAAAATACAATACAAAACCGTACAAAGACAATTAGCCAAAAGGCAACTGATTGATTTGCATGTCGCCAGAAATCACGGCTGGAGTTTCCGTCACTCATAGAACCCAGCTTTCGCACCAATGGATGCAAAGCAGAATGGGAACTCACATCCTTTGCGAAAGGCAGGGGTTGAAATGAAACATTGGGGAAACCTCTGTCCCCCTCACAACATGTTTGTTTTAGATCGGGTTGTTGGGCCAGATCACCAACAAATGCGCACAGCACCCTCATGTCCTACAGGCCCATAAAGCCTTACATCACTCCCTGGTTGGAAGGCCATGGCACTGAATGATGGGCTTTGATGGCGCTCATTGCGCTCTCCACTGAAGTGCCCTCAGCTTCGCTGAAAGTTGGATGGGTAGGGGGGGGCTACAAAGACTTTGGAGTTTCAGCAACGGTCATTTGCAACAATTTGGTTCGGTGTCCTTTTCACTTTTTTGGTTCGGTGTCCTTTTCACTTTTTCACGGGAGTATGTTGATCAAAGCCAAGTTTCTCCACTAGAGACATGATTGATCTCATTCACCAGCACTGCAGAATTCGATGCAGTAAGCTTCCCACCTCCAAGACACAAGTCCACACCCACCAACGGTAACACGGCAGGAAATTGTTTCTTGTGCTTTTGGTTTGTCCTTGTGTTGCATCACCATCCTGAGACAAAGGTCACTCCATTTCTCGCCCCCTAGTAGCCTGGGTGTGTGGAGTCACACACGTCTATGGCTTGCAATCCATGGGTGATTAAGACACGAATGTCCAGCATAGCTTCATCGCTGCGTGGTTTCACGCAGCCACACAGACAGTGCAGTGGCTTGGCAGTCTGGAAAATAAAGAACATCAGTTCAGTCTTTTAGAGATGGACTGTTTTGGTTGGGGTCATTGGAAAAGGTCCACCAACACTTGCACTGTTCCAAATGCCCCCCCCAAAAAAGCAATTACTTCAAATTGCTGCGAGTAAGAAAGTCTTGATAAGACTTAACACTGGCTTCAGCGTCCTTCGTCACGGCATCCAGATCTTTTTCCTGGTGCATGCTAACTGATCGATCCCGTTTGTTTTATCAAACCGAAAGATTTGTACGGCTTGGGGGGACACCAGTCCTCCATTCGGTCAACCATATCTTGGATTTTGTCACGGAGTGCCCCCATCGAAGATTTCATCTTCCCCAACCCGGGCTGAATGGCTTTCTTGATGGCCGCATCCCTGAGCAAAAGTGGCGCACCGGTGGAATTTTGAAATGCCGGTCAGCAGAGCTCAGGCCAGAGCATCGTGTTGAGAGAGGTCTCCTTGTTCGAGGCGTGCTGAATTCTCCGGTTCAAGTCGCCAACGGCCTCCAAAACTATATAAGTTAACGAGGGAAAATGGGAGGGCACCGCACCCCAAATCACAACTTTTCAAGATTATTAGGTTGAACATGAATTGAATGTCAACCCAGCCTTCTTTGCTTTGCTGATCTTTTCGCGAAAGAGTTTTTTCTTTTCGTTCTCTTTCTCTTGTTCTTGCTGTTTTCGTTCCTTTTCGAGTCGTTTCATCCTTTGAGCTTCAGTTTCTTCCGTTGGCTTTGGTTTCTTCGTCTTCTTCTTTTTATCATGCTTCTTTCCTTTGCCTTTCTTGCGCGATGACTTGTTCTTTTTCTTATTTTTCTTCTTCTTTCGGTCCTAGCGCATGCATCGATCTATATGGTATGCTAACCATGCGGGGCAGGGTGCAATTTCAAAGGAAACAACATGCATGAACCCCCCAGCACACCTTCGTGGATGAGCTGCTCGATGATGATTCAGTGTCACTCGTGCTATCATCACTTTTGGAATCATCGCTGGTGCTGCTGTCACTGCTGGTAAACTGTTTGCGAGATTTCTTTCGTTTCTTCTTGTCGTTCTTGCTGTTTGTCTTGCGTTTTGTATTGTTTTCCTCATCACTGCAGTCTGGCCCTTCCGCTGCTTTGAAAAGTTCAGATACTACGGTATCTTCTGTCGTTTCCACTGAGTCAGCGTCCCACACCAAGAACAATCGGAGATCCTGCGCGAGCATCCCATTGGTGTACAAATTCACAGAACCACTTGGCAGAGATCTCAATTGAGAGAAACTTAATGACACCACTGTCCTCCCGGTCTGGTAGATCTGGGTGACATTTGGTTTGTTCTCGGGCGGTTTCTGGGTCACGAAGTTTGGCATCACATATAGCATTGCCAATCTCTTCACTTTGATACTTTTCAATCACCTGTTGGCGCGTCAGCCACCGCCTCGACCCTTGCTTTCGTTCCCTAGAGCTGTTCAGAATGCTCATATAAAAGTCGCTACTCTTCCAGCTCCCAGCGCAAGCTTCGTACTGCTCTTGGAGAACAGCAAGTTTCGCAGAACCTGGGATGAAAAAGATTGTACCTTTTCCATGGGACTGAAATCAAACAAAATTACAAAAAACTGTCATAGGCCGATCGGTTCGAACACACAATAGTCGGGGCGCTATACTTTGCTTGCCTCCCTGCACGTCGAACTTGTGGAGGGCATTGCTTGCCTTATATGATTTGCGAATGTTTCCATTACTAGCTGGTAGGGTGCTAAGACGCTGGCTTTCAAGACTTCTACGGAAGCGCATGAAGCGCGCGTGAGCTGCTTTCCTCGCAGCTTCTGCTTCAGGGGTCAGCTCCTTCTTCTTCTTCCCAGAATCTTTCGATTCTGAGATGCTGGGTCCATCCGTTGTGGGCGGCGGCGGTGTCGGAGTGTCCTTCAGGTCTTCGTGCACCGGCTCAGCTGTTGCAGACCTTTCCAAAGCAGTCGAAACTTCCTTTGCTTTCTTGGCGGCGCTCTCTCGCGCTGGTGTGCTGGTATCCACCTTCACAGCCATAGTTCCCGGCGCAGGACTTGACTTGCCCCTGACCCGCACCGGTGGTTTTGCAGGAGTACTCTTGGCTTTTGCTTTGGGTTTTGTCTTGGCTTCCTTTTCCTCCTTTTCTCCTCCTTTTCCTTTGGTGCTCGCTCGGTTCTTAGCTTTAGCTTTTGCTTTTCCTTTGGCGCTCGCTCGGTTCTTTGCTTTAGCTTTAGCTTTTGCTTTGGGGCGTGCTCGGATCTTTGCTTTGGCTTTCGCGCTCACTCCTACATGTGACTTATCTTTTGTCTTTTTCTTTCCGCCATCACCTTTGCCATCCTCCTCCGGCTCCTCAACCTCCAGATCATTTTTGCTTTTCTTCTTAAGCTTCTTATTCTTCCCTTCTTCAGGTTCAAAACTCAGCGACTTTGGGTTCACTGGGCTCTTTTCACAAGGATCCTTCGGCTCTGAGTGCTTTGTAGTACTTTCTGCTGTGGATGCTCCTGTGTTTCTCCTGCGAATCCTGCTTTGCAGTGTGGCTAGTGCTGTTCTTGGCGGCTTGTTTGCTTCCTTGCCCCTTTGCTTCTTTGCTTCCTCTAGTTCTTGAGCGCTTGCTGCCACAGTAACTTGGCTGTCATCACCTGAAACATGCATCATGCCCATTAATGCTGGTTGGTAACGTTGAACAGTACTACATAGCATAGATATGATCACTGCGCGGGCCTTCTTCCACCTGGTTCACTTTCCTTCCAATAGTCCCTGCTGCTCTTGCAATTTTTTCAGCCCTAAGTGGCCAGAAGTTGTTCCCCGACAAATTAGCACCATTCACCAAAGAAGTTGTTGAGCAATGCCAATCTTTGAGCAAATACTAGGGGACCCTTATGACCCTTAGGCTCGTACTTCAAGCGACGTTGCTTCGCTTGCTCCAAGAAGGCTTTGACACGTGCGCTCGGTGAAGGTTTGGACATGACACGCAGACCACACGTTTCTTAGAAACTGAGCCAAACCTCAGAAAAAAGCACATCACCGCACGATTTGTGTTTTTGGTAGGTTTTTAGGGGCGTTTCACGATTAAGTCGTTCACGCTTTAAAAAAGCCGTTCACGCCTCAGAAAAGCCTTTCACGCTAGTTTCACGGAATTTTCACGGTGTTTCACGCTCACTTTTTTCTGTTTTTTCTCAGAAACCAGCAATCATCTTCCCATGTGGCCATCTTTGCTGCGGATGGCTACTATGGTACACATGCACGCCTTGCAACACATCCAAAGTATGTTGCTCTTCTAATTTGATCTAATTTGGTCAAAAGGTTTAGGGGCCATTAGTCCTCCAACCCCTGAAGTGAGGGAGGGTTGAACCTGCCAGCAGCAAGCTCTGCTCGCAAAAAGTCGCGAACATGGCCTAGAAGAGCTTGACGCCAAACCAAGGATACCTAGGAAAGTTTCAGTTTCCTTTCAGAATGCAGTCCACAAGATTAGCTAGTCTCGGGCCCAAGCCTGGCGTTTTTGTGTCTCAATGCTATCATTTTTCTGAAAGCATTTGAGCTCAACCTGAGAATCCAGATTTGTAATATGACACTTGCATCGGGACTGGGGACCATACGACTGATTTGCAAACAGGAAACCTTTGCGCCATTCTTGAGAGCGCGCTGTCACCCTGGCCAGCTGCACTCAGTCATGATTGAGGTGAGGACCGGAATCTAAAAGTATGTAAAACAATTAGTGAAAAGAATCCAGAATGAAAAAACTCAAGATTTATTTGATTCAAGATTCAAATTTGCCATTTGGATGTAGTTCTTTCTTGTCATTCCTTCTGGCTTCTCTTTGGATCTTCCGGACGTAGCTCTATTTACCCACACATACGACGAGCAGGGTGGCCCGCCAAACACCAAGGCATTTGGAGCGGCGCGTAGGATAGTTTGAAGGTGCTTCATCCAACCACCCCTCAGAGCAAAGCCAATGCACTCCGCCCTATTAATAAAACAAGCGCTAAGTGAGAACCGGACACCGTGGAAATGTCGTGGCCATTCAGGATATCAAAAGCTCCCCTCGATTGCAACAATGTTTAGCTGTTGAGTCCACTTCCAAGCAAGCAAAGCTGAATGCCAACCCACCAGACTTTCCCTGAACCATTATTTTTAGAGCTTTGAGACCCTGACGCCTTTTCACCAGCATCACCTGAGCCAGAAGAGTAGTCGACCATCATGTGTCGTCCATTTTGTTTAGGGTTTGACTTTACTAGCTTGAGTGATTCGTTCCCTTGCTGTTTGATTTCTTTTCGGTCCAGTATTATGGTGATGAGCCCACAAGATTGCTGGCAGGCTTGCAAGCATGAGCTTCCAACGAAAGGCTGCTGAAATCGCTCCTTGGCCAGAAAAGCAATCCACCAGGTTCAAGTCCTCAGGGCCAAAGACTGATACACAATGAAAGAGGCAGGAGATGCAAGTCTCATTGGGGATAAAACACGTTGGGCTTGATGAGCAGGGGTATGCTGCTGCACATACCACACGCACTGAAGCCTTGGCACAGGTTCAGTGGTGACAGCGGTCTAGTGCTTTCCCAGCCCACCAAAATCACTTGGGTCAAGGAACACCACCAGTGGCAAACCAATGAGCATAAATAAGTCGATTTCACGTTGGCTGAAACCAAAAGATTGTGAGCTTCGCCGAGCCATGGTTGCCAGAGTCTGTTAGGATAGCAAAGGCTGGCGGGCTCCAGTTTTCCCTACGATGAGCCCAGGTCACGTCAAAAGCACACATGCAATACATGCAGCAAAGACATGACAGCTAAGCCATGAACCATCACAGAACGAACCATAGGCCTTTGCGTGCACGCAGGCAGTCGAAGGACCATTAACGTATTTAACTCAGCAGTTTTTCTCTCGGCTGGAGACTTCAAACTTCTATACAAACCCTGGCAGGTTTGTCGCGCCCAATCAAAAAAGCTGTGCGTGAAATTACACATGACATTGTTTGCCGTTTAAGGTATTTTCTTGCAGAACAACCTCCGCACAGCAAGTGGTTTGACAAGATGTTCTTTTTGAACTTCTATCCCAATGAACGTTCTAGTGAAAATCACACCTTTGCTGGGTCCATCTCCTCGACCGAAACCCAACCAGCCACACATTTGCTCAGCTGATACCTGCACGAGTATGAATGCAGGCCCATGGACACCAACGAGTATGAATGCGATATTCTCTGAGACCCATACGCCGGCCACGCACCACCGTATTTGTTCCATGCCACACTGACCCCATCTTTGTTGTTCACCTGGGCGTGTGAGTTGAACATTAACTGTCAACATTGTTTCATACTAGAAGCTTTGGGCCCCTGCAGTAAGCTGGGCATGCCAATACTTATTAATCGCAGGAAGCCGTTTCTTGGGGACATTGTACACGTAAAACGCACCCTGGATAGATCTTGCTTGGATCAGCCTCAGTGCACGCACGAGCTATTCTTTTTGTTTTAGGAGTCATGCCGCGCACTGCATGCACAGAAACTGAGTACATAACATGACGCCAATGCTGGAAAGCGATCCCACTTTTGGAGGACGAAGTTGCCCATCAGGTGCAAGTGTGAACGACCTACAACAAGGGTCAACCACCAATTAATATACACCCCATTAGTACCGGACAGGTCAATTAGACTCAGGCAAACACTTTGCATCGGAACTAGGCTCGCTGATGTAATCCGGAACCACCAGACTTGGATCTTTTGCTGAGACTTCCCGAATCAAATTTAGATTCCGCTCCTGTCGAACATGTTTGCAAATTGGTATCCACAAAACGACATCGCTAAAATAATTAGTATCCTTCGCTTTTTTCATCTTTCCTTCAGGCTTTTCGGGCTGCTTTTCGGGCTGCTTCTTCCGGGCCGTTTGCTTTGCTGCTGCACGTGTGCTGTGTTTGCTTTTTGCTAGCTTTGCTGACAGTGCGCACTCCTGTTCCTCCTCAGTCCCTAAGACTTCCTGAGCCATTGCACGCTCCTGTTCCTCCTCGCTCCCTAAGACTTCATGAGCCTCTACTGCGGGTGTCATACTTTTTTTTTACAAGATGGCTCAGAGTGCTCTGGTGCTTCAGCTGGTTTTTGCTTCTTTTTTGGCTTGCTCTTGGCAGCAGTGGGTGGTGAGGAGGATTGTGACGGGGCAGCGGCACTAGCTTGCTGGGTCTGATCCAACAAGGCAGTACTCTGAATTCGCCGGAGCCTCTTCTTGGCTGAACCTGACTGGGACCTCATTAACAACCTCCTTTTGGAAACGGTGCGGTGATACTTCGGCTTCGGGCTTGGCTGCTCTGAGTCGTCCTTGGTATCAGGCGGTTTTTTATTTGCTTCATCGTTTGCTTCAACTTCACTGCTGTTGTGTTTGCCGCGTCCCCGTCCCTTGCCTTTTCCTGTTCTACCCCGACCCCTTCCTCTCCCTCTCCCACGTCCCCTACCCTCGTTCTTTTCGACTTGATCTTTGTAAAACTTGTCCGGGTCTTCCTCTGCCTCTTGCTCTTGAACTACCTTTCTCAGCTTCCTCTGGGCCTAACAAAAAAGTCTGTTATTAAAGTCTATGATTTGTTACGTTCTACTTTTAAGAAATGAGTTTCAATCAGTCAAGCCTCCAGGAGATCGTCATTAGCGTTATCACTATTCTTCATCTTTCCAGAAAGAACGCTCACAGCATTCTCCACAGAGGCAGTCAAAGTAGCTGGGATCGCTGGCAAGTCTGCAAGCGGCCTGCGGTCCTGGCAAAGCGGAGTTCACAAACGGTTTCCGAAGATTGGTTTTAAAATAATGGCCTGACCTTGAAAGTACCTCTTTTTTCGTCATTGTCGGACTTTAGGTCTTCTTCCTTTGTGTTTTTTTCTGCTTCTTTCGTATCTTCAAGACCTGGGTTTGGGCAAATAGGTTTGCTTCTTTCCGGAACCGAAGGAGCACTTGGCTCACGCTCACGCTCACAATCCTCCTCCTCCTCCTCCTCCTCCTCCTCATTGTGCAACTCAACTGGTTCCTCCCCTTCATCACACGTCAAGCTTTCCTCTTCTCCACCTTCCCCTTCATGAAGCCCTCCCACATCAACAGCAGATTCTGCGTCCAGCACGGTTTTGGGGGATAAGGATGGAATGGTTCGTGGCTGACTGTCAGGGGATTCAAGGAGTTGGGTCTCAGCTTCATCCACAGACTTCTTCGCTGAAGCTGCCTTGCAGCACCAACATACTACAAAAGTTCCATAGCACGCACGTGAAATGATTACCATTAAAAAAACATACGCACACCTTGTTGAACTTTGGTTCAATCGATCGTCCTCTTCCCCGGGTTGGCACCCTCTTCCCAGATTCAAGAAGAACACCATTGTCCTGAATTTTGCAGAATTGGGGCCAAGAGGTTCCCTGTAAAAAAGTCTGACAGATTTGAAATGGTCCTCATAGTTTGCCTTGATAACCTCCTTGATCATCGACATCTCCGCGTGCCCCTTCCTGCACAAGTCTTGATTTGGGGCAGGCATTGTTTTGCAATAAACGTAGCACTTCGAAGGGTTGCAAGACTAAGCAAAGGGATTTGGATCCTCCTTCAACAAAGTTTGAGAAGGTGCATTCCAGCCTCGTACCCCTGTTACGTTGGAAGCGGTAGCGGCAATACGATGCCAAGGCCATGTGCAGCTTGGCCTCACGTTCTGCCCATGCCTCACCAGGAGAGGCTGATGGGGGTTGGTGTGCATGAGACCGGGGGCCTGATGTTTGAAGTTCTCCTCCCACTTGTTCAAGCCAAAAGTTTGCGATGACCAGCGTAGTGCTTCCTGGCATCGTTCCCAGGCCAAAGCAGGGTACCAATTGAGAAGCTTTCAAAGTAATCAACTAATTGTTTCTCCTCCATATTCTTCTGAGTTGGTGGACAGGCAGCAAAAAGAGCTAAAAAGGAGCAGGCAAAGTCACAGTTCTTCTTGACCTCCAAGCAACACAATTCAAACAGGGGCTGAAGTCCTACCTACACGATTGTTTTATGCACAGCCTCGTGTTCTCCAATTGCCGGCTTTTCCTTGTTCAAGTCCAGGAAGCTAAACTTCGGATCCTTAATCTTCAGAGCAACAAGTATAATAGACATGTTGGTTTTTAGGCTCAGTCCCAGTCCTTGGATGAGGTTGAACAGCGAGTCTTCAATAGCTTCTTTTGGTTCTTCAAGTACCCTGGCTGGTTGATGTAGTTCCGGTAGAACTCCTTTGATGCAACACCCTTGGTTGGGAAAAATCTTCGAGTAAAGTCATTACACAATGGAACTCATCAATTCCTGAGCAGTGAGAGTATCGATAGGCTAGTCAACTCAAGAAGCCCACAGCTCCTTCAAGACTTCGAGTTGCCCGACAGGATCATCAAAGTTCACAGCAGCCATTGCGGAATGCAGAAAAACAGAAGGGATTGGATTGGGAGGGCTTGGGAGTCCTGGAAGGGGCAGATGTCATGAGTGGTACCTTGCAACCTGGGGCAACTAAGACTATAGTATTGCTTGAGCTGAGGTCCCGTGGCCCTCCCAGAAACAGAATCAAGTGAAGCATTCACAAGCGTATCACCCGCAGAGCTTGATTCTTTTTACAGAGTCAATTGTTTTGACCCTGCCTGGATTGGATGGTTCGTCTTGAAGTTCATCTTCTGATGATTCGATGGTTCCTCAAAACGTGGCAGTGTTCGTCAAAATCTATCGAACTTTTCTGAGGGGATGGCTCTTTCTCACAGCCTTCCACATGCATGCATAGGTCCACCCTCGGCGACCTGGGACCATTCGCGGCCGATGAACGCAATCTAACCAATTTGACCCAACAGTTTTGCATACGAGTGGCACAATTTGAGCCGTTGAGCTCGATGATGCACCGCCACATGATAACAAAGGAGGGCATAGGAGGGCTGTAGGACTATCAATTCGTTGAATCTATTGAATCTATTGGTTCCACTCTTGTTCTCAACAGTTCAACGTTTGCATTGAAAAAATGATAGAGAACCTCCAAGTTGGTTTCAATTGTCAACGCACCATTGTTTTTTCAGCCCTGAGCCCATCTGCGTCAGGCTTTGACATGTAGGAAAAGGTCGTTGGCTGATAAGAAAAGCCGATACCCAGAGGCTTTTGTTTAAAAAGCCGATGACGTCCAGGGTATATATAACTAGTATATAATCTTAGCTTACCGATCTCACCCCACATACATGGACGATTTGATAGCATCTTTCCAAAATGTGAGAACAGCTGCTCAAGGGCAGCCCAAAGTTGACAAAGAACCACTGCGCCTCCCAAGTTGCGAGAAGCAGCCGAGGGACAAAAATAGTGCTCTTGGATTGGAAGCGATGTCGAGAATGGGTAAAACAAGAAATCAGTGTTGTGGGCATGGTGCATCTGATGTATCCTGTGCCATCTGCAACACAAGGTGCCCGTGTGCCTGTGTGGAGTGCAAAATCTTCCTTTCAACTTGCTTTCATGGTACTGAGCTTGCACTGTCTTGCTGTTTCTCCGCTTCACTCTTCAGCAGGAGACTGAGCAAGAGACCCTTTTAACTTGCTATTTCTCTGCTTCACTTTCATGGTGAGCCAGGGAACGGCAAACACCAACGGCGGTGCATGTGTGGGCGAGCTTGGTGGCTCGCCATCGAACAGTGAGTGGAGATCAGGTGATGCACAATCCGCTCGAAAATGAACTCGGCGGTCCAATATGATCGACGTAAGTCTGGGGTCTTCATCCAATCAATACCCAAACACTCCATGTATGTCATATTTACCTACATTGGGGTGGTTTGAGGGGTCAATGTCGGCATGTATGGCATACATGGAGTGTTTGGGATATGTTCCAATGGCATTGACCATCTTGCTCCTATGGCACCACATGCTTGGTTTTTTGGTGGCATAAATAACGGAGCAAAGCAAAAGCAAAGCAAAGCAAACATGAACTACAACGACTGGGGCGCATGGCTTTGACAATCACATCCTTCGTTCAACAAGTGATGATGGGCCAGGGAAACCAAGTTTCGGGCAATTCATGGAGATAAATACACGTTCTGATGGGACATGGTGTAGTGACTCTGAGCTAGTCAGGACAAATGTGTTATTCAAAGTTCATGACTCATAACCATGTGGTTGATCAAACCCTGTTAATTAATAAGATTGCGGGACCTTAACTCGAAGGACACCAACCCCACGTGCATCTCCCCCAAAACAATGGGCTGGTCACGGGTGTTCATCCCTATATACACGATGTATGCTATCATGTCCCTGTTGCCACGAAAGAGCCAGGTGCCCTGCATGACCCACTTCCACCTGGCAGCAGTGCACTTTTTTCGCACATCCATGACACGCAACAGGAGACGCATGAAAGGCCTCCTCAAAGTCTTAAAAAGTTGCTTCATCTGAGGTGAAGGTGGACGAAGCACGATGGCCGCAGCAGTCAAATGATGGACCTAGGGCAAGGCCAAGAAGAGCTGAGGCTTGGGAGGCAACATCTGTGAAATTCCTTGGTTATAGGCTCTACGCCAGAGCTTGCAACCCTTTCAGGATGTTCAGGGACAATTCACAAACACAGGAGTACAATAAGCCTTGAAATGACCTTTCACACATCGCCCTCATGGGCACTTCGACACCAGTGAACTGAACAAATCATTGCCCTTTTGCTGGCTTCAAGATGTCATAATCAAGTCCCGAGGGTCCGTGGCAAATGCCCATGATGAGTCCACACAATTCCCCCAAACCTCTTGTCACAAGGTCGCTCTCAATATGACTTGACACCTACTCGTTTTTCTGGACCTGCGGTTTTCGGGACATGCACAGGCAAGGCAAGGGGAAAAGATTGGACCCACAGGACTTGTGCACACCCAGGACCTGAGATCAGCAGGAACACCTCTCATATGCAGCCCCGGGAACGCCGATGGCAGACGAAGCAGCTCGACGAAGCAGCACCGCTGAGAAATCGCCTGGGCTGTGCTGACCACCTGGAGCACGGCACACGAATGACTGGTGGAAAAACATGGAATTGAGAGTTGAGAGGTCTTTAAATTCCGCTTTGTTCCCAGGATGTGCCCATAAGATCACGTATTATACTCTCACATTTGCACCAGGGAAAAGGAAAGGTGATCATCTTGTATGCACCAAAGCTGTCTTAATCATGATGTCTTCTGAAGAACTTCCAACATGTCGAGCTCAAAAACAGATCAAACGCCTCGATAGATCATGATATAGATTCTATGTGATGCACTGCAACAATGAATTATGGATTGATTCCTCTGACGTTGGAAGCTGGTCTTTGGCAACAATGTGCCAGGGGGACCCAAAATGCTATGCTTCCCTCCTGTCCACGGCTAGCCTGACGCCAAAAGCACAAGTCCAAGACATCAAGCTCTCTAAGCTGTGCCTAAGCAAGTTATGGCAGGTGGGCAAGCCCTCAGGACATAACCAAACCCCACAACAGAACCAATGTACACTAGATAGACTATAGAGTCACAACATGTCTTTGTGCATGAGTGCTTAGCTGAGGAGGGAGAAAAGTCCATCCGAGGAGAGGGAAGTCCATCCACGTAGTTGGTTCTACGTTTGAACCCTCTACCATCGCATATGCGGGAAACCTCAGTTGGTCAAAGGCCTGTGTGATAATTACTCAAGCTGGCTGCGGACTGGCTCTGGCTTTCTGATTGAAGGACTTCCTTCTTGAAGGCGACTCCTTTGGTCACACTGGTACGGGTTCAACAAAGCTTCAGCTCATGCCGAAGTTGACATGTTATGTTGGTCCGAAAATATTTTCAGGAGATACCATTCTGCTTGCTAGGGTTGCTAAGGCGCCGCGCCCATGGACGGTTACAACATCCTTGTTGGCGAGCCCCTGTCGAAGGTATTTTTGGACGCTCTAAAATCGTAAGGGCCATGCAGATCATGCAGGGTGTCCAAGCTTAGCCTCTCCTTCAGGGCCGTGTGCATCCCCCCCTGAACTTCACCCACCTTGCGGCTGCCAAGGGGCACCCACTCACTGACCTTGCGCACTGGCCGAGGAGTTTCTTCAGTCGGTGACGCCGGCCGAGGACAAAACCTATCTCGCTTACCCAAAGGCCCAGGAGTGCTGAATCATTTGCCTCTGTTAGCGGCTCACAGCACTGAATCAAGACCTCGGGTATCACCGGGCGGGCGTGGTGTTTGTTCGCACCCACACTGGAGGATGTTTGGACCAATCCGCCAAATCCAAAAAATGTTTGGGGCCTTCCCAGAAAAGGACGATAGCTGCCAAATAACACATCTTACTGAGTAGGACATGCAGCCATGATGTCATGATGCCACCAGGACACATGAATCCAGCCTTTCAAATCCTTGCTAAACAAACAAACAAGCAAGCATCTGCCCAGCCGAAGGCACAAGGGTCGCAGGTGGCAGTTGTCATCCTTGCTCTTAATCACCTTGTGCTTCTCAAAGTAGTCCCACTGCTGACCATTGCATCTGGCTGCACTGCTCAGGGTGCCAAATCTCAAGCAAACAGTCACCTCGGAGACGTGAATCAACCAAAAGCTCGAAACAAAAACTCTGAAAACATGCGTTTCGAAAGCACATAGTTACCATGAATCTCCCAGTTTGGGTGGCTATGAGGGCGCACAGTGCGCACTCGGTTTGGTACCTGAAATCCATCCGAGGTGCACGGGGAAGCCGGGGACACCACGTCGGTTCATGCTCCCATGTGGGCGAAGACGACTGGGGTCGTATTGGGATCCGGTTTGGCACATCCTTGGTCGTATTGGTCACCTGATCTGATCTATTTAACTTCTGAATGACATTATGAAGGATGGTCACCTTTACCTTCTTATCTGATCTGATCTATTTATCCTGATTAGACATGTTTATACGTGTCTACTTTCTGTTGAATTATGTCATGAGGGTCCTTAAAAGCTTAAATGTTGGTGACACCAGCATTCTGTGGGTCACCATGAAGTGAAAATGAAACACCGATTCAGTGTCTGACTGTGGAGAAGCAAAAAAAACAATGATCAAAAAGGCCTCAAACTCAAGCATGATCATCTTACAATCAATTGATGTCTTTTTCGTGCAAAGCCCAGCGCCTCCAAGTGCCAGCACGCAGAGGCGGACTCCCGGCGTGTGCCGGGAGTCTGTCAGAGAGGAATCGTGTCCGGCAGAGATCTCCAAACAGCGCCTCTCGGGAAAGTCTATCACCAGGTGAAAGAACTTCCAAGTAAAGCAAAATGCCTAAGGTGCCTAGGCCTTCCAAGGTCCTATTTTCGAGCAAACATTTGGGAGGATTCAGGGATCAGGTCCATTCAAGTTCCAGGTCCTGCTAGTAGTGGTTGAAAGGTGCTATGACAGGTTCTTTGGTCTCCACTGAACCTACTAGTTCGAGGGTCCCTTCATCCAGAATCAATGAAAGAGACCAATTGGCCGACAAAGCACAGGCTGTGGGAGCGGCGCTCGTGCTTGGTCTGCTCAGCATTCTGCGCAATTAAAAGCTTCAGCTTCGACGCAAGGAGACCCTTATGGCGCTTTGTCATAGAAAGAAAGGATCCTCAGGAGCAGAAGCCTTCTGATTGGTTGGGAATTATCCACGTTCACTTGCTGAAAATGATGGTAGACAAGCTGCATGCAGCCAAACACCAAAATCTGGAACGTATCGCGGGGACGTCAAATTGCAAAAATGGAATCTGGTTGGGCAAAATTTGATATCCCAACAAAGGAATGACCTGGTACCAAGACTCATCATGGACCGCTGTTTGCACCGCGGGGTATTTGGTGAGTAGCACCACTCCAGTTCTTTTGATAGGATAATTTTACTTCAATCCAACGTTTCACATAAATTCACTCATCATGTTGTCAACTGTTGTGCATTATAAAATCATATAAAATCAAGCAAAACCCATCTCTTCCAAGCCACTTCTGCTTACTGGGCACGCAAGGACGTCATTCTGATCCAGCAACTGCACCAAGCCACAGGAAACTGCCAGTGCTCCAAGGCGCAGTTTAACATTTCATGAGCGTGCCACGCGCCTTGTTGCGATAAGGATGGATGAGGAAATGGATAGGGAGGGTTACGACACCCCCGTTGAAACATTCTGGAGTCTGGAAAATACTGTTGTTCCCGAAGTCACGGATAAACTACAACCTGCGAACCAAGGTAAGTGATCAAAGCTTGTCAGAACATGTGCATTTGAAGGACCACAATTTATATAAACCAAACTATCAAGTTGCACATGTTGAAGCATGATACTAAACTCGAACATGTACGTATTTATTGAACTGGCTATTCCCCCCGCCGCCACAACATATTTTGACTAAACTCTCAACAATGTCACAATGTCTTTTCAGCCACGGCGCCGCCACCGGCGCAGATTCGATCATGAGAACCAGCTGAAAAAGCGGCCTCTCTGGGCCACCGACTGCTGCAGCGTCGCTCTAGACATGCCTCTGACCTGATGCAGCGTCGCTCGGCCTGAGGGATGGATGCTGTTTGCAAAAAGGCCTCTGTCATAGACCCATAGGAACAACCCCAAAACATGTTATCCATGGTGCAAAATGATGTAGGCATGTAGAATTTGAAGAAACAATAGTTTAGTTTAGAAAAACCGTGCAAAACCCTATTTTTTTCATTATATCGTGTCATTGGAAAGTCAGTGATGCTTCGGCATGCCAAGCCACAACTTCTCACCGGCCAAACTGCGCCAACCACAGGTTGATCTGGGTCTACCCCTGCGTCCTGTCCGTCCAGCGACACAGGACGGTGTGAACCGTGAACCACACTTCCCCAAGCTGACACCTGACACCTCTTCGGTCGTCTTAGAGTCCCTATCCATTTTGGATGGAAGATGCAACTGATTGACTAGAAGTTTCTATTCATGCACTGACGTGGCTGCATACCAAGAAAATAACTTGCTCGGGATTCCATGAAGCCTCTTCACTTGGTGGGTGGAATAAGGGTTCATGATGGCCCAAGACCTCCCTTGATACTCGCTGACCCCCAAGCACCAAAAACAGTGAAAACATGTGAAAACCCTGCAGTGCTGGAGATGTTGAAGCCTCAGGTTTACCCTTTATCCTGTCAAAGTCACAAAGTCACAGGTGATCACAGGTGAACAGAATGATGGCGCCGGGTCCTGTAGCCACATTCTGGCCGCTCTGGGCATCAAGTTGTGCCTTCTGGTCCAGTCGCAGTCACACGACTTACAAGGTGCCAAGGGTTGCGGACCTTTTGGGGGCCCAACAGAAATCGACTTGCAGGCCGTTGTCGCTGACTGCCCTGATCCGTGGCACACTGATCGTTGAGGAATGCCCTCCAGGTGGCGCAAATTCTCGTTGGTGGCGCGTGATCAAGCCCACGCGGGTGTGATTCTTGCGGGCTCACTGCAGGTCGCAGGACCAGGACCCCGGACCAGGACCTGTGACGCCGCGGAAAGTGGTGGCCTAAAACCGTTGAATCTGCGTCCAAAATTATTGGCATGGGAGCAATTGGCAGGCCAAAAGCTGCCGGATTACATGGACGTGTGAAATATGACTGATAAATTGAGAGGTCTATTATTTTTGTTGTCTCCATCCCACTTGAAAACCTAAAATCCACTGGCCCAGCTGTAAAGGACTCATCCACTTCTTCAAACAGATCTTCCCAAAGGATCCGGGAGGACGTTCGTGACTAGTCTGCCAGTTTGGAGCCAGCTCGTACCTACCATTCTTTTGGACCCTCGGGCTGGGCCTAAGGGCTGAGATTTGTGTTTGCACCAATCGCTCGAGGCCAATCGATCATGTTGGCGACCCAAGCGGCTAAAACCACTTTCGACCAGAGTCCCGATGCTTGGGAATGCCCACCAATCGATCGGCGGAGGCGTCCCACATCTGAAGGAGAAACACTCCAACAAGGCCCAGTGGATTAACTGCGGACGCCTACGCTTTCTTCACGTCAGCTGCGTCCTATCCGGGTAGATGCTCCACTGAGAATGATCCTCTGGGACTGACCCACAGAGGGAGGGGCCTCCAAGGGGCCTCCAATGTGAGAGACTGGATGGTACTCCTGGTGCTTGACCATCTGCTGCGACAAAAGCACAAAGATTTTTGGATTGATTTTCCACACCTGACCGGTAGAACTTGGCCAGGAACACCTGGATCTGATGTGGTGACTTCACTCATTCCACGTTCACCACACGTTGAGTGCCCGTCAGTGTTAGATAGCAAGTCAGCAAGTGATGCAATTTTCGGAAGTTAAGAAGCTAAGTAAACGACGTGAATCCAACATGGAATCCTTAGGGATGATTCGCTCCCAAGCTGTAGAACTGTCATCCAAAGGTCACATCTGTGACTCTCCAAGGTTGTAAGGACGACTCGGTGGATTACTATCCTATTGCACCATGCAGAATCTATTTAGCTCTGGTTAGGTGTTTTTTTTGGGCGAATGGACAAAAAAACACAAACAAAAACACGATTTGGATCGATTTTGTGTTTCAGTCATCGCTTTAAGGTTCTACGATTCATTTGACCTCTCTGCGACCTCCATCTCGGAACCGTTGCGGCGGAGCGGCCGGACCGACAAGCCGTCGCCGACGTGTTGGCCGCCCTTGGTGACCCTGTGCTGTAGGATGTTGCCTTCAAGAAGGGGTCTTTGCGTTCGTGGCAAACACAGGTCTTCAAGTGTTGGTTGTAGCTTAGAGGTTCCCTTTTATCATTCCCCATGTTTTTTCATGCCCTGCCCTTTGGCGGGTTGACCCAAGGTTATGTGGCGGAGCTGCCGTCGAGCCAGTTGCTGACCATGATGAGAATCACTGCAGCTGAGTCTGGATGGGCGCTTCATCTTTCAGGCTCAAAAGGATGACTCTGTCTGAGCATTTTGCATTCAAGTCATCAGGCGAGCGCTTGTCAAATCTCAAATATTACAAACTGAATCTAAGCTAAACTACGCGTTTATGCCAGGATCTCTGATGAACACCTATTAATTTCTATGTGTGCACCTCTTTTCGTGCAATTATTCATGCAAGACATGTCTGTGTGCCAAGTTCTTCTGGCGATCTAAATAGACTAGCAAACAGCGTTTCCATGCCTTCAATTCAAGCATGTTCCAGCAAGGATGTGTCATTCATTCCCTTTGTGGCGTTGAAGGCGCAAATAATTGCAACCGAGCCAAAGTTCATTCCAACCAACTTCAACTTGGCACCTGTTTGATTCTCAAAGACTTGACAATCCAGTGCCTTTTGCATCACCGTGGTCTGGCTGGGGCAAAAGGACCGAGCCATTTCACCCGCACACAGCCAACTCTCGACACCTCAACTTGTCAATCTTCTATGGCATTGAGGGCGCCGTCGGCCGAGTGGCGACCCCAGGGCCTTCGGGCGACCACGGATCAGGCGACGGCGTTCGGCGACGCCAGCGATGGACGTTCGGAGGGCGTTCTGACTCAATACATCGATGGCCATTGACCGAAAAGGGAGGGATGTCTCACATGGTCTCACTGGCTGCCTGGATGTGCAAGATGGCTCTGAAAATGAAACCCCTGGCACGCTTTCCACTTGCCAAGTGCTCTTGGTTCCAAACTCTCAAATGTTTGGCTCCGGACTTTCCGTCGGAGTGGAGTTCGATCTGAAAACGTTGTCCAAGAATGCCAGCATCCGCCAGGAAGTCTGAGTTTAAAGCCTCAGTGGCAGGGACCTCAAAACCATGGCTGAGGGCTGGGTGCTGCTCAGAGGAAGCGCGGCTCGGGGGGATGCCATCTTCCTGTCTCGATGGGCGGCAAGGACGCATGTACAAGGCTGTTTGGCTTTTTAAAAGCTTGCACATGATTATGTTTACAGTTTCCTGGAATAAACTGCTTTACTTTGATATTACTATGATGTCCTGAAGCTTCTTGCCGAATCGCTCCTTTGTGAATCATTTCTGTACGACCGAAAGGTGCTGCCTTCGCCCAACAGGTCTTACACACCTTGACCTGACCACTGTTGAAGGTCTTTGCTGAATCCTTTGGCACCCGGAAGCTCGGCAAACAGGGCCCAGTGGTGCTAACCGCGGTGTGTGGTCCGCCAACCCCTCTCTCGAACCCATGGAGGTTTTTACAAAGTGCCTCTCACATGACAGTGGTCTTCAGCGGTGTCGCACCAAGCGTCTCCTGCACCTCAGTTCAAGCCTTTCGAGTCGATTCGGAAACGGGCTCCGGTGGAGACGAACAGGGCGGCAGGTCGATGGGCGATGACCATGGGGCCATGGGCCTGGCTCCCATGCTCGCAGCAAGTGGGAAAACAAAGAACCAGCGGTGACCTTAAGTCCATCCGCCTGGACACCAGCGACCCAAAGCCTGGATTCGCGAGCGCGAGATGGGCAACTCGCAGTGGTGAAGTGTTCTTAAGTGTTTATGGCTTCGGCTGTGCCACAGGTGTGGTCTTGATCCCTTGTTCCGTTTGACCTCATATGAACTCAACTGAGATTTCTCAGGTTCCGCTGCTTAACAAGCAGTATTGACGCCGTGGCCATATCCCTCAACTCAAGCTGGACCTTAGGGTTGTTCAGAGAAGGAACCGAACGAATCCGGAATGCTTCAGCCATATTCTACTTACAACATCTTACAACCCATGAATGCCCAGGGCCCATGTGTTTTCAGCGACCTGCTGACATTCGGCAGTTCGGACCTCTCTTTCACCTTGCATCTCCCGAAGCAAGCAAAGGTCAACGTCAGGAGCAAGCCCTGCGATCGCCAACTCTTAACACCCCCCCACCAAGCCGAGATCGCAACACATCAAGGACTCTGAGATGCACAGCATCCAGACCGGTCCATACCCCACAAACTTGAATGCAAAAACCCTACAAAGACCACCTGCCGTGTGCTGCTTGGTCTGGCGATCTGCGAGGTGCAGTGCAAAGCTCTTTTTGGGGAGCCATGGAAGACATGCAAAAGCCGATGGGATTGTTCCATGATCTCGTTGCGATGGATGTGAACTTCATGGAGCGAAGCGATGGACGTGTTCGCTCGTTTTTTGGGGGCTCAGAGCGAGGTCTATGGATTCTCAGAACTTGATCTTCATCACTGAAACCAGCCAGTGAAGACCTTCCCATCACATTGGACATGGACACCAACATGAATTCATCTCGGTTTGTCATAACTGCGGTTTGACTTCCCCCCCCTCCTGGGAGTTCCAATATTCGAGGCTCCATCCTGGTCACTGGTGGTGCCCCTTCGTTGATACTTCAGGCAGCCTCGATCATGGGGAGATGGGAGGGAAAAGCTTCCCGAACGAGACTCAACGAGGTCACCGGAATCGGTGGGGCGTTCAGACCCCATCGACCACTCCTTCCATCCGAAAAGCCTCGGCACATGGCTTTAACAGGGGAACGAGCCTCCCACCCGGCACGGAGGCGTCCGGTCGGAAGTCGCTGCAGCGATGTACCTGGAGCGGCGGGCGGCCAGCAGGCGGAGGCGGACGCCCAGTGAACTCGGCATGGGCGAGTGGGGAGGATGGTTGGATGGCACAGCACAGCTCGGCCAAAGCAGCCACGAAGCATGCCACGCTGGGAGACATCTGGGCACGCCACGATGAGCCTTCAACGCTTGGTCCTATGAGCCTGGAAGGCTCACGAAGAGACCTTCAACTGGGAAGGTCAAAAGGCTCACCCCATGCTGGAGGTGCAAGTTTAGCCCTTGCTGCCTTTGCTTTTGCCCCGGATGCTTCAACATGATCTGGCGAAAAGCCATTGACCGTGACTTGACCTCCATTCACCCGACGGCTCTCATATGATGGCTACAGTCACACCTTGTCCGATGGTCACACCTGGTGGGCCTGCATCCATCGCTGGTTTCCATACAGTGTACATCTTCAAGCACTTCACGAGTCTCCACGGTGTCTCCACCTGACTCCAAAGCAAGGCTCGAAAGCTTGCAGCTTGGGATAAAAATCTGCAATCCACCCAGCTCCATGCCTCTCCATCTGTCTACCTGTGCCTCTTCAACACCCCAAATCAACCAGCCACATCTCTCATCGGAGGTGCTGGCTCAGCGATCCGCTCCACAAAGGCCCCCCAGCGGCGGACGTTCATCCCCACAGGTCCTTCAAAGAAACTGTTCTCGACGATCCATCCAGCTCAAGTTCCATCAGCTCCAAGGCAAAGGTGCGGATTGCGTGCCGCTGTGGGTCGTGTGGTGGCTCGCGGGGTGGCAGGTGATGGTGGTGAATACGGATCATGCTGCCAAGCACTGGGGCCAGCCGGATAGTAAGTGGATGGACAGGTCTGCTGTTGGATTTCTGCGAGCTGGCTTTCTACTGAGTAATGCTTCCTGGCTGATTTGGCGCAAGCGCCAGGTCACAAAAAGCACACGGTCATCTTAGAGGTGTTGGGCTCCGTCTTTTCCAAGATGCTCTGGGGGAGTTGGATAATTTAATGATTCAGCAACAAATATAACTTCAAACTGGTGATTGACACGAAACCCTGGCATTGACTTGCTGGTTTCTTCTGGTTTCCGACCTCACGTTGGAGAAAGCAGCTGGCTTGCTTGAACTCAGCTTAAGGGCCCCAGTCGTCGCGGACCTCCTTTCCCAACGGCCGTTCTGCGGCAGAATCTGCCATGAATGCATGATCTCTGCTTCAGCTCAACTTGAGCCAAATTCTCTTGTCATAAACGACCTGAGAAGACTCACCTTGGCTCAGCTTGACTTGCTACGACTGGTCTTCCAAGACTTCCTTGTCCAATGAACCTCACAGGTGCTCTGAACCTTTGCCAGGTCTTTGTTGTATTGGTTGATCTGCTTGAACCTGCCTCCAGGTCCGACTGTTGCGAAGTGGCATGGTTCGACAGGTCTATCTTAAGTCACTGGGGCCGACAGGTCTATCCATCGAAATTGACCAAATTCTTGGCGCTCCGACGCCCTTTTGAAGTACAGTAACATTGTCCGAAACAGCTTCACCTTACCCAATACATGCTCGGCCAAGGATCTCCCCGAGACACCCAACATGAAGTTGCCGGAGTCGGGGATCTGACACTCCGGCACCAACCCAACGCACCGATGCCTCAGTGATTTGACAGGGTCTTCTGGCAGAAATATGTGCTGATCCGGGCCTTGCCTAAGCAGGGGAAGCGACCCGCCCAATCAGTTGTTTGACACTCTGACGAGAATGGCCTGCACTTGTTGACCAAAACACATCAGCGGGGTGTGCATAAAACAGCTTAGGCTAATAGGACCGAAGGCCAAGACATTGGTCAAGCAAAACCTGTGAAACACTGGCTACAAACTGGAAACCTGGCACAGCTGGCACAGCCTGGCTTGCTAAGATGAAAAGCCAGGTCAAAGAATCTGATGCAAATGTCTTTAGTTAGAGATCGGATCTGCCTGCACACAGACTGAACATAATCAATGATCACCAATAGACTGGGCACCAGCTCCACTGGTCACCGTGACACAAGGAGAGGTGTATGAGAAATCAAGTCAAACATCGAAAAGCCGAAGCCTGCCATGAGCAGTGTCGTTTAACCAAAAACATCGATTCCGCAGCCAAGCGCCACGAGGAACCCGAGTTGCAGCGGTTCAACTGATCTGAAGAAGCTTTCAGCAATTGGCAACTGGTAGGAAGAACTGCGGGAACACGTGTGGAAGCGACCTTTTCGTACGAGGTTGGTTGACCAGCAGCTCTTCAAGCCAAGCTCGCTTACTTGCCTGCCCTGAATCGTGGGGATGCAAGTGACCTGGGCCGAGGCTCCCAACTACAGGCCTTAACCTTGATACCCTTCAAGCATTCCAGCATATTCCAGTCAAACGGTTGATGCACCTTTGCATGTGGAGTGGCACTTCTGAACTCGTTGGAACCTGCCCTCTTCCATCTCTCGACCTGGGTGAACTTTTGCGAAGCCCAAAGCTCCGGTCCATTGGACACGACCCGCCACGCGGTTCAGTCTGGAGATCTTCTCACAGCGCGTCAAGCCTTCCTGAACCACTGGGCCAACCTGGCGGCTCTGGAGCGGCGAAGGAAACTGTGGACACCTTCAGATTGATGGGCTTGACCTCCCAGGAAAACGGGTTCGAAGCCACCAACGGACATGCAATGCACTTCAAAGTCAGGTGCATGTGCTTCTTGCTGGGACATGATGGACACAAGGCTCTTGTTGGTTCTCAGGTTCGCCATCTGAATGAAAGCACCTTCCCTGCAGGGGCAGTGATCTTTGATCTTTCAAAGTCTGCGAGATTCTCTGGCAAGGACACACAACCTTCGACTACGAAAAGAAACTGAGCTCCGCCACAACATAAGAGAGCACGGTCAATCATGCCAGCTAGGCATGTCAAGGATGAAGAAACACATCCTTCAACATTCCGACGGAGATAGATTGGTCCACAATCAGTGCATTATTTCAATGATGTCTGACTATTTGCATGTATATTCCCAAAAACAAAAGGCCCCACCCCTGATAAGCCTTAACACTTTGGACTACTCCTCCTCCGAGGTTGCCTGATAGCCCATACTGCCCACCAAGCCCTCAAAAACATCGGTCGCCCGGTCGGGCATGTCTCGTCTGCGTAGCGGGTCCCGTCTCGGTACGCGCTCGATCGCCATCGACGTCGGGCACCAGGGTTTGGGTCTATCGGATTTTCTGCACCCTCTCTCGGTGGAGTTAACTCGGGTTGCTCAGCAAGGAGTCCTTCCGGCGGGTTTGTTGGGAAACAGTTCCACAAAGGTTGGCCTTCATTTTGGTCATAGCTACATGCTACAGCTGCTAACTAGCTATATGAGGCTATTGGCTATATGTCTGGGTGAGGCCGGGATTAGGAAACAGCTTCCTGCATCTCAAATGGGCCACTGGGCATTGCAAATCCCTGATGCATTTGGAGCACCTACGTGACTTGCCTTTAGAATGCTGTAAGCCTGTCAAACGCTGCGGCCACGCACCAGGCCGCAAGATCTGTCGGCTTGCGTCACCTGCCCTGATGCTGCAACACTGGGTCTCCTCCCAGTCAAAGCTGCATGCGAAACCACCCGCTCGTCGAGCAGCACAAATGAAAGACCATCACTCCGAAGCTCCGTGGCTCGGTCTCTGAAGCGGAGTCCCAGTGGAGCGAGCTTAAGCCGTACTCGCTCCGTTTGGGGAGTTCCCGGAACCGGTCGACGACCCGTCCCGTGGTGGTCGACCCGTGCGCTGCGAGTGGTAAAGCTCAACAACGGCGCCGAAGGACCGAAGAAGCAACGACCGAAGCAGTAGGAACTCGTCACGGTTGCTTTAAGGTGCCCACGCGGCCCACGGGGTACGGAGTGGGATCTGAAGCGGTGAAGGATCTTTGGAAGGTGCTTTAAGGTGACCAGCATCAGCTTGGAAAACCCAAGACCCATGGCCGCAAGGGGTAGACATCTCTGCCAAAAGGATTGCTGAACAACTCCTTTTGCTACGCCTAGCCTAGCAGGTGCCCCTTCATACGGCCCAAAGCAGCCAGCTTCGGGATTGGTCGAAAGGTGAGACCCTCACCCTGCAGCGAAACCCTCACCACACAACAAGCAATCCAGTGTCAGCTCCCGTGAGTTGTCGTCACAAGCACCCCAACCGTTGCTGTGCTCGCGAGACGGAACGTTCGCTCGTTCAACTGCTTCGGATCGGTGTGTTCAACAACTCAAGAAACGAAGGTTCGTGTCGTACGACTATCGGTCTACTACGAGGCAAGCATCACAAACCAACATTGGCACATTGGGGCGCCGCAATCTCTTATAAATTGAACTATATAGAACATGCCTTGGACATGCTGTGAACTCCGCCTTGATCGATGTCGCATAGCTCAGGCGGCTGTCAAAACAGCTATAGCTATAGCCAACTCGCCGAGCTCGGCTGCGCTGGTGCCTCATAGGCTGGGGCGCCGCGGGCCGGCGCCTCAACCGGACCACCGGGCACCGAGCCCAGCTGCGTTGAAGCTTCGACCCACTTTGGAGCTGATTCAACGCCTCACATCGGACGAGTCCCAAAGGATGCAACTCGAAACCATCTGATCGGCGATCCGACCAGCACCGGGTCAAAGGAGCGCAGTCTGGGGGCGTTCGGAGAAGAACATGTGCAAATGCGTGGGCGTTCTGGGCGAGGTTCGGTGTCTGCAAGGTGTGCCATGCCAAGGCCCGAACGGTAGCTATGAGAGATCCATCGTTTGGGAGTAGCTGAAGAGCCCGGTCTGCGTCTCTGAGCTGAAGAGAGAGACGTCGGTCATGTCTAACATGTCGCCCCATATGTCACCCGAGATACGGGGTAGTTCACAGGTTCACATCTAAATGAATGTCCAAATCCCACGACAAATGCAAACTGCTAATCCAATGCAGGACTTTTACTCCTGAAAGCTTTTGACCCTTAGGGCCTAAAGCTCGACAAAGCTGATGCCATTGTGAAGGTTATTTGATACAACATGAGAGCATTTCTTCCTAGGCCTTAAAACTCAAAGGATCTTGTGCCATACACCATGGCATACCATGGCTCCAGGTGAAGCTGGACAAGGAACACATTGAATATCTCACGAGCTGCTTGAGTCCAAGCTTTGAGAAGTAGATGGTGGGCCTCCAGGTCTAAATTTACAGAACGCCTATAGGAGTCCAACGACATTCTCAAATGGTTAACAAACATGCTGACACCATTCCCTTCTGTGCGTTCTGGGAAATTATGATTGGTCTGACAGCTGGCAGATGAAATTACTTTTCGGGCCCTACTCCAATTGTTATTTTCAAGTTGATGTTTTGTCAAACAAGTTCTTGCTGGCTGTATTGAGAGCACCTGTCTCTTATCCTTGGCATTTCCACACTTCCAAGGAGAAAAGACCACACAAACGATCTATGAAAAACACGATTCCGAGTTCAGAATCGCCTACGCTGTTTTATTCAGGCTAAACATGTC
The DNA here is from genome assembly GCA_963970005.1 of Durusdinium trenchii. NCBI lineage: Eukaryota > Dinophyceae > Suessiales > Symbiodiniaceae > Durusdinium > Durusdinium trenchii. Next base: position 928,419 of record CAXAMN010004447.1, read on the forward strand.
TAAGTCCTCATTCCAGGCATCACTGGACATGAACAAAAAAAAAATTGGGCCTCAAATCTCCATATTCGCAACTTGAGTTACGCACTCCTGGGCATTGCAGCAAGCAAGTTCTTTGACAATTGTGGCGGCCCACTGGTGCACGTATGGTAGAATAAGTTTTCACTCTTCTGCTCTAGAAGAGACTAAACTATTGGATTCTATTGGTGTGTTATCTCTCCATTCATCGACTGATCTCTTGAATGGGACATTTTCGGTGCCAAGTAAGCCTGGCTGGATGTTCTTGGACACTTTCTGGCTGCTGGATGTATGTCCTCCAAAGATGGACTCATGTTCCCTCCGTCTTTGCAGTCAACCAATGGCTTCGATCACATCAACTACACGGCACCGCTTGAACACCAGGAGTGCAAAATCACCAAAGACACCGCCTGGGCGCACGGTGGACGGATTCGCGCATGGTCCCAAGCATGGTAAAAAGGACCTGGGCCTGGTAAGGGTGGCCCAGCGGGTGTTGTAAAAGCAGTCGGGTAGACGCTCCTTTGGAGACGCCGACATGAAACATACTTGAAATGCCCCCATGACGCAAGCCGTTATTAGGCGAAACATGGCGAAACACGTCTTGCAAAAGGAAACATGCCGCATCGTACAGTACCGTGCTGTCACTATCATGTGTGGACGTTGCTTTGTTGCATCGACCTGACATCGACCTGCATGTTCCCCAAGGCCCAATCACAGTGGCTCAAAAAATGAACCCCAAACATCCAGCAGTCAGTGAACATGAACAAGTGTGACATGCAATAACACATGCATAGTAACATGCATGTGACACATATCATCCTGCTTGCAGCACAATCATCCTGAAGCCCGGTGGGCCGTCATTCGCAGTCATCAAACAATGAGAGCAAGCCACGACTCGGTCTGTAGAAGATGAGGGCGGTCGCGGCGTGCAGCCCGTCAGCGTGCATCTTGCAAGACACGGGCGGAAGCGTCTCATCGTTCTGGACTCCAATTTCCTGCAACAGCCGGCGCAGGAACTGGGACTTGTTGGTTTTCTTCGTGCAACTAAATGGCCAACCATGTTACACTCACGGGAACTCCAAATAATAAGGGCATTGAAGGGTGTTGGGCATGCTTTCACCCAAACACAGGTCTTGCAACACTCCATGAAACTACTCACCACGCTTACAATATAATAGCCTACAATGACCTTTCCAAGTACAAAACCATGAGCTGTAGTGGCAGCAGTCCATCCGGGGGCAATCCTTGTTAGCGAGCAGGGTATGCTTCAATGTGAGCCAGTGAGCTATGATGAGCTATGTCAAGCCAACAGCAGCAGTCCAATGGCAACTGAATACGGACTATAGTTGGTATGCATGGGGTATACGGTATACTGGTATATACCCTATAAACCGGCAAACCTTTTGCAATGCTGCAATATCATATAATTGATGCCATACAATACCGAGAGGCAAAGCCAGGGCCTCAATACCCTGGTGCATTGAGCCAAGTCACTCGTCGCCGCAGCCCAGCCTACATGAGCCCAAGAGCCATCCAGCCTGCATGCCCCAGCTGCCTGGAATTCAGGACGTGCCAAGCAAACTCAACAGCTTTCAGGCAAATGTCTGCAGCTTCTTGTTGAAATACAAGTCAAGTCTTTGATTTCTTCCCTTTGCGGTCTCTCCGAGACTGACAAAGATCCCACACACGCATATACCCTTTGCGCGGTGCTTTAACCATCTACCCACCTTGGGACGTTTACCCATCAAAACCTGTGCCCAACTCCTCCCAAACCCTCAACATGGACCAATTCAGTAGGTCTGAGGATGTCTGAGGGATATATATATATATCATACAACCTCCTCCCTGCATGCCGACTGGCCCAACAGCTGAGTCGCCGAAAACCAACGACTTCACGCAGCCGCTGGGCCCATCTCGGCAACCGCCCATCTTCTCGGCGCAGATCCGCGGCACAGCGTGCATGATCATCAGTTCATGCCTGGTGGCAAGCCCTATTATGAATCCAAACACATGCTACTTGCAGATTCTAGCGCAAAGACTGCAAATACCGGCAAAGATCACCAAAGACTGTATGGGATTGTCAGGGAAGGGCAATGATCAATTGGGTCATGTTGGGTCTATTCGCAGGACATCCCCCAAGTACTTCACACGCCACGCAAAGCCCCTCCGCCCCACTCTCGTTTCTTGCCTCTCCTCCAGAGGCGTCGCCAGTGGGCAGAATCTCATCATCTGATGGCAGGCTCATCGGGTGATGGAACTTGTTGTGGCCCTTATATGCCCTTGTTCCTCTGCACCTGTGGAGCAAAGGAGTGCCTGAGACTCTTCCTCAAATAGTGGCTCCGTCCAAATTGGGCACGGCCCCAGCAGGGTGTTGTGAGGGTCGCGCCCCAAACACCGGAATTGAGCTGTTAAAAATCACTTACCTGTTGCTCCGGTGGTCGCACACGAACGTAGAGAGGGCAAACCTTTGGCGTTGAGCTTGCCTTAAAAAAAAAAAACACATGTCAAGTGAGTCAACTCACAAGCTTTCCTCAAGAAATCCAATGGCCCTGTCCACAGCTCAATAGTTGGGGAGTTGGGGCTGTACTTTTGAAGGACCCAAGGACCTGGATTCAGAAAATGACCCCCACGAATGGATGCTTCAGCTTAAAGCATGAAGGTCTGGGCGAGGCCGGGCCAGGTTCTTAACCCCGGAGCATTGTGTGCTTTGCATTTGGATCGGATTCGAATGGCTTGAAACATCTTGTTTGAGCATTGGCCTGCCCTCGAAGCTGCTTCTTCAAGGGCACGATCGCGCCACCAAACAAGCAACGTTGGTCGGATGAAACATGCTCCCGGACTCGGGGCCTCATCTGTAGAACATTGGTCCAACTCAGCAAGGGCTTAAAATCCGGGAATGTCCTGAGGAATGGACGCGTCTGATCACAAAGCTGCACCTCGAGAAGCACATTGTGACAGTGGCATGATGCAACCATCATCTCCTCATACTGCTTTTGCACTTAAATCCTAACCTGACCTTGAAGCAGCTGAGCATGCTGTACAAAGGAACCACTTCAACGGTAAAACCACAAGGCCTGGCCTGGGCTCATCTCATATCATGGCTTACAAGAACAACCTGCCCCGCATTAAAACCAACTTTTGGCGTATAGAAGTTCTTCATCTACCTCTTCCTGGCAAAGCTTTATCACCCACCGCCCACTTGAGCAGCTTGCACCCCCACCCCAAACAACCAACGGCACTGCGGCCGACCAAGGTCTACCACAACGCGGCTGCCGCAGCTGCCGCAGTTGCCTATGTAGGAGGCGTAGAGAGATCCGGCGCTTGGAGCTTCTTTGGAAACAAACCACTGCGTGTGCCCCCGCAACGGCCCTGGACCAGTCATGTTGGGAGGTGATATTGGGACGTGTTGAGGTAGGGAAGGCTGGGAACTGCTCGGAAGAACTCAGCCAAAGGCACAGCAAGAGTGTCGGACAAAGTTTGATCAAAGACTTCCATGAAACATTGGACAGCCACCTATGACCTCTGGCAGCAGCTACGGCGCTACGGGCTTTGATGTTGTTATAATGACCCCAAATCCCTGAGTCACTTCTCGTTGCGAGCCATTGCCATCGGTGCCAGTTCTCGCCACCACACGTTACCGTCAGCTCTTCAGTAGTACATTGGAAGCTTCGACCAGAAGGTGCTGAGTCCACCAAGGGGGCATAGCATGGCATAGTCATAGTTTGGACCAGTCCATTCTTTCGCTTTGAGTAACCAAAAGCCTCGTGAGTTCCACCTGGCGCAGCATTTCGTCCATGATGGCCGTGTCTGAATCGAGAACGCCCAGCGCCAAGGAACAACGAGAACAGAACGCTGTTGGGGCGGACAACCCGAATTTGATAGACAGCCCAAGGGGGAGCCAATTGACATGTGCGAGGGGCTCTGATGGCCACCGCGATTGATCGAACGGCCATCTTTCACTTTGGGATGACAAGTGTCCAAAAAGCAAGCGCTTAGCCATCAACGACAACCCACAGAATCCCATCAAGACAAAAATAATTTTACACAGTGTGTTGATGTACTTCGGTCTGCTCCGCATGTCTCGAGCGCTTGGGGTATCGGATTCCCGTTGAATCTGTCTCCAGGCACTCCTCCAGGCCTCGACTACAACGATCCGTTCAAAGCTCCAACGCTCCGATGATACGAATCGCTGTCCCAAAGTGTCGTGACTCACCCCTGGGGTAGAGGTGGATTATGAATGCTAGGTGGGGTAAAATGACTCATGTGGAAGTTCAGGATGTGTATACAAATCGAATTACGCATCTTCCGCAGATCGAGACAGGACATGCGGCACATCCTCCAGGTGCTGAGGCATCTTCAGGTCATGCTGACGAGAAAACGAGTCCGGCCAACCATGACGGACCTTGAAAACGAAGCGGCAAGCCATCCTCAAGATGTGGCTGGAATGGAGCTCTGTTGCAACAGGTCCACCCTATTGAAATTGCACATGTTTGAGGAACCCTTACAAAATAGGTGGACGCTGTTGCAAGCTAAGCAACAGCTCGCGTGAGGCGTTGACGGACTCGAACCCGCCGCGCTGCCCGAGGGCCTTGAGGCGGATACATATTTGGGTCTGCCAAATGAAAGGAATCAAAGATAGATCCTTCAAAATGGCGCCAAAGAATGTGGCCCACATGGTTGAAGCCGTCAAACAGTGGCTTCAAGCATCATGTGCGGGATTTTACACCCACAAAAGCTGGGTCTGTTAGCTGAATCATCCCATTTGTTGCAAGTTGGTGCTCTTGACAAGACTTTACTTAAAGCAAGCGTTCTTGATCATGTGCATCGTCTAGAAACCTTGAGGTGCTTTGACCTCCTGGAAGTGTGTTTTTCTTTGCCATTTTATTTGGTCCAAACAGTCATCTTCTGCCACTTCAAATGGTCGTGGGCCCTCAGAAAAAGGCCCTCAGCTGGCCTGGCCGCTCCGGCGGACTCGTTGAATGGCAGGCTCTAGATGTAACTGCTGGTTCTAAAGCATGGCCGTCAGCAACCATACAGCTTGAGGAACTTTCGGTGAAAGTGCTTCGACAAACATTAATGGCACCCAGCCATTAAACCCACGATACGCAAACAGCAAGATCGGCTGAGCCAACCTTGAACAAGCTGCCGCCACATTTAGGTATTTTGCCCTCAAAAAGATCGGCTGTTGTGTGATTTCACAGTCCTTTGACTCCGCCAAGCCGTCACGGGTCACTGTCACCTCTCTTCCCAAACTGACGGGACGGAGCTATCCTGTACAGTTCGCCAATGGCGTTCCTGATGCACGGCTTTACTCCAAAGAACCGAACAGTGGCTTAGTGGAAACACACCGGAGCCAGCGATGTGTCGTCAGCTTCATCGACGCACCCGAGTAAGGCTCAAGAAGCCTTCTGCATCAGGCTAAGGGGAAACTGAGTACCTTTAATGATTGAAAATGATTGGATGATTGAAAAAAACACTTGCAACGGTGCTGATTTTTGACCACGTGAGGAAAGCAAATCCGCGACCTCTTGATGCACACAGGGCTCATCTTGCTTGGCCTGCGCGTGAGGAGAGAGGAGGGCATTTGAACCTAAGGATGTCTAAATTAATGTTTAAGTTTAAAGGGCCAGGGTATGAACTTCAACTTTCGAGATCTGGACGTAAACCCCAAAATCCTTCCAGTCGCTCCAGTTCTGGTCCTGGTGTCTCACCTTGAGAATGCGCCGAAACCAAAAGGCCCAGCGTTGGGCGTCTTTTGGTTTTGGAACCACTTCGAGCAATGACCCATGCCGGCCTCCTCGCCAACGTTGCGGGAAGCCATCGCTCAAAAGGGAAAGCCTCAGCTGTCGCATCGATCTCAGCTTCAGCACCCTGTTACCAACCCCTGGGCCATGAACAGGACCGACTCTGCCAAGTCCTGCCACGTCTCAAACCACCGCGGAGGAGGCCTGGAGAGTGCCGAACGTACATTTATGGCAAGTCATACCAGGTGACCTGGCAGTGTTAACCTGTCTTCTCGGCGGTTCCTTTCAACCCGGCCAAGTTAGGCCAAACCCTCCAACCCAGAAAGCTGCCAAACCGGCCCTCAACCGGACTGTAGTCACAATAGCTTCATGACCAAATTGAACGCTTGAACTGCCGCTTGATGAAAAATCCGAAAGCCGAAAGGAAGCAGCAACACCAGCAGCTCATGTTCCCACTGCCCACCCTCTTCAAATTGAGAAGCAAGCTCAGCTTCACGATGAGGCATGCCGCTTCGAGGCCTGGCCCGCCGAGTCCCCAATGCACATCCGTGCGGCATTGGTGGCTGGTTGGTGGTCAAATCCAACTCAGGACTACCACCAGGCGGTTGGTCATCTCTTCGCTCCATCCAGGGGCATCTAACAACCATCTTATATAGTGGACACGGATGGCCCTGGAGAAACTTCTTTGATCAAAGGATCAACAAAATACTCCTTCTTCAACGAATGTTGCTTGGTAAATCTGGATGGAGTTTCCCACTGGCCTCCTGAAACTGTTGAAGAAATAGCAGTTGGAGGGGGAAGCCGCACGTCTCTTTGCCTCATTCCTGGCCTGATGGATTTAGAAGATCTGATCCGGACAACTTCACCTCGGTGTTGCTGTGAGTGATGGATGAGAAAAGCACATGGATAAATGAGGTTGGACTGACAAGGAAGGTCCATCATCTGCCCCAACAAATGCGGCATCACAAAGCAACATCTAGTCACAATCTAGTCTTGAAGTCAGCAGCATGTTGATATATTATGGATTATGGTGCACGCTTGGATCAGCTCTTCCACTCTGAATGTGTGTGATGTGTGTTCGTTTGGTTCTTTCCAATTCAACACCTGAATGATTGAATCAGCTCTGGCAACAGCAAAGGCACCACATCGCTATAGCGCTACTCATGGCGCGATGAGTCCTCGCGGAGTGGCCAGCTTACCTGGTCGATGCGAAAAAAGGGCCGTGGAAGCATGCAGTACGGTTGGTCCAATAGGCAGGTGGTGAAACGTATCCCCAATTTGTGTTGTACATGCGTGTTATCATGCCGATTCTGTACTATTCAACATGATTCAACTATAGTCTTAATGCTTGGTGGAAGTAGTTGACCATAATTGACCCAGAACATGACCCACGACAAGCCATCATGACCATCCATTCCACCACCACGTCGTGCGAAACGCGCGTGAAAACAGCGCGTTGGCTCGGCCGCGTGCCCAGGTGCTGCATCAGGGCTCCGGGCACGTGGCACGTGGTAAACGGCGGACATCGTGAAGGCAATCGTTGGATCAAGGAGGATGAACGAATTGCAAGTATGGCTCTACATGACGGACACCTCATCAAACACGCAGGTGAGCAGGTGAGCCATTGCTCCTCCCCCAGTTCGCAACAACACCAGCTCTTTTAAGATCTTTTAAGGGTGTCATCACCGTGAAAAGCGCGATGCGGGCTGCTTCTGTTAGGGACAGGGGTATGGGAGAAAGTATGACTGAATGGAGGCCAAGCAGCATCCTCATCTAGTTCAGTCAAATCCTCAGAAGCGGGAACCCGGAGGATTATAAACCAATTGAGAGTCAGCCATGAATAGGTGCATGCTGGTGCATGTCATTAAAATATGCATATGTCACTGAGTATGTCATAACACAATAATATTTTCATTTGTTTCAGCTGCCACTGCAGAAATCACATGGACATGCGGGTTGCAAACGTCTAATTCCTTTGCCAGCAAGTGGGGTGCTAGATTTGCGTGGCGGAGAAATCCCACATTTGTTACCCAAACACTCCATGTATGCCATATATGCCGCCCCATTGGCCCCCCAAACCACCCCAATGTAAGTAGACATATATGGCAGCCCCATGGAGTGTCTGGGTTATGTTAGGTCACTTGTTGGGTGTCACATGGAACATGGAGATGCATAGAGCCCTTCCTTTCTCCCGATTTTCCGTTTCCTGTCGTGGTCGAAGGCGAACGACTGCGTGAAACATCGACTCACGATTTTCTGAGTTCGGATGAAGCATGATGAAGCTAAGGTCGTGGCAACGAGGGTTCTGGGCGGATGCCAAGCTTTCGCACCATCATGCAGCCTAAAAGGTCCGGTGCCAGCGCCAGAATCACATCCTCGCGGCACATCACCATCTCTGCCGGAATTGCCCTTCACCTGCAAGTGATGCGATCAGCCAATGGGATGGATGGAAAGCGGCAGCAGGGCACCCCTTAGACGTACATTCCCCAGAATCGTGGACGTGGATGGCCATCCTCTAGGATGACAGGGCCATCCTCTAGGAACAGGTGTTGAACTCTACTTCCATGCAGCGTGCGTACCAGGGAGTGTTGTCAGTTCAATGTCCATCTGCCGCGTAAGATCTTCCAATGCAGGTCTTCATGAAACGAACAGATCAGCTCAGTGTTTTTCGTCAATTTTCATGCAGGATTGGGCCACAAAACATGCAGGTTACAGGCTCAAGATGCAATCACTTGCTGAGATACACACATCCGATGAAAGTAGTAGCCCCTAAGCTTCTAAGCTTGGAACCTATAGTAGACCCCCAAATAAATAGAAAAGTAGATCCCCACTAGAAATGCATTGGAAACCATTTCTATTAAACCATTTCTATTTGGGGGACCACTTGATTGGGGAAAATGATTGATACGTCATGATACATCTATAATAGTCAAAGCATGTCGAAGCCAAGTAGTGAGAGCAAGCCATGCATCGATGTCTTTTGTGGTCTTGTGTGGTGGATCAACAAATCACTGCACTTCCCCACTTCCCCTCGTCGGCCCTTGCTTCACCTTGCTCCATCTCGGTCACTCCGTCCTGCACCTCAGCCCCACACACAGTGTGGTTTGGTGTGGTGCTGGCAACTGCACCAAATCTCCACCAAACGTGTTTCCAAGCAAGGTTGCCCCCCAAGTCTGTTCCCTTTCCGTTGTTCGAGATGAAGGGAAGGCAAGAAGTCTTTTCTCAGAATTCCCAAGAACAGTTGCTTTCGGTGCTCTATATATGTATGCGTCTCCAAACGATCCTAAACGTGCTAGCAATACACTCCAAGGCCGGCTAGTGAGTGGAGACCACCCCCTGTATCAGCCCTACTCGTGAGACCAATATGTTTTCTTCTTCCACACGTCATTGAAGCATTCAACTGAATGGAAACCTCCAAAACCACACCTCAATACCCCTTTTGGGGGGTAATAGAACACCCTTCACTCTTTTGGATGCCCTTGGAGAGCTGCCCCGCCACGCACCACTAACAGCTGCAAGCCTCCTGCCTCCTCCTGGGGTCCACACTCCACGACTACTGCTCGGTCCCATGGGCCAAACGGTTCCGGCCGAAGGTCTGCGACGTGAACAATGTGTCGTCTGCGACTGAGAGTGGTTGTCGTCCAGCCGCATGGATTTGTTGATTTCCGCTTGACCTTCTCTCTGATGTTCCTGGATTTAGCTGATTTTTGGGCCGCTCCAAGGTCAAATGCCTGCGGCAGCCTTGTCTTCATGCGTGAGTGACTGATTCTTGGAACTGCCAACATGCTGGTGAGATGTGGACTGGTTTCTGTTCTATGAATAAATTTTGGATGCGATTGGAATATTGTAGTCTAGTTGATTTGATTGATGTTGTGTGGGTCGTTTATATATTCATGCAGTACATCAATAGCTTCAAATTGCCCGCACTTTTTTGTGGAACAGACTGTAATCAAGATCCTCATGCGCGGTTTCATCAAGCATTAACAAGTCATGTTGCATATAATGCTGAACAGGATTGACTAGGCATCAATTCCGCTATAGGCATCTCCTCTCTCGCTGGGGTGTGGCTATGGCCGGGCCAGACCACCAAGACACCTGGAAAAGAAAAGACACAGAACCTCCGACAAAGCCACGAATATCTCCAGTCACTTGAGTCCCTTCCCCAGTAACTTCCCCCGTTCATCTTTTCTTCCATGGTCAGGTCAGGTCTCCTGTGATTCTGGGCATGGCCGGTCTTCCTTGGTAACCCTTCGTCCCAGTCGCTCCGACCCCACGAGTTGGTCTGGCGCGGTCGTCGCTTTTGCCGAGACAAGTTCGGTCTTAGATCCAACGAGAGCCACGGAACCCCGTGCGGAGCCACGTTCCGCGGGCCAAACGAAGCACTGGGGCTCAGGGTGTGGGGCGAAGCGAAGCTCCAGCTGAAGCAGGCTGAAGCAATAAAGTTTGAAGAACCAGTGTGACACCTGCAGGGTGAGCTCCGGCGCCGCTGGGAGGAGAAGAAGAAAGTAAGTAGCCAGCCCATGGATTTCGGAGATGAATGAAACGCGTATGTTGAAACGCCAAGCCAACTTCATTCCCTGGAAAACCTGACTCCCTCAGATTCCCTGGAAAATGATGAAAGGTTAACAAACTGCACCTGTTCTGTCTGTCAAGCCTCTTTCGGTGTCTAGTGTGGTTTCCCCAATCCATCCCACTCCCCAACCATTACCACGATCAGGTTTTGCAGGTTATCTTCTGACTGGGTATGAGCCCGAGGTGGGTTCAGTGAGTGCCTAAGTCTTACATAACCCAAGTCCAAAGCACCGGTTCTGTCTGTCATGCGTCACGAAGTTTAGAACTTGTTCAACAGGGCGCGTCACGACCCACTGAATAAGGTCAGGCGGGGTAAGGTCAGGAGTTCGCCCCTCCCGCAGATGGCGCCCGCACCTGATTCGTGTCTCACGGTCAACTCGGGTCGTTTGGACTGAGGTGCAGGTCATACGGAGGTGAAGGTCGATCGGCACCACCGCCGGTCCTCAACGAAAAAGCACGACACGCACAGTCGACGGTTCGGTGCAGTCAACCAAGTGCTTCGTCAAGTCTCAGAAAAGGGTCTGGTGCCTTCCCTGGAAGCCAAACAATCTATTAGTCTAAAGCACCATCTTAAACCCGACAGGTCCGAAGGGAATTGTGGAATTCACAGGGGTTTTCATCCCTTTTCTGACTCACTTCTCAGAACGGCCCCCAAGGTCGTTCCAAACGTGGCCAGCGTCATTTCTTCCAAAGACTCCCATCGCATCCAACTCGCATCGAGCTCGGTCTATAGGTCGACACGGTATGATGACCAGGTCGGCCGTGGTCAGAGCTGCGAATCGATGGTCAGGGCGACCTGTCGACGGCGCGTCAACGGATGGGGGGGGAAGCAAGATCAAGATCGGTCTTTGAGATGGTTTGAGGTTAAAGAGTGTTTTATATAAAGCTCTGCTGTTTCTTAAAGAGGCTTTTGGCATCTTATGGCTTCCACTTTGCGCACTGTGTGGGTTTGATTGGTCTTCCGCTACTAATCGAACTTCTTCGAAAAAGGATCTGTTTTGCCCGGCCACATGCTACACATTGATCCATATAGAGTTGCCGACTCGACGACGTGAACCGATGCGAAGCGACGTGAAGCGGACTCGATTGCTGGAACGCCAGGTGTCCAGTCCAACGGTTGCAGGGGGTACTCCACCGTGTCATGGTCTCCTTGTAAAACGTTGGTTGGATCCCATGGTCTACCATCGGATCCAGCATCCCAAAAGGCATCCTGGACCGGGAGAGCAGGCGTTGGTCCCCGTTCTCATGGCGGTGACACCCAAGTTTGGGCAACCTTGCTGGGAAGTGGGACAAATACACTCCGACTCACTAACATGGAAGTGGAAAACCCACCGTTTGTGGAGGAAAGTAGTCTTCGATTCCAAGGGGCAATTTTATCCACTTCCATGTTAGTGAGTCAGAGTGTAGATAGATGATGGTAGATGTGAGATGATGTGAGAAAAGCCATTCTATATCGGGGTGGTTCATGAACACCCCTTGACCTTCTGGGCTTTTAGTGGACACCCTTCCGTGCTGCTGGGGTCCTTGAGGCGATCTGCCATCCCAGGCGCCAGCCGATGCACCCGCCGGCGGCGCTCGCCCGGTGACGTCCGACCTCAGCGGTGCCGCCCGAGGAAGCGCTACCTGGTCGTCTCGGCGAGAACCGAAACGACCCGCCAAGATCCTCCAACGTTACTTCACCTGGGTCGTTTTTGGTGTACAGAGCAGGAGGGGGGGAATGGATGTGAATGGTCACAAACATCTCTCCAATAATGCTTCCAGCATGCTTCACTTCTATGTTTGCGAATGGCTTGCACCAAGCCCTGGACCTCAGCCGGGAAGAGGCCTCTTCTGCACTTGATTCATTGCCGCAAAAGGATGCAAAAGGTATATATCTTTGTGCCCATGGGTGGCTATTTCAGAGCCAGGACGTCTGCACCCACCGTCTTCCCGATCTCTGCCGAGTCTCCGCAGCTCGCAGCAACGGTGTCAGGCGTACCATGCGGTGGGCGCCTGTGGTTGGCATTGGCATGCAGCTCTGGACGAGATGCAAAGTGCAGCTCCACAGTCCTAAGCAACGGAGAGGGGAAAAAACTCACACTCCCTTGAGTCTGTTTCCGACTTTGAAACTGACATCCCCAGATGCTCCATGGGACTGCCATAGGACTGTCGATCAGGCCAGGGGTGGTGCCAGGGGCGTCAATGGGGCGGCATCTATGCCAGTCCCATGGAGTGTATGGGATATGGTTCCCAGTGGTTCCTAGGTCGTCCCCGTTGCCCCCGTGGTTTTGCTCCGTCCCAATGCGCTGGGAGAGACACGAACGTCACGAACATCCCCCATGTGGGCTGCATGTTGCGGCAAATCTGCTCACTTAGCAGTGAGAAACTCAGTGAGAACTATAGCCCAAAGCTATATAATTCACCACTGGACGTTCCTGTTCCTGTGGGGATGAAACCATCCAAAGCTTCAAGCTGGCCAAAAAGTTGGCTCGATTAAAACGGATACATTCCAGCAAATCCAATTGAACTTGATAATTCAAATGTTCCGTCTGTAGCGCCTAGACCAAGCGCATTGTTCGGTTAGCAATGGCTCAGCCGCTCAACCACACTGGAAAGGGAGCCAAAATGAGCAACACCCCGGTGTGAACATCTCCCGAACAGTCTGGCGCCCACATTCTCCGAACAGTCTGTCGCCGCGAGGCCCAGCGAGGCCCAGGCCATCAGCGTGAGCTTCATGGAAGGCATGCACTTTGGCCCTGGGCGGGCGTGAACACGGAGTTTGGTCTTCCGTTGTTTGGCCACAGGCTCTACAGGAGCTCATTGTCATTTAGACATCCGCACCATCACGTTGTATCGATGGCCTTTTTGGGACACTTCATGACACTGAGCTGCACCCTTGCACTCTGGCCGAAACACCACTTCGCACTGAGCTCATGCACCCTTGCACTTGGCCAAAACACCATGAACATCCATGAAACCTCTACCAGGACCTTCAAAGTGACATCTTTGGAGTCTCTAAGTGACCTTGTACAGACCTAAGTCAAGTGACCTCATCCTGGGATATCAAAGGGTCACTTTGAAGGTCCTGGTATTTGGAAATTGGATGAACTTGGCTCTTCCGGAGCACCAAGGCCTGCCATGCTCGTTTCGCCCAGCGGCCGGTGGGCGGTGGCGGCCGCCAGGGCACCAGGGCACCAGATCAGGAACCGATCTCGTCGTGCCTGCCACAGGAACTCGCCTGCCGATGGCGAGATCGACTGGCCCAGGTAGATCTTCAGGGCAAATTCTGCCCTCGCTGGATCTTCTGTTTCATTCACTTTCTGTACTTCTGTTGCCCATGTCATGTCAAAGGTTGGGACTCCCCTCCAGTGATGAATTGCAGCCCTCATGGATCCGCCCCAGGTTCCAAAACAACAATTGCTCTTGAAGCATCTGAAGCATCACTCAATTCCACGTGATGTGCACCCAGCACCCACCCCCAACAAGTTTCAATGCCGCAAACCAGACTTACAGTAACAAGATGGAACCCACGAACCCGAATGCAAACACGTTCGAAAAACTAATATGTCCAAATGACACTCTTGTAGGACACTCTTGTGGGACACTCTTCTGGGACACTCTTGTAGGACACTCTTGTAGGACACTCTTGTGGGTCACTCTTGTAGGAAACTCTT
>CAXAMN010004447.1:942802-973401 GCA_963970005.1 Durusdinium trenchii
TACTAAAGTTGTACTACAAAGTCGCCAGTGCTCGCCTGCATTTCGCGCGCTCGACACGCACGATCTCCGCAGAGGGTTGCGCGGGCACCGGACAAATCGCACTCTCACCTGCATTTCGCGCACTCGACACGCACGATCTCCGCAGAGGGTTGCACGCGCATGGAACACATCGCACTCTCGCCTGCATTTCGCGCACTCGACACGCACGATCTCCGCAGAGGGTTGCGCGCGCATGGGACAAATCGCACTCTCGCCTGCATTTCGCACACTCGACACGCACGATCTTTGCAGAGGGTTGCGCGTCAAGTCTCCAAAACGAGCGTTTCGTACGAGACTTCCTCAAAAACTCACACGTCAAAGTCTGCAAAACGAGCGTTTCGTACGAGACTTCCTCCAAAAGTCAAGCGGAAACACCCATCGGAGCACACACATCACGCAGCCCTGCCAAGCAGTTTCGCGATTCCAGCCCCTCCAAACAACATCCGCTCACACGCCAATCCCAATGTGACAGCGACATTCACCTCTACCACAACTCACAACCTCACGATTCCCTGCGCCTGCCACGAATCTTTCCCCATCCACACGTCTAACGCGCACAAAGTACTACGCCTGCCACGAAATGTCACCTCCCTCACACCTCGCAACCTCACGATTCCCTGCGCCTGCCACGAGAATCGCACTTCCACGCTTCAAAGCCCGCACGAAGTCCTGCGCCTGCCACGAAAAGTGACAATATCATACAATATCATCGCATGTGAGCTTCAACAAAGTTTGCACCACACCACACGTTTGGAATGATTTCGACCCGTTCAGAGCACACTCCCATCCACCAAAATCGCCACTTCAGCTGGGACTTGTCACGAAAACCGAGCTTCGATGCCACACCCTGAAACGCAAATCCCAATGGCACGGCCACATCCAACACCCCAAAAACGCGACTCTCCAAACGCTAATCCTAATGGCACTGCGCAGCAAACTGCGGATCTCACAAAACGCTGCGCCTGTGCAGCGAAATGCATCACGTTTCTTGCGCGACATGTCGGTGTCATGCAAATCACAATGGAATTGCGGCGCAAACTGACACGTGACACATCCATGAAAAGTCACTTGCAAAAGCTTACCCCAATGGCAGCAAATTTGAGACGCGACGACGACGACAAACGACGAGAGACGACGACACGACGCAAGCCATGCAAACACAGCTCCAACCCCCAGACCCCCAACTATAAACGGGAATCCTTCGCTACGCATTCGGGAATAAAGGATCTCCACATCTTTTGGACCACCGGCCGCCAGACCAAGACCTGGCACGCGTGGTTGACCCCCAACCCAGGTGTCAGATCCATCCTCACCACTGAAAAAAAAAATACCTGAAGACACCTTCGATACAAAAAAAAGCGCTCAAAAGAAAAAGCGCTACTAATCCATGAAAAGCGCTCAAAACCTGAAAAAACGCTCATGACAAAAAAAGTGTACATATCTTGTTTCAATCTGTTGTTTCAACCTATTCCTTCTCACAACCCACCCCTCCGAGCGCACGAACACACACACAGACACTACAACCGCGGTGGACAAGACAGCCCTGCAGCCTTTTCTTGCCAAGCCCTCAGCGGAAGTCAAAGTGGTCACGCCACTGCCGAAGGTAAGTGATAAGACACGTCTGTATCGTTCGAACGGGAGCAGTTCTGGCATGTTGTCGCCTTGAGGTGCGTGCCACCTTGCCTATGAAGTCCTCATCCCCCCATGTCATCCAGACACAAGGATTGAGTGAATATCCAGCGGATTGAAGCTGGTGAGACATCGTCAGCCTGAGAAGTAGACATATACATCTAACATATCTTACAAAGACCTGAGAGTAATTGCAACCACGTGGCACGACATGCCCATGCATGTGGCACTTAGGCCGGAGACGGAACAAGGTCAACGATTGCGCTGCCGACATACTGGCCAGGGCCCCATAGGCTTCCTGACAACAATCAGTTCCATGCTCATGGAACCTAGGAAAGGCCTCTTCCACAGGAAAAGCATATGATTGAGGCAAGACTCCAACATAGTCCAGCCAGCACGCACTGCAGCTTCAGAAGTTTCTTTATTCAAGAAGAGGCCATATAGAATCCGCCAGAAGTTGCAGCTAGCTCGGTTCATGGTTTTCACGACCGTGAGAATTTCAGCCATGCCAGCTTCCTCAGGAAAGACCACTTTAAATCGATCTGGGGATTCACATGTTTATGTGTATTTGTAACAGTACAAGCCAAATGTCCAATGAATCCGTCGATGCCGAGGCCAATTCAGTTTCAAGCCATGAGCCCAGAACACCCGTGTCGTGACCTTTACCACCTCCTCGGGGATATCGGCTGGTCCTCAGTTTGGATGTTTTCTTATTTGAGGCCTTTCATTCATGTTGATACATCTAAGTTCCTCCAAGAAACCCTGAAATTTTGAATTCCTTGTTGGAAAAGCTGGTGATGGAGGTATGCTTCTTCTGTGCTTTGCACCAGATCGCAAACCTTTCGAAGGCTCGGTCAAACTTGACCTGGATGTTGCCACGGTGGCCAAAATGCCCACAATTTACTAACATCAGCAGGATGCTAGCAGTCTCATCCTTGCCATATCCAATGGCGTATGTGTGCGTGGGGTCTGTACGTAATCGATCAGGAAGCGAGCCCCCAGGAAGCTCAAAAAGTGGAAGGTGATCACTGTCCTTATACGGAGATGGATTCTCAAAACCTGGCTCCAAGCTTCTAAGAGGACCTGTCGAGGAAAAGTTCCACCATTCCTTGGTTGTATGCATAAAAGTACTGCGTGCGTGCGTGAATTCCAGATGTGAACCTTAACAAAGGGGGAAATTAATGCTATATACCATTGCAAGGATCCTCCACAGCGCAAAGGTGACATTTTCTAGGTAAGGTGGCTTGGAAACCACTCTTCAATTTGGCCACCTTTCTGATATAGGGCCAGTCACCCTTCAGGCCCACGTATATGGGCCTGAATTTCACGGTCGAGCCATCAGCTTTCATCACCTGGGCCAGCGACATGGGACCCACTAAATTTTTTGGGGAGAGATGTAAGTAGACGCATGATGCATCTAAAACACATAGCTTTGTTCTCAGCAAAGGTACTTGGAAGCCATGCTGGTAAAGGCTGTTGAAATCTGAATTCATGGCATCAACTAGGGTGTCAATTGTGGCATCATTCTTGGCGTACATTGACGATGGAATCGCACAATATAGGAGGCGGCTGGCATAGGTGACCCTGGCAGGGAAAACCTACTGGTTTGACATCCTTGTACAAGTCCCAATTTGTATGATTAACAAGATAGAAACCGGAAAACCTTGAGGGGGGGCATGAGACATGCATTTCAACACGCCTGACCCTTTCAAATTGGTTTGACCCTCAAAGTTGGTAAGTTGGTGATGATAGGTTGGTAGCTGAAAATCATCACAGGGCGCTTATAGCGCCCCCCTGCCCTCATCCCCATGAATAGCAACCGGTAGGCACTGTGCCCAAGTTGACTCATCGAAGTCGGAGTACAAAGGCAGGTCAGGGTCCAGTGGCTTGTAAGCCACCCACCAATCATGGAGAATCTCACAGAAGGCATCTACTTGCTCAATCCCCTTTCCTCCAAGAAAAAATGACCGCCCAGGTCAAAGGAGGCCCTCATCCAAGACGACAACGGAAGAGTTGGAAACTCAACTTCTGTCTCCGTCACTTTTGACTTGGAGATGACACGGATGGGAGTCGGGACCCAATCAATCTCCACTGGTAAAATTTTTTCCAGTGTTCTTGGCACACCGGTGGAATTTCCGACAAGAGTTCGATGCATTCTTCTTTGTGGCCATCATCGATAGCATCCGGCCACCCGCATTACCTGAGTCAGCACACCCGGCCTATATACAGTAGCGTTTTGTTTCATGCATGCTGCAAAATTTGTTAATCTAAAGCACCATGTTTTTGAAGCTTGTGATGAACAACTCCAGCCATATGAGTAGCCTTGCATGCCGGGATAGAACCTTGCTCCACTGCCTCCATAAATGCTCCGGCTATATCTTCATCTGAGCCTTGGCAAACGTAGACAGACTGCAAACATGTTTTCGTGTTGTCTGCTTCGGAGCATTCTTATCATCTAGATTTGTTCCAAACCGTGTCAGTTATTTAAGCGAGAAACTTTCTTCATGTTTTTTGTCCATTCCACCTGCGATGGGGAAACTGGGGCAGCGTTTGTGGGATGTGTCTAGGATGTGCGCACCTGAGACATGAACAGCAAGTGTACCTTGCAGAAGTTAATTGGCACTGCATGAAGTTCTCCCTTTTCCCGCACACGTCCCGTGTATAGGATTCGATCGACTCGGTTTCCAACAAAATTTCCTCGTGTCTAGGGCTACCAAAGGATCGAGGTTTGAATCAAAAGCTACGCGTAAGCCTGAAACCTCAAGACTACTTTTCATCAGACCCTCTGGCCTATGCCACAAACACAGGAGGACAATACCAACAGGCAAAAGGTGACATTTAGTCATCACTTTGCCGAGCACGCTTCTTGGGTTTGGGTGCAGTCTTGGCCTTCCCTTTAGCCTTGGCCTTCTGCTTAGGCCTCACAGCATCACCTCGACCAGCTCGCCCTTTGGGAGAGGCCTTCGGTTTCTTCACGGACCTGGGAAATCATATGGGCCATGTAGATAACTTCGTGTGTTTGTAGACTATGACTATGTGTATACTAAGGGCACCACTTTGCACGCACAACATAATTGTTCAGGGTAACATCTATCTTCGTGCACGCTGTGAAGAGCGGTTGAAGTCCTTCTCAAAATCCCTGCCGTACAAGGAGACTATGAGGAGACTTTAGACACATAGCCACACAAGGCAAAGGAAGGAAGCCACACCTGTCAGTGGTGACCAAAGCATCAGCTTGGATCTCAAGCATCTTCGAGTGCGTCGCCTTCAGTTTCCGGACCACGACATCTATTTGATCCACCAACCTGGGCAAATAGCAGTAAGAGATTAAGCACTCCGTACTTTCATCCCTGTAAAGCCAACATGAAGCAGATCAATCCAACCATGCAAGCATGGAATTCTTTTGTGCAGTCATGATGCTCAAGTGACCTGTTTGTGTTGATTTCTCGAAGCTGATCCTGGGCAGAAGGCTTCTTTTTCTTTTTTTTGACTATCGATCGCGTATATATAAGTTGAATCCACTGCCACTGCATGCAACTTTGGAAACACCAACATGAATGTGCGTGTAAGATTCCATGACCCGGTCAGTATTGTCCAACTTCTTGCTGCACACGTCCACAAAGCTGGGCAATAGGGAAAGCTGTGAGGTATTCTGTTTCAGACTTGGAAAGCACAGCCTTGGACAATTCCAAACAAAAGATCAATTAACTTATATATTAATATATAAATTCTTTGCACGACATGTTGTAGGACAGGCTGGGCAATGAAAAGAGTTTGCTCAAAGAAGCTTGAAAGAAGAAGAGCCAGTTCGTGCTGCTTCGTTTTTTGTCCGCAACATTGTCATGAGCGGCGTTCTCGATGGCAAACTGTGTGATGTCATTAACACTGCCGCTGCTCAAAGGCACAACATCATCCAGCAAATCAGCATCAGGGTCCTGCAATCAAAAACATATATATAGACTTGTGCACATGCTGGGCTCCTGTCCTCTAGCTCAAAGGTGCCCTCAACATCACGTCGCTGGCCACGTTCCTCTCTGAGTAAAAATTCATCGTCCAACACAAAACAAATCTCTTCTTCACCATGCACTTCATTCACTCGAAGCTTGTTGCGCTTCCGTGCCCACTCCCAGGCATTGTCACACATTTTCCTTGGAACCACTATTGGGATATAGTCTACTACAAAATCTCAAAGCAAAAGCTTGGCTTGGACCACACAACGGATGCACTGCAGACTGGTAACTTGGACCAATGTCTCTCAGTCTGGAGCCAAAGCTTGGTATACCATCCGCCTTTCTTGTCAAAGCGGATCTTGCGCTCAACCCACCTCTTAATGGAACACTCCACAGTCTTGAAGTCACCATGGCGCCGAAGAAGTTCTTTGAGCTTGGCACCTCAGTTGGGTTAAGCAAAACAAAAATCAAATAATCATGGGCTGATTCATGACTTAATGAGTGGTACCGGCCAGCGAGGCACAGCCATCTGATGTCTGGTACAACTCAAGTGCCTCTTTTGAACACTTCAAAGCACCACTACTTCTAGGCATGAAATATCGTCGCATCCTTGGATCTTCAAAAGCATGACCAAATGTAGATGCCACGGTGTGAACTCAAGCAATCACTTCACAAGAATATGCAACTAAAATTCCTCCAATATGGATTGAAAGTGTCGTGATCAGCTGGCTTTGCTTTGTCAGCGCAGGGATCGGGATGGGGTGCAGGAACCTGGGCCTTGGGAATGTCTGGGGACACTGCTGCGACAATCTGCTTGGGAGAAGAGGGCGGAGTGGGCGGTCGAGCTTCTTGTTTTGCACTCAGGCTTGAAACTTGAGGTGAACGAACCAGAGGTGTCTCAACAAACGTTTGCTGTGTTTCAGGTTCCTCCGGTGCTGCTTCCGTTGTTTTTGCTTCAGCCAGTGGTGCTTCCAGTGTCTTTGTTTCACTCAGTGCTGCTTCCCATGTCTCTGCTTCAGCCAGAGGTTCTTCAGGTGTTTCCATTGGCAGTGCTTCTTGCTGTTGTGGAGGTGTTAGTCCAGTTGGGAAACCAGAATTTCCACAGCCCATGTAATCAAGTGTGCGCTCTGGACTCATTACCGGCTTCTCTGGAGAAACGTCGCTCAGAGTGAGAACACTTGGAGATGGAAGTGTTGCCCCCACGTCACCGAGACCGGAAACTGCATTCCCAGCACAAAACTGACCATGCTGGCGAGCAATATATGGTGCACCTCCCAAAGCAAAAACTCAAACCCGCTCTAGAACGAATTAGAATGACCTGCCTGAAGGGTGTTCTTCTGGCACCTTCAAATTCACATCCATGTGTAGTGCAGCCAGGCGTTTCTGCATAGCAGCAATCCTATCCCTGGATTCCTCAGCTACACAACATTTCACCCTATGGTACCTTTTAAAAGGATGAACCCAATGCAATGTGTATGAATTCAACTAACAAAGCTGAACCACCTGGATTTGGCTATCAAGATGTCCCGGCAAAGTCACATCGCTCTCCCGATCTGCCATGCCTACACCTTGCAGTAAGGTAGCGCACGAGTGAGACCCTGGAGTCAACGAGTCCTTCCTCGACATACTCAAGGAAAGTGAGCCAAGCCTATGCATAAAGGCAAACAGTCTTGAGACAACACACTGCATGGCAAAGCTCAGTCATTCCATACACCCTAACTTGCAAAACAGTACTGCTGCGTGCAGCATTGATTCCCCACTGGCGAGTCAAACAGGCGTGTCAATACTGGTGTGCTCTAAGGATGGTATGCAAGCAGCAAAGGTCCCAAACAATGTGCTGATACCTGAGTATATCTAGAAAAAAAAACTCTCCTGGCAAACCATCCAGTAACGTGCACCCTCAAACACGCATGTGCCAAATTACATACAAATCAGGAAGGTCAGCAGGTCTCAAGTGGATTGACTCCTCTCAGGCCTGGTTCCTATAGCTATAAAAAAAAAGTGCTAATCCGACAGTTTTTTAGATTGCGCCCGGGTAGCGGGTTTTTGCGCCCGGGTAGCGGGTATTTGCGCCCAAGTTGCGGGTGCACCATTTGGGAAAAATCATTGAGATGGACCCAGGCATAGAGAAAAACCACGCTAAGCCATACTCCCATAGAGAAAAAGTCATGGGCCTGCTAAGCGGCGCTAAACCATGCTAATGAATCAGCGCAGCAAGAAAACCTAAAGGGTCAGTGCTGTCTCAGGATTTTCTTTGGCCGCTTTCACCTGCCCAATGTAAATGTTGCTTTCACATGTTTTTCAACTGGGCATATTCAGAAAGAGAGCTTTGCACTGGAACAGAACCACACCTGACCAAGCAGCTCTTTGTTGAAGGCGGACATGGTTTCAACCCAGCTGTCAGGAATCCTCACGTGGAAAGGAGATGCCATTATGTACAATTAGAATATACTATGCATCAAATGCATAAATCATAATCGCTCCTTGCATGCTTGCTGTTGTACAGGTAGAAGAAAGTTTTGTGACATTGGGATTCAAACCATATGTCCCCCATCCTGAGCTTCTCAAAAAGCTCCCGATCTGTTTTCCCCTTCGGAATCTGTGGCCTTGTGCGGAGGTCATACCTCGGCTCTTCTTTGCCAGCCTGGTACGCCATCAGGAGAGCTTTCCCGAAGGCTCGAGTGTATGACCTCCGGATGGGAAAAGGAAAGGCTTGGTACATGTAGTTGTTTAGCAGTTGAGGCACTGACTGAGTACTTGGAGTTTCCCTGGAAGCGTTGGACCCCTGAACGGTCCACATACTTGCCTAAGCACGGTAAGAGATGAGTATAGTTTCCAAATGTATATGCGCTATAGCTTTCATGCATTATCAAAAGTATATGCACCACAGGTACGAGTAGTCTCCAGGGTATGCTTCAATGCTTTTTGGTCTTGAGTCAAGGTCCCCAGGTCGAGCAGGCCAGCAGATCTCAGGTTGCTCAACAGCATGGTTCGTTTCGGGCAGTCCTTCCCATAGTGCATTTGCCAAAAGTGCACTTCATAGACCTGGGCCGGCAGGAGAGAAGCGAGAAGCTTTACCGTGTTGTTCAAACAAGCCACGTAAGAGACCCTGTTCAGGAGCCATTCCATGCGTTTGTGGCGATAAAGCAAAGATTGCGAGGGCTGCTCCAGAACAAAGATGAGGTTCCGAGCCAACATGACCAATATCAATAGGACACACCTAAGAAAACATGGCACGTCACGCCCACACACACATACACATAAACATATGCATGTGCACACAAAGCTAATTCAACCAAACCACTTGGAAGTCATTCTGTTTCCAAAGGCTACAGATGCATAGTCTTGGTGCCCCATTGGATTTATGAAGTTTCTTAGCGTGCTTCCACGGGATACTGTGCTCCAACTGCCACATACGGGTGCCAGAACATTAAAGCCATCCACAACTTCGTTGAGTATGACCCACAAGCATAGCCTAAGTTCAAATGGATAAATCAGGGGGGGTCCAAGCATCATACTATTTTCACATCACCCGTAAATGCTTTCAAAAAGCATGTAATGCAAACGTGAAAAAGCGACCAACCAATACCAACCATAGACCAGGTAGCCCAAAGCATGCACTGTTTTCAAAGTCCATGCACTCTCCATATGCAATGTCCACCTTGCAGCACCGATAGCCTTGATCTTGCCTGAGAAGGAAAACAGGATTTAACGCGGTTTATGCCAACCCCCAACAAAGCCCAGTCAGTTGCTTGTTAAGTTACCAGTACTTGGTAGCTTCAGCAGAACCTGCAAATAGCTCGAAATAATCTATGTGGGGCTCAAAGGAAAGGTTCTCCTGCCACAGAAGTAGTAAGACCTCAGGATGTTTCTGTCTTGTATGACTCCATACAAAAGCTTGGTAGTAAAAGGGCCCAGACGGTGGCAATCAACACCTGACATACATATATAAATCAAAAAGCGTTGGCGTATACTTGTTGGAATCATTGAACGTGGGTAAATAATCTATGCATGGCCTTTGGTGCTTGAACGTAAAGAAGACGTTGCACGATCGAACTTTCCATGGCTAGCTGCTGTGACTTCAAACCCACGTGACTTGACCCCATCAACTGCATGTCTCAAACAGTGCAGTGCCAATCAAACAAGTCAGCTTTCCTTGCACAAACACTTGCAACCTAAATAGGTGTACACACAGAAATTGATGCGCAAGCGTTTGGGGGGAGTCGGTCCACGACACCTTGAAGCACAGCCCGAGCAAGCCAGGCATCATTGGTCGGCATATCTTCAACACCTGGCTGTCACGGTCGTGCACATCAGACTATATATATATATATGCGTGAAGATCAATCGAACTACTATCTAGTCTTAAGGCTTGCAACCGCTGCCTTGACAAAGCGCTTGCCTTTGCAACTGAACCACTTGCCAATACATAAACAACTGCACAGATGCCCGATGCACCACTTTTCCACCTCACTGCGTGCCAGGATAATCACGAAAGAATCATACGGCCCGGCTTGCAAAGATGACCCGCTTTCAGGCGATAAAGCAGGATTAGGACACTGCAGTCAATGCACGGACAACCCCACGCAGCTATGTAAAAACTGCATCCCAACTGTCTCAGTGCAAAAGACAGGTATCAAAGAATTAGGCCCTCTCACACAGAATCCTCTTCAGACAGCCAGCGAATATGCCTAAGTTGTTTGGTAAGCCACGCCCTAGCACACATATATTACACACATTACACGCAGAGCATGTTGCAGCACATCTTGACAATACTTGCCACCAAAGAACCTGTCTAGCACGCTTCCTTGCTTCAATCTCCCCATGGACTTCCAGATTCTCTCTATAAGACTTCTGGTACGCGCAAGACTTCCTACTGCGTAAAGCCTTCTGCTCGTCTGTAGGTCCCTTACGCTTCTTGGAATTGTCAGCCTTGTGTTTCTTGGGCAGTTCCTCAGGGTCTTCCTCAGGTTTGGCTTCACCGCCACGGGGACCTTTGGAAGAGCCTGAGGGTTTGGAGCTTGCTGTTCTGCGTCTCTTGCTTGCTGTCTCCTTGGACTCCTCTTTTGGTCGTGTTGTTTCACTCAGCTGGTGGTCATCTAGATTGCTTCTCTTCTGTGTGGTTTCCTTTGCTTTGGCTTTTGGTGCGGTGGCCCTTCGCGGTTTGTGGGCAGGCTTTGCATCCTTTGCAGGCCTTGCTTTGGATTTGGCTGCTTTTGTCTTTGCTTTTGATTTAGCAGACACTGACATCTTGCCCTTGCTCAATTCTTCAGGTTTCTCAGATCTGTCTTCGTCATCTTCTTCGTTGTATTCCTCATCATCTCCACTCTCTTCCTCACGCTCTTCCTCACTCTCGGCACCTTCATCATGCTCATGTTTTGCTTTTGTTTTCCGTCCCCTTCCCCTACCCTTCCCTCTTCCCCTGGGTCGGCCCCTTGCCCGCCCACGGTTGCTTCCGGTCAGCTTGACTTGGTCCTGAGGGCTGATATGCTTTACCTCCTTCATGATCTTGAAGGCAGCAGCCTGCAGGAATTATCCCAAAACATGGAGACAATGGACACAGATATGCACACACATTCAACAACATATGCACACAAATACGCATCCTGTAAGATATACGTGATATTGGTGGACTGCAGAGCCTCAGCCCCACAATCGGCAGGTGGAAGATCAACCGCTGCCGCTTCCGCTTTGAAAGGAGGCGAAGGCATCTTGACCTGGGGATCCTGGGCATCCTGGTCCACAGGTTCTGGCTGGGGCAGGGGAACATCAGTAGATTGGACTTCATCTACCAATGGGGGCGAAGGCATCTTGACCTGGGGATCCTGGGCATCCTGCTCCACAGGTTCTGGCTGGGTCAGGGGAACATTAGTAGATTGGACTTCACGCTTGCTCTCAGGATCTTTCTCGGTGGGACCGGTGCCTCCATGAGAAACAGCTTCAGTGCCAGGGGGATCAACAGTGTGTTGAAAAGCCTCAGCGAGTCCAAACTCTGGAGATTCCATGGTGAGCTTCTTCATGTCGTCAGCTAGGACTTCCATGACATCATGGTTCAGAGGGCAGGCGTCGACGACATCCATACCTTAGCAAGATTTACGGGGCAAGCAGATTATATCTAACGATTAGTGACCATGACAACTGGATCTTATATGATATCATCTGTTTTTCTTTTTGCGAAAATGGTGCTCATGTGGAGTGACGCCTGCTTCCCCTTACTCAGCTGTTCAATAGCGCTCTTCTGTGCCATCAAAGTAGTGAGATTCTGTAGTTCGTTTTCCAACTCTTGCAAGGCCCGAATTTCAGCCAGCCTCGGATCAGCCCCTTTCTCTCCAGACATCACCGAAGAAGATGAGCGCAAGCGTTCCATGAAGCCTCAATAGAAAGGAATCCCAGGTCCCACGTTTGTATTATGTTTGCTTTTCTTGTAGTGCAGATGTCCGCCAACTGTCAAATCTCATGGAGGCCGAGCAGCGCTTCGGAGGAGGTGTCACCAATTCCTCTGCCAGCAAGGGGCCTCAGAGACAATAAGGGCCATGGATCCGCAGTTTGATGCATAGTTTTTGTCTGAAAATTTACAACATGAAACATCTGGGGGCTTCACAAGGAGTAGCTGCTGGAGTGGGAGTTGGTGACTTTTCCTGTTGCAATGGTGCTTGATCATCCTGCCAACCAAAACGATCAGATGCGAAGTCAGTGGGAACAGTGTTGCTTGTTTCTTGCTTTCTTTCAATACGTATGTATAGCCCGGTACATGCAAATACTATTAAGCCACCAAAGTCCTGACCACTAGAAGACAGAGCAGATTGCCCACGCGGCTCTGGCTCACTGGGCAGCTGCTCAGCTTCATCATCAAGACCTTCCACGGGCTCTTCCATGTGATCACCATCACCTGTCATCTCCTTCCCATCATCTCCTCCCTCCTTAGCGTCATCTTCATCATTCAAGCCTTCAACCTCTTCTTCACAAACCTCTCCTACCTCTTCAACCTCCTCATCATCATCGTATTCCTCCTCTTCCCCACCTTCTCCTCCTCCTTCTCCCTCCTCACCCTCCCAACCATCATCAGCAGCAGTGGCAGTACTTCCAGATTCAGATCCTTAATTGCATGACGCCATACACACTTGCATATGCATGGAGCTACATACATACAATCACAACAATTACACACATTCTTTGTCAAAGTTCTCTCAGGAATAGGAGTGTCAGCAGCCTCAAAGAGCAGTTTTTGACCCGCCGAGCGCGGACAAGACCCTCTCTTCGCCCACCGACTCCAGTTTGTGACAATCCGGCGGATGTACCAGGCAGTAGTTTGGACTGTGCAACCTTGCGAAACCAATAGCACATTCAGAGCAGCTATATACAGTTCAGGTCATTCAAGCACATATGCATACTTATCTGAAGATTACTTCACAGCTAGCTTTTGAGATGTTTTGAGACACGTTACTTGAAGCTCTTTTCTTCCCATACGGTTTGCAACATGCAAACATACGTTCAACGGTCTCCTTCACGACTTCGATGCTTGGCTTCAGCCCTGAGCTTGGACACGGTAAGTGCATGACTTAGAATCTAGTAGCACTAGCCTCTTGTATTGTGTTAGTAGGCTTTTAGTCTGCAGGCAAAGATCCCAAATGCTTCATGACTGGGGCCAGGAGTATGTTATGGGCTTCTGCAGCACTGACTGTAACCCCAAGTTCAATGGTCACTAGCTGCTGGACTGCAGCACGCTGTACCAGAACATCATGCGCCAGCCACTCCTTGAGAACTGGCCCAACGTCCACCACCATGGCCACAACTTAAGCTAAGCTGATGAACCAAAGAGGGCTCAAGGCAAGAAAACCAAAATGCAGGCACTCAAGTTGAAACACCCTCAGAGTGCAAAAAGCAGTGCTTTGCCGATGAAAAACATGCCAATGGCACCTCACAGCTTTGGCAGCGGGATGGCCCAAAGCATGAATCGAAGTCTAAAGGATAAACAGCGCAGAAAGATATGTGGATATATGTATGTATGCATCCATGTGTATTCGAAGCTTTGCAAGTTGTGTCCTGCACTGAATCGTTTCCTGTGATCACGTGCCCAGGTGTGCCGCTGGAGCCACCCGCGTATGGCCCGTGCACATCCACACATCACGGGCATCGAAGAGAGGTTTGGACATATGGACAGAATCTTAGGGATCCAAATAGCCTCAAGAGATCTCAAGAGCTACTTTTTGGAAAAGTGCTCATTTCCAGAAAATCCTCCAAAAAGTGTTATCTTCATAAGTTAATGCTCAATTCATCAAAAACTTCACCAAAGCATGGTTTGCCAGAAATAAGTGCTACAAAGGAGGGTTCAGGTAAAGTTTGACCCTGTCCTTTCCGGGATCACCCCCATCGACAAACCTCCCTTGGCACCTCCTTCCATCCAATAGGTGTCCATTGGCGGCCCCGTGGCATCATCACTCTCACTCTCGGATGCGTCGTCCAGCGAGTGCAGGGACGAAAAAAGGGGCATCTCACTGTGCACCTGGACGTCTTGAGCTTTCTTGGTACAAGAGGATGTGAGATTGACAGGATGTGGCCGGGGGATGGCAGGGGTGTGGTGACCCTAAACATACCCTAACGACAACCACAGCGGTTAGTCCCAAAACGGTTGTTTCTACTCCAATCATGACCCAGCTTCGTGTGCTCCATTGAGGCGCCAAATGGATCCAAAATCGGTTTGATTCATTTGGATCCATTTGGATCCATTCAAACCATTTGGATCCATTCAAACCAAATGGATTCAAAATGGTTTGATTCCCAAGTACTCCAAACAAACCCAGATTCAGCGGCCTCAGCGGCCTCCAAACGTTGGCTCGCGGCCGGGCCTACACAGGTGGGCCCAGCCGCCGCAACTCGGCGGGCGCGCGCAGGGTGCCGGCAAGCACCTGCCCCAGGGTGCCGTCGAAAAGGAAAGGGTCACTGGGGAAGCTGCTTTCCTCTTGTTCTTAAGCCATGAAATGCATGATCCAATGTATGAAATCCATGTCTATGGGTGATTTGGGAGCTATCAAAAAAACGGTCGGAGCATCGCAAAAGCCAACCCCAGCGCATTTGGGAATGGTTTTGTTATTGAATATTGTTGAAGCAGGAATTGCATATGAATGCACTTGCACCATGCCTGACCACAAAATCACATGGCACATGCAGCCCACCTGCACCACGGCTCAGCACCTCCACCCATCGACCAACGACACCCCTCCATGGGAAGGCTGGGTTTGTGGCGTGCACCAGGTATGTTGCCTTGCTTCCGCTCAAGCTGGGTGAAGCATCAAGCTCAAGAGCTGAGAATCAGCTGTGTGTTCAGGGCATCGAGAAGTCAATTTTGGCCAAGAGTCAACAGTCAGACCTCAATCGCGACGTTGCGTGAAATGGTTTCCACTCATCTTTTTTCTGCGTCTGACTGGGAATGGAACTGGGATGTGGCAACGAAACCACGTTCTTTTGCGCGATTCTTAGGATGCCGGAGCCGCAGCGTTGGACGACGTTGGATGTGGATGACACACATCAGTTTAAGTTATCTGCACTATGAAAGAAATTGGATGAGGTTATCCTTCAAGAACGCCAAGGGAAGGGCTGAACTTTTCGTCAAGGTATCGGATAGTTTAAGTTGACTACTTCACGGTTAAGATCTTTGTGAGTGCTTCAGGTTTTTAAAACTTTAGGCAAAATTCTTGTGCCTCAAGATCGGGCTCCATGTCCTTCCCCGAGTGGGAATCACAATCTCACTTAACAGCCTCACTGTACATGGACAGCATGTCTCCTAACAACATCACCCTTTGCCAGCAGGTGACATCAACCTCCGGGAGGGTGTCAAAAGCTATCTGTTCAATAAGCAACCCATTGCATCTTCTGCACTGCCAACTGCCAACAAGGGCTTATCATGTTGCATCTGTTGTGGTCGATATCACTACGAAGCTCCTCTCCTTCGCACGATCAACAGACTCGCTCAAGCCCACGGCATGCTCAAAATCCACCACTCACATGCTCTTGTCAGGGGTTTTACTGTCAAGGTAATATCCTAATGACCCAACCTTAGAATTACTGGTGGGACTATCCTCTTTGATAACTGAATCCCTCTACAATCAACGGCCGATGGACTTTGCCGTGCCATTCCTTGGCGCACTGCACAGCTGCCTCGTGTCTTTCAGATAGAATCAGGGAACAAAATGCCACTGCCAAGCTCTGAAGCGAAGGCAAATCCATCCACGGTTGGAGTCTTAGCTTTAAGCCTTTAAGACCAAGTCTTTTTGCATTCCTTGGCAGCTCAACCTCTTCTTCACACTCCCCGCCATGTTGGTGGCCGCACGCGCGCACCCTGTCGGCCACGGGGAACTCGCGCAAAGAATGCCGTTGATTCTCATCAAGCCATGTTCCCTTCCGACAACCGCACAGCCAAATGGGAAATCCCAGTGGCGACACAAGCAATGCAAGTGTCTCCAGTCAAGAGTGGCTCTGAGAATGGTGGATAGGGGAGATTGGGGAGCACCTTGGCCAAGCACCTTCACTCACGTGGTACCTTGACCTTGTTTCTGGCCCCCGAAAGTGGGTTTTTGACTGTCCAAGCCAGTCTGACAAAAACTGGATCCATTCATTGAAAAAACGAAACTGTCTGAGCTTTAATGTGTAGACCCTCTTGGAAAGGGCCTTCTTCGTCTCATCCTTTCACAACTTCTCATCCTTTCAAAGCAACATCCACAATTCCCATGAGCTGCCTTAACGGAGTCTTGGCCTATTCCGCAGCTGGGAATTTCTGATCAACACTTGTCGACGACTAGCTGAGCCTGTCCCTGAAAGGCAGGCAGGCTTAGTCTAGATGACTTTGAGAGTCTTTCTCAAACTGCAGCTCTCAAATCCGTGTCTTGCATGCCTGTATCTGACCTCACGCAAACAGCTCGACCACGGCGCCCTGGCCGTGTCAAAACATATGTTGCTCTGCCAAAAATGACTCAGCAGGAGTTGCTCTTGTCTTCACGGTTGCTAAAGTGAATTGCCAGCAAAAAGCTTTGGAAGGAGCCAGCCTTCATCGGTGCGACTCCAACAACCTTCCATCCAAAAACTCCTTATCAAGCCACAACTTCAAGCCAAGGCACTTGGAACTTGGTGCCATTTGACACATGCACAGCCTACACACAACCTGGCAGCACTTGCGGGAGTGCTATTTTTTTCAGGTGACTGTCCAGGCTAAGTCTGTTTTACGGAACCTGTGACGGAACCGGAGGTGCCTTCAGCACCCCCGCGCCGCGGAGGTCTTCCGAGTCTTCGGGCAAAAGAGCCGCCGCCGTTCCGGTGGCTTTAAAGGACTCCTACCCAGGAGGCCCAGGAGTCACATGTCGGGGTGAGTGGGTCATGGGCACCCCGACTACCTCCATGAAGCATCCCTAACCTCTCTTAAGCAGCTGTGCTCCGGCACAAGCGCCAACTCCCAAAGCTACGCCGTACCGCCTTTGTTCTGAGGGCAATCTGGTGATAATAGATATAATAGATCCTTGGGAGCACCTCTTGCAAGCCACTGTTTGGGGTGACTCCTGGCTAGGAGATCTGCCCACTTCCAAGCTCACTGGGGCCTCTTTGGAACAACAGCTCAACAGTGCTTGCAAGGCTCAGGTGATGGGCGCCAACACCAAGTCACACCCCCACATCCGCAATCAACGGGTGGAGCTTCTGGGTCAATTGATTAGTAGCCTTTCTTTTGCTGGACTCCCGTTGGGATGGCCATGATTTTACCAAGAGTATCTCACAAACCACCACTCGGCTCCACCTGCCCTAGAGTTCACTAAGGTCCTGCTAAATCCACAAAAACACATCGAGCAGCTCAACCAGAGCCCGTCTACCCTTCCTCTCGCCCTCCACGCTTTGGGTGCAACGAAGCCACCGAGACGGCTGACCCAGGTACGTCTGCGCTTCGGCACGTCGCGAAGCAACGGGAGGCGGAACAAACATGCTGATGGGAGTTTGGTCCGATCGGCGATTGGAGTCAACATCAGGCTATATGCACAAGGATGTTGCTTGTGTATCTTATTCTTACTAATTAGGGTATCTTCTCAACAGCAGGGCATTCTAGCATGAGACCATGGCAGTTCCTGCGTTCCTAAATCACAGACACACCTAAATCACAGGCAGCTGTGGCCTTTTGGAGTCTGAGTACTTAAGCATATATCGTTCACATCTCAGTACGGCCCCACAGCGCTACGACGGCGGACCCCCAACCCGACCTGGTGAGGCGGTGAGCCAGTGACCGTTCCCACGACGTGAGCACACCGTCGTCATCGCACGGACCGGCGCACGGGGGAGGCCTACCGCCGTCATCGTGGCGTGACGCCGGGACCTTCACACGGCGGTATGAGGTGTTCACAAGGCGTGATGGCGGTCGACATGTTCATTCTTACCAACTATTTCTCGCACCTCGGAGGGCGTCTCTCGACGGCGACGAGTGGATCTGTGTTGAGCAGGTCAACTCATCTCATCAGCTTTACCCAAACTCACTGTCAAAGGCTTGGAAGGATGGGGTTTATATCTCAAGCTGCCAATAGCTCCGGCATGTTGCTCGGAAAGGCTTCTTTCAAGAACAGCAATGGTGGTAGCACCATCATCGGATTCAAGTTCATTCTGCCAAGTCTAATTCGCCACACCTGGTGGTCTTAATCTGCAAAATCGATTCGCTCTCTTCGCTCCACAGGGACTTCCACCGGCCGAAGGTCCCTGAAGCGCTGCACCTTCACCGCGGCACCTTCACCGTTCCAACTCCCTCGACCTCGCTGCGGTCGACCTCCGCGGAGGTCGCAGCACGGCAAAGCTCGGCCAGGGCCGCCACGAAGAGGGCGGTCCCGCCGTGTGCGGCTCCGCCAGCGGAGCGGGGCTGACAGCAGGACGCAGCTGGTCTCCCAAGGAAGGGGAGCATGTAGGGATTCATGGGATTGGACTCTTTTAATCTAAGTTCGTGCAGTCTTGGTGCTTGGAACGCACCGTCCAATCCATTGTGGCTTCGGCGCTGACAGTCCCATCCCTTCAAGTCCGGGCTCGGTACGGCCTGTACGGCCTGGGAAAAGAGAGAGCTGACAGTCCTGTTCGAATCACTGGGCTCAACCAACTGGGGCTTGGAAAAACAACACTTCTCTTGGATGAAAGCTCCATACAGCTGCCCATGTGCAGCTCTTGTGGGGCGCGGTTTTCAACCGCCCCTGCATCTCAGGTGGTGCATCTTTTGAGACATCAGCTCCAGCAACTTCAGGTGCAATGTCTCGCACCGACCCCGACCGAAAGTACTGGAGATCTTACACAGCCCTC
The DNA here is from genome assembly GCA_963970005.1 of Durusdinium trenchii. NCBI lineage: Eukaryota > Dinophyceae > Suessiales > Symbiodiniaceae > Durusdinium > Durusdinium trenchii. Next base: position 961,726 of record CAXAMN010004447.1, read on the forward strand.
CGGGTGCGGGACTCGGACCTTAAGATCTCCACCGTTCGTCAGCGAGTCGTCCAAACCAGGCCACTCTCTGCCGTGTGGTTCACGATTGGCGGCACGACTCGGCGACGATCAGTCGACTGGCGACGGTGCAGAAGGCCAGGACGCACATCACATGTGTTGAATCAATGAAGGCCTTGTCGCTTGGCATGGTTGAAGATGATCTTCACACCATGCGGACAAGTGCGTCCCATGCATGATCATTGCCAAAAAGGCTTGGCTCTTGCAACACGGTTTCACGAGACAGGTTGCGTTGAAACTTTTTGCCGTACCACACCAAGTCAATCACAACCTTTGTAGAATCTCAAAGTCTCTTTCAGGCCACAAAACCCACAGGCACTGTCACGCAAAAAACGAGGGCAAATTCTGCTCCGGCGATTTCTCTGTGGGTAACTATGTGCTACACGGCCAGCAACCCGGCACCATGAATGTGGCTGCAGGCTGCAGGGCAATGCGACAGGCTCTGCATTTGTATTGACGTGTTGGTGATGTTTAGATCCAGCCGCTCCTAGCTGCACCAGGGCTGTGATTTTTTACGATTGCTTAGAGAAGAAATGACTCAGCTCCACCGCAAATGCTTTTCGCTAAGGAGCGGTCACCACGCTTTCGTCTGGGGAAGCTCATTATGCCTGGGACCCTTTCACTGGCTAAAGTGGCAGACCTGCGACCAAACAAAACACGCAGCAAGCAAAAGAGGATTCTACTCACACGCTCTCCTCATTCCAATTTCGGCAGTGTCAACCAAGAACAGCGCCAGGTTCCCTCTGGACCCTTTTCGGTGAGGCCATTGTTCGACCCACCCAACGGTGGACTGGACTTTCCGCTTTCAAATCAAGGCAGCGGGACTAAGTAACAAGGCCCCCGGTCAAAAATAGAAACCTGTTCAAGGGGGTCGGCCTTTCTGCAAGGAGGTCTTGCCCTAAGGAGGTCGGTTTGACCCAAAGAGGTCGGTAAATGGTGACTTGATGAACTCCATGAGCATTGATCGAAAGCCATTGCACAGACTGAGCTTCCATGCCCTTGAGTAGAACATAAAGGGTCTAAATCAAAGTTCTTTTGTTGCCATCTCACTGAATTCCTGCGGAGGTGACTTAGTCTAGCTCTAGGAATGATTATATAAGAGTTCCGAACTTAACAAGGTCAACTGCATCTTTGGCTGTGAAAACCATCTCAAGGCGATCAACACCGGCTGTGGACGATGATGGACTAGGTGACTAGCACAGGGTCTTGACTGTGTGGCACCGACACAGTCAATGCGGCGTACTGGTGAAGCAATGTGCTTGCTGAGCACTTGGTTGTGGCATGGGTCTCCATTGTAGCTAGTTGCACAAGGACCAAAAAACCCTTAACTCTTGACCCTCTGGGGTGACACATGCATGTCCAAACGCATAATTTGTTTTCAACATTTGCCACAACTTCAATCTAGGTGCCACGACGGCGCGTCTGCTTCAAAACTCCACGAAACCGTGCCTTCCGGTCACGCGTGAGGTGGATATTTTGAAGCACTCTGTGGTCCGTGGATGTTCGCCTCATCCACGTGACTGGCACCATGTTTTTCGGATGACGGCCACTGGTGCAGAATGAACCCTGACATGCAACTCGACTGGTGGGAGCATGAAATCCGACTGGATGGAGGGATAGAGTGAGGATGGACCTCACATTTGTCTCACGTCAAGCCTCACCGGAAAGGTCTGTGGAAGGGTCTTCGTTGCGTGGCCTGCTTAAGCCGCCCGTGTAGGCAAGGCTCGTGCAGCTGGGGCAACTTCAACCGCCAATGACATGTCTGACGAATGCATAGAGAAGCTCCCCGTGACACATTCAAGAACAAAAGAGCCTTCTTTACAAGACTTATGTTTTATTAGACATTCTGGACAATATTAGGGTTTTTGCAAGGTTTGTCACTGTCAGAGTACACACTTTTGCCAGGCCTGTCTCATTTATCTCAGCTCATTTCCGGCACCAGCCTCGCATGAGAGCAGCCATGCGACTTGGCTAAGCCCAAGTCGGTGAGCTCAAAGAGCCAAGGCGCCGTTCGAAGCTGCCGAAGCTTCAACTCATGCGGATCTAGAAGGTCTGCAGCTTGGAACACCCCAGCTACGCACATCGAACCAAAACGTTCTTGGTGGCATTGAATTCTTCCCTGCATCCCCAAACTCTTGTGCAAATCGAGCTGATGGATGCATCTCCCCCACTTCGTCTTCGCCACCTCTGCTGGTGGCCTCCTCCCTGGACCCCTTCTTCCACTTCCGATCCGTCCCCCCCCGACGAACACGTGCGCCCCTCACGGAAAAACCCGTCTCCTCACGTGACGGGAAACCGGCGGCTCAGCGAGAGAGTGAAGCCCGGCTTGTTCGGTCCGATCGGTGCAGCTGGCCATCTTCAAGACATGCAGTGGAAGGCAGGACATCTTTTGCTTGGGCTTTGAGGCTCCAACATCATGCGACATGTCACACCAGGGAATAGGGCGGCTGCTGAGACCTGCCTAGACCCTTGCCAGACCCGCGCCGCCCCATGAAGAGGCGGAAGAGGTACATCTTCCTCCGGGGTGGCTTTTTGGGCCCAAGACTGGTAACTGGTTGGACTGCCTTCCTTACTGCACCTTATGACACCTTAGACTCTTAGACTCCCCGTGGGGCGGAACAATGGCACAAACATTCCAGATGGTCCCCATGTTTTAAGATCACAGCAAAACAGGGAAGCGGGGCAAGGGGTCCAAAAATCACAAAGAACAAGATCACACATCAGAATCCTAGCACCAGTGTTTCAGTATCACTGCCTCTCCTGGTCTTTAAGCTCCATCTCAGAAATCTCCAAGCTTCAAAGGCTGCACCTTGATGAATCGCCTGAGTGGTCAAAGGATCAAAGTTCATGGCCATCGAGTCTGGTAGAGCACCACATCTACAAGAAAAACACCAGCCCAGGATTTCATGGCTAGGGTAATGTCAGTCAGGTAACTGTTGGCTTGCCCTTCCTAGCTCTTCCTATTTGGGGGTGTGATGGGTTCACTTTGACTTGTCTTCACGAACATCATCGAACATCCAACACAACATTTACGGGGCCACTTTAGGCACACTGCGACACACCCCAGGAAGCGACAGGAGGTTCATTGAGCCCCATGGCAGAGGTCATCCTAATGTTCAGTGGCCCTTTCGATGAAACCCATTGACATATATACATATTATAGTATACATGTATCAACTATTAACTGTCATTATGTGTCACTATGATGTATTAGCACCACCCACCACTCCGCCAAGCTGCTCCACGGCTGCTCCGCGTCGTGCGAGCGTAGAGTCGGTCCCGTGAGGTCGAGCATGAGGCCGTCGATGTCATGGGCACTGCGGTGATGGCCATGGGCACTGCGGATCTTGGCCACCACGAATTGGAAAAGCAAGGATGGTCAGAAGTCTAGAGTTTCCTGAAGCTGTGCAAGATTTTGGACTCGGGACTTGGGCAAGGATGGTCAGAAGTGGTAGCCAGGTCCAGCCATTTAGACTGCATGGCCGGGTAGAAGTGCACGAGTCCGAGAAGAACAAGCCGGGGATACTTGACAACCTCAGCCCACGCAGGGATGACTTGAAGGTCTTGTCGCACTTCCTTACCTTTTAAGTTGTGACAAAGAAATAACCAACAAAACTCCCCTGCATCGCTTCATAACAGTTTGCAACCTAAGTCCCAACAACCTCATGACTGTTAGCCGCTAGCCTTTTTCACTGCCGCAGTTTATATATATATATATATATGTAGAGGCTAAGCCGGCCTTGGCTGGTATCTACATGAACAACAGCCGACATCACATGAAGATTCCATGTCCCATACCTGTTCATGGATCATACCAAATCCCAAACCACCTTGACACCACATGGATGTCCATATTGACCATTAGATTTAGATCCATTTGGGACTTGTCCAGCGAATATGGGCGCCTTCGAACCCGACCTATCCTGAAGCGACCCCTATCCACGCCCACTCTCCAGTCAAGCCACTCCTTCCAAATAAGCCATACACCTCGCATTTGCGACCTAGACCCGCGCTGTTGAGCCACCACGCGTGGCCGCTCTGGAACAGCACAACGCTGCCCTGGCTCACCCCTTGCACAATCTGGACGCACCAATCCTTCTGACATGGACACACGAACCGACAGGTCCCCAACTTTGGGGACCTCTTTGCCTCACTAATCCGGCCGCCCGAACATCAGGACCGGTCAAAGTGAACGCTCCTGGTCCCCTCACAGTCCGGTCCCGCTCCTCCGAAAGCACCGGTCCGGTGATCGGACCGGTCGGACGTGAAGAGGTCAGCTTTGATCACTCAGGGGGGCGATCAAGCGAAGCTGAAAAGCGCCGGGATCTGAGACGTCCGGTGCCCAGCTGGCCGCAGAGTTGGCTTGGATGGAGAAAACCGCATGCAAAGGAAGGACATCATGAAGATTTTGGTGCGTCCAAACCCCCTATCTGCTTCTAGGGGCTGAGGAGTGTTGCTCAGGGCGGCAGTGGAGTTGTGCACGCGCACGTGGGAGCATGGCAGGCTTCAGTCAGATCAATTGAGTCCAAAAGGGCACACCTTCGACCACGAGGGCAGCATCATCGTTGCAAGCTTCCATGCTGGTGTCCAGCTGGCAAGTCTTGACCCAAGTGAACATGTGATCTATCAAACACCTGAAAGGACTTCTACACGTCAACGGACTTCAACTGGTCGGACATCAACTGGCACCATAGAAACAACTTGCAGGCGTTGCAGGGGCCAGATCGATGAACTTTAAGCGCCCATCGCACTCCCTGAAAGGTCCTCATGGTTACGTGGATGGCATGGCCGCTTGGATGACCATGAACTCCTCTACAAACAGGTGGTGACCTCCACTTCCATGTGATGCGTTCATTGGAGTGTAGCTCAATCCTGGGGCGAATTTGCTCGGGCCTTGCATCTGGGTGAATATTCAAATGATCCCAGCAGGGATCACAATGATTGAACTCCGTCTCACACACGCCCTCAAACAACACAGCAACATCATAGACCCAGGCACCTGTTTAATGTTCTGTGCCTCTACAAGGTGTCTGCTGGGTGGGTTCATCGAGGCGTGGCTTAGGGGTACTTCACACCTGTGCGAACGGACAGGACTGAAGAAGCTTCTCACAAGCTAAGCGAGCACTTGAGCTTGGAGTTTGCAGGCTGTCGAACTTCCGACTGGTGGCACCTTCCAGAAGAAGTGAACATCACCGCAAGGAGATTGAGAATGAAGCACCAACCATCTCTTGAATTGGTGGAAGGCCACAAAGCTCCAGATCTGATGTCAATGAAGCCAATGACTCAATGAAGCAAATGGACGTCCAGCTCTTCAGAGACAAGCCTCCGCATGTTTTGGGATTGACTACTCATAACCTCCATCTGCAAAACTGTTTGCCAGCCCATCTAATCAGACAAAGAATGCAGTTTCTGGCAGCTCTAGCAGGAAGTCTATGTTGAGAGGTCAACTGAGGTCACCCAAACAAGCCTTTATCTTGAAGGCCCATTTGCTTTTCTCTTCTTGATCCAAGAAGAACATCGAAAGAACCGACGAACGGACCGACGCTCCCCAGAGGGAAACCTCAAAGACTCTCAGCCAGGACTGCTCCGAAGCCCGGCCGAAGCCCCAGCCCCGAAGCCGTCGCACCTTGGCCGGTCCACAGGGGTTGGGTCGGCGAAGTCGCTGGCGCCCGTTCTGTGGGAAGCAGCTGAGCCAGGGCACCCAGCGGATGTTGTGCCACCCTTTTATAACACATATTATATTGTGTGTATTATATTCAATGTTTATTCATGCTAGTGTTTTAAACACTCATTTCCGGCTAATTGGCAACGAAACTTGGAGGGAATCAGCGGTCTCAAACAGAGACCGATAACGTTTGGAAAGAAAGATGCACATTCTCTGAGGGTTTTGGTGTTGACCTTCCACGCCAGGCACCTCAAAGCTTCACATCGGGCTCGCCCCGGGCACGTCAAGGAAGCGCTCGAAGCACGTCCACGTGGTTCGGCGACTGTGGGGGCGACCCACAGTCGAGGCTGTGGCATGGCTTGTGGCATCTGGACGTCTAAAAGAGCGCACATCACTGGAAGCTGGGCTCCGTGCTGTGAAAACAATGCCTGTAAAGAAGCCAGCATCCAAAGACCGGTGAGGTCCATCAGCACAGTCGCTTCAAATAGTCACTGCACTGGTCGCACCACTCCCGTGGCAACTCGGATGGCCGATCCGGCGTGCGGAGCGCAGGGAGGGCGGAGTAGATGAGGTTGAACTCCTCGCACCTGAGCTCCAAGCGGTTGAGGCCCCCCAAAGGCTTCCAACTGCAGAACATGGCAGAACTCTTCGATACAGAACTGTCATCCATAGCCCATAGCTATAATTGGCTCCACAGGTACCATCAATCCACATTGGGAGAGCCTAGCCCTTGATATGCTGCCCAAATGGCAGTGGAGTATCAGCAAGTGCCTCCAAGTAGGTTGCTGCAAGTTAAAATCTCTTGCTCCTCGAAGAACGTCGGTCCATCTGTGCATGTCATTCATGCCTGGGCTCACTGGCAAACCAACACAATGCTATAGGATCTCTTGGTGACATTGAAAACAAATCTGTTCATGTGGCAGGGAATTGGACTCCGCACAACCCATATCATCTACTCTCGGTGCTCGTAAATGGGACAACTCTCCCCATCACTCACCCCCTGCATCCAAAGACATACAGGGCTAACATCACCAGCGTCTAGATAGTATAGTCATTGTCATGTATGGTTTTAAGAGCCAAGGGTTGGCCATGGGAGGCCGCCTGAACGGCCTGAAAACGCCTCCAAGTCTCCACTGCCAGGCGCGTTCCGCCGCCCACGAGGCGCGAGCCGCGCTCTTCACGCGCTCTTCGGGCTCCCCGCTCCGGAGCGGCGCGAGCACAGCGCAGCTACACCGCAGCAGCTACCGCGCTGGAGGGGCGTCTTCATTGCGAAGCTGGTGGTCCTGTTGATTCATGGATGAACTTCTGAAGCTCGCGGGAAAACATTGAAAAAACAGGTGATAAAAATCCAGTCCCTGGAATTGACCCAGGAGCCTGTTGAGGTCCAAGCACCAAAAATCCCGGGGGGACTAGAAATGAAACATCCCCTTTCAAGAGACTATGTCTGGATTAGTGTCTGGATTTAAATGGAAGATAATGGAAGATAATGGAAGGGTGGTGGCTCTCCACTTGATGGTGTCCTGCCCATGCAAAAACTCTCCAAGCAGTTCCAAGTGCTTGGAACCGTGGGACAGGTGCGAGAAGGGTGTCCAAGATTCAATGTGGGGTACAAGATCTCCCTGGACACTGTGACCAATTCACCGACTCCAAACCATTCCCTCCTGCATCTGCTTCGGTATCAGCTCCTCCCACCGGACCGCCGGCAAATCACATCTCAAGTGACCAAATGCTGTGGCTCAGCCGGACTGCCAGTTGCCGTTGCCACCGATTTCGGTCGTGTGCATCACCGCATCACTCTGAGAAGGACGTCCTTGTGGGGTATTACCGTCTTTCTCTGCACAGTGAAGCACTGACTCCAAGCCTCGCAGAAGGCACCAAGTTCAGTCTACGCATCTTCGCTTCTCCTCCTGTGGCGGGGCCACCGCCTGTGACGCATGTTTGATGTGCAAAGCTCGTGGCCTGCAGGCAGCGCAGGCAGCGTGGTTCCTCTCCTCAGATCTTGCAAGCTGGGTGGCTGGAAGCGGCCTGCCGTCTGCAGCGGCTTGTCCAGGTTTGATTGATGACTAGGGCGGTATGAAGAGGTCACGAGCAGGCTGGAATCGTTGAGAGAAGAGGGTGAACCAGCCACAATCTTCAGGCAAGTTGACAGGAGCTTCAATGGCGCGATTCTATCAAACACCTTGATTCATGGTCCTCGTCCAAAGTATGAGCTATTCCTGGCAGCCCATTTCCAAAAAGTTTCTGGAAACACATGCCACCCACCATCTTCGGTCATCGAACAGTCCATGCATCCCCATCGAGGTCGGCGGGTACATTGCGTTTAGGGCCTCAGCACCATCTTGGGTCCCAACAACACGGCCAGGACAACAGCGGTGTAGCACCTTGTGACAATTGGATGCAGGGGAACCCGCCAGTCACCATGGGTGTGGGTCAACACTTGGACCGACCGGGAGTCCCTTGTGTAGTCTATTCTTTTTGTGTTCGTGTTCGTCAGTCCACTGACCATCCTTTCTTCCCCACAGCCACTGCACATACCCTGGAATGGAGCAATCATACCCTCAGCCAAGGAGCTCGAATTAGAAGGTGCTGTCGGATCCCAACTCTTGGCTCTGGATCCCAACTCTTGGCTCTACTCCAAGGAAAACAACCATGATAAACATGGAAGTGGAGGGCACCACCTCCACTTAGGGGCTTTGCCATCCATGTATAACCGTGATTGTTTCAGGGAGTGTAGGTCTTTTTGGGCCATCTGCAAGTCAAACTCGGCAAAACAACGAAAAAGAGCTCAAGGGGGGAGTCTGGTCTGTTCTGTCAAGTGTTCTGCCCAGTTCTGCCCAGTTGCTCAAATGGATCGCTGGCTCCACGAACCACTGAGCTCGGTCCACAAGGCGAAGGCTCGGTTTGACGGTCGCTGCCGTCACCGTCACGCTGCCGGTCCAAGGGGTTGCCGGTACCCGGGACATCAAGCGTAGAACCGGCCTTTGGTGCAACCAGGCTCGCGACGACCGCGTACCTCGGACTGGTGGTTAGATCAAGCATCCCAACAAAGAGAGACAATTAAAATGCAAAAAACATGAAAGGAACCGGTGAAGTCAGGCAAAAAATTGAAGTTAAGAGTCTATAAGTATAGTCTAAGAATGTCTAAGAGTACACGCTCTTCATAGCCAAATAACTTTCATTTACTCCTCGCCTGTGTCTGGGAAATGACTCTTTGTGCATGCAAAGATGAAAAACCGCGCTGCCAAACCACCCCCTGGCTGTACCCCCAATTGGACTCTCTTCTTGAAATGACCACGATGAGCAAAAAAAGCCATAGCCTTCCGAGCTAAGACACTGCCTTCAAAATCCAAAAGCTCCAGCAACCTCCGAGCAGTTGCCCTCACCGAAGAAACCGTGCATCGCGCGGTGTTCTTGGAGGAGTATGGTGGAGCGACCCAGTGGCTTTCCTTCCGCTGGTCATCCTCTTCAGGTCTCTCAAAAGGTAAGGGACCCGTTGGCTTTCGCCCAGCACACGGGCCAACATGGGCCGACAATAGGTGTAGCTTCATCCGGCTGCTTCGATCAAAGACCTGCTCCTCAGCAGCATTGCGCTACGGAGTCGCAACGTTCTTCATCTTCGCCTTGCTCACGGTGAGGTCGGTGACCTCAAAAAGTGTCTGTTGTGTTGTTTTCCCACCAGCTGAATGAGAATGATTTTTCTATTAGACGGTCTCTTCCCATCCCTACCCTCCACATCTATGCTTTGAAACTCTGGGCGCAATCTGCCACGCACGCGGCCTCCGAGTTGAGCGTTTCTCCCACTGATACATACTGAGCCAAGCCACTCCCCAGGAATGTAGACCGAAAGCGGTCAGAGACTGCGAACCTGAGCAGTCTTTGGGTCGGAAGTCCATCGCCGTATAAGTTTTACCAATTGACCCTTAACACGAAAAACGCTGCGCGAGTCGTTTCATTCACCGAATTCACCTCAACAGTCCTCGATCTTCTGTCGACTGGAAGAATGAACTGAGTTTCTTCGACGCAAAGTCCGACGGAGTTTCTGAAGACCACCACGCGACAGCGTCCGCGTCTGACATGAGTGACATGAAAGGACATGCCTCTCTGACTCTTGACCTCTCTGGAATTTACTTACAGTAAGAAAACTGGATTTGAAAGAAGGATTTTACATCTCCAGACTTGGGGGGTTGATTATGGTTGATTGCTCAACAGTCAACATGATGGTTGAGATGCTCCCAGTGTCTCCGTACATTCCGGAATATGGTTGTTACACATTTTCCATGGTGCAGGTTCCAGATTCAACAACTCCTGTGTAGGGCTCCGACCACATGCCCCCCCCCAAAAAAATGCTAGTATATAGACTTCCTTAAAACTACCCCAAGCACCTTCTCGGGCGCTACTTGGGGCTCATCCGGACACTAACGGATTGCCCCGGACAGTGACATAGGGGCCCTTCAAGTCACCCAATCCCAGTGGTGTGGAGTGTATATTAATTATACATACTCTAATCTCTAATCAGCTGCTTTGAGGGTGAAGGCGCCCCTTCCACACCCCAATCCACCTCTCATGCATCTACCAAGGCACAAGCATACGAAAACACGGCGGCCGAGTTGATTCGATGCTTTGTTGTGATCCTCGGACACAGCATGATCTGCCAATCACCGTGAAATGGACATGGGGCGATAGCCCAGCACCCCATGAGTTACAGGATCGCGCAAAGCTGCCAGTCTTTTGGCATTTTTGGCTAGACACATCCGACATTAAAAAATAGATAAAATAGTAATTAGACTTCCAATGATGTTCAATTTCCAATGATGCCAAATATGCCGGGAAAAATAGCTATAGCATATCTGTAAAAATTAGCATGGTGATCTTGGCCACTGCATTTTGTAATGAGGGGTTTCTACAAACAAATAGGGCTGCTGCCTGGCTCTACAAAAGCAGGATAGTGCAGGATACAGTACAGTCTTGCACGTGCAGTTCTTGATTATTCTTTGATGTTTTTTGTGGTTTTATTCCAAGTCTTGCTACTACAAAATGTGAATGCCAAAAGCGGAACGCACGCCTCCCAAGTCTTGCTACTAAAAATACCCACGCCGCTGTCTCCAAGATCATGTTTCTACAAAATGAACTTTCAAAGGATCAGGGTCTACAAAATGCTTGTTGGAATGACACTGGCCGTCACACTCACGACCAAAATCTGTCTACAGAATGCTAAGTCTCAATGGTCTTTATGGTCAATAAAGCCTGTTACCTGTTTGTCTACAAAATGACCTCCCCATTTTTTAGCCAAAAGCTGTTTTTCTATAAAATGGAGGTCTTATAGAGGTCCCAAGACCTCCAATTCTGTAGAAAATTTTAACGGGGATGCTATAGCATCTATATAGTTGATCATATATTAGTCCATAGAATTCGACCATTCCAATTGCAACAAGTCCGTAACTGAATCCTCGGCATGGATAGTTGTCACACAACTGGTGAATCGATGAATGGTCCACTGAAAGCCAAGGATCGACTCCGAGCGCTCAAAGTGACGCGTCACCATCTTCAGGTCTCTCCTGGCCATCTTATGCCAGTGCGGGCGCGAAGCCAATGCCATGGGGTCTCCGTGCACGGTCTCCACATCGGCCTGAAGAACAAACACCATTCCAAACTTCCAGGAAAGCAGCAGTTCAGGTCTTGAATAAGACCGTCTGTCTGACGCATCAATGTGGAGTGAATTGACCCACCAAGCAAAACAGGGATTGTCTGCTGAATAAGTGATTGACTATGCCCAACCCTCACAAACGACAGCAGAATGAATATGATATTAAACATGCTTTAACTTTCCGCCCCAGACTGTGATTACTATGCCGTCATGCCATGCATCACATCTAGAATCTCTAGAATCTAGAAGTGGAATTCTCTGTAGCCCGCCTGCCCGGCTGTGTCAGTGCTTCATCCCAGCCACGCATTAC
>CAXAMN010004447.1:973411-994036 GCA_963970005.1 Durusdinium trenchii
GCCCGCCTGCCCGGCTGTGTCAGTGCTTCATCCCAGCCACGCATTACGCTTGTGGTCGCAGGCACCACCGCGGTCAAAAAGCTCCCAACTGGTGCAAGGGCAGGCCCTAGTGCCAAGCACTGGCAGCTGGATGTGGACTGAACTGCTGGTTTTTGATGTCCAGCTTTCGGTCCAAAACCAGCCCACCAAATCTCATGAACGGATATCACGCGTGGAAATTTGTGGCATCCGCGGAATGGCCGGAGGCATGATCGAAGCATCATGGAGCACTTCTGATATTCGGGCAGGCTCAAAACTAGATGCAGCTTCTTAGTCTGCACCTGCGCTGGATCAAGAGGCCCAGCCAAAAAAGTCAGTAAAGCCCAGCCTTGAGTCATGTTCGTCCTCCAACACTGGTGAACTGGGGCTAGCCTGGGGAGTCAAGCAGGGGTTTATCGGGTGAGACTCGGCTCTTGGCTTGGCAAACTGGCCAGTCAGCTTCAAAGGCCACCATCAAGTGAAGCTTCTGGCCCAGATGCAGCCCAAAACCAAACAGATGCGACGACCTGAGCAGGGAAGGGATCTAAAAGACTTGGACTGAAGCAAGGCTGAAGAACAGTTATTGAAGGCTTCGGAGAAGTTCTTTTATATCTCAGAGCCGATGTCTCTTCTTACGAAAGGAAGTGCCTGCCAAGCACCAAAGGTCCTAGGCATAGATATCAAATACAGTAATTGTTTACATGTTGTTACAAGGTTGTTACTATATTGTTAAAGCCATGAATGGTCCAATCGAAGCCAAGGATCGACTCCGAGCGCTCAAAGTGACGCGTCACCATCTTCAGGTCTCTCCTGGCCATCTTATGCCAGTGCGGGCGCGAAGCCAATGCCATGGGGTCTCCGTGCACGGTCTCCACATCGGCCTGAAGAACAAACACCATTCCAAACTTCCAGGAAAGCAGCAGTTCAGGTCTTGAATAAGACCGTGTGACTCAATGTCTAGTGTGATAAATGGTGCCACACCAGGCAAAACAATGTTTTTGTTGAGCCTGTTGTATTGCAGAATGATATAATATGATACCGATACCAACCTGCTCTTGTAAAACTTCCGCCCCAGACTGTCATCATCTATGCCATCATGCCATGCATCACATCTAGAATATATAATATAGAAGTGGAATCACTCATAGTTTTTTCACTGTGGCCCGCCTGCCCGGCTGTGTCAGTGCTTGGTCCCAGCCAAGCATGACGCTTCTTGTCGCAGGCAGCACCGCGGTCAGGTCCCAACTCGTGCAAGGGCAGGCCCTGGCGGCCCTAGTGCCAAGCACTGGCAGCTGGATGTGGACTGAACTGCTGGTTTTTGATGTCCAGCTTTCGGTTGACCCCGTCCAAAACCAGCCCACCAAATCTCATGAGTACCCCTCCACCGTGCCATGGACGTCCTGCGCAGCAACCTGTTGCGACTAGATGTGAAGGAGCGTTTAAGGCTTAAGGGGAACCAACACGTGAAGGTGCGCGGAGGGCGGCGAACTACTGCGTTTTGCTCACGCAGTAGTTCTTGTATGTTCTTATGACACCAGCTTTTGCTAGGCAAGTCTGCAAAGTTTTTGACCCTTGCTCAGCTGTTGGTTGACCTAGTCCAAAATCAGCCCACCAACTTTTAATCTACTTGGCATTTGCGGAATGCCTGCACTTGGGAAACCATAAACAAAAAAAACACCTGGCACGCTGAAAACTGCCCACAGCTTCTTCACCTGCGTTGGATCAAAGGCTCCTGTGACTCCTATGCAGGAAATGTAAACACCGCCCAGCTTTGAGCAGTTTTGGTCCTCCAGCACTCCTGACTGTCGTTCAACCTGTTGAAATAAGACAAAAGCCTGGGGGGAGCTGAGCATGCCCAGCATGGGTGCGGTTGAGACAAAAGGTTCTTGACTTGGCAAGCTGGCCAGTCAACTTCAAAGGCCATCAAGTGAAGCTTCGCTTCAGGCCACCTAGGCCACCTAGGCCGCTCTTTCGTGGACCCACAAACCCTGGACGACCCGGACAGCACGGGATTGGCTCGGAGACTTAGACTGAAGCAAGGCTGGAGGGACTTGTGAAGGCTTTGTCAAAACTTCTGATGTGCTAGCTTGATGCAACGAACCTTCAACTTGCGCCAGGGCAAGCAAAGGACGGAGGTCGGCTTCAAGAATGAGGCTTCCAAGCAAGCTCGAACAACACAACATGTGATTTTGCTTCTTTGGCTAAGTTTTTTTCTTTTCCACATGCTCAAAAGCAGCCTGCTTCCACTCATATCAACTACCTCTACACTGGTGGAACTAGCGATAACGGTTCTTGCCTATCACAAACCTGGTTCTCTTTGCCCACCACCATTGATCTCCAGTTGCAACTGGCAAATCTTTGGTGCGTGCTGCTGGAAGTCTTTCAAATCAGCTTATTAGTTCGGTGACCAACAACACTTGTCCGTTAAAGGGGTCTGCCGTCTGCCTATTGAATTGAAAACACACCCAGTCCATGGCTTGGACGGGGTTCTACTCCAAGGGAAGAGCCAAAGTTCGGTATTTGTTGACTAATGTTTAGTAATTATTCTCTTTTTTTCAAGCCATTTCATGGGCTCCGAGGATTTCCAAGGAGCTTGCAACGAGTTTTCAAGGGCTCTCAACAACTTTGGGGCTCCAAGATGGGAGGCCTTTTGGGGGGGTCTCAAGGGCCAAACTCTCTGCACAGTTGCATGACATAGGCCGTCAAGCAGTATTCATCTTGCTGCTAACTGCCTGTCCATAGAGTCTCAAAGCTGTACTTGGGACGTGCATTCGCTTCGCTTCGCTTCGTTTTGCTTCCTGTCCAAGCACCCTACGGATCCCACGGCGAAGATACAAACCTTCGATGCAAACGCCACACTAAATGACCGAAACAAGCCTGCTTGTGCCCGAATCAAGGGTCTAGAGACAATCGTCGAAAGCAAATCATGCACCTTGTTGCCTTTATGGCTCTTTGCCGTGGCCGAATCCCACCGTAGTTTCTCACCACGCCCAAAAACGCGGCTCGTTGAACCTGGGAGAGGTTTCGAACGGTGATCACACCGCCGAAACCCTGCTGGGGGGGAGTTCGGATGGCCCAACTGAGCTTCTCTTCAGACCGCACTCATGTCAAACCCAACTTCCGGGCACATGTGGCTGTTGGCATCGGTCAGGGGCCGGAGTTCTTCCAAAGCCTCAAGGCTTGTTAAGTCAAAATCCATGTTTGATGCACATTGAAGTCCAGATTGGAGCAGAACTGCACACGTTCAACAATGAGAGCCTTAGCAGAAGCCACGATGATGTGGCGATCGCGAACGAAAAATATGTAAAATCATGTAAAACCAGCTGCCTGCCTGTATCCAAATGCAAATTGGGGCGTGGGATGCCTTGGTCCAAAAACCGGATCTCTGTTGGGGCCCAGGGTATCCAAAAACGGGATCCACCCTCGTCGGATGTTTTTAACAATCCCAAGCCTCAAGCTCTGGTGGGCTTGCATGACCATGTCAGGGGTCTTTCGAAAGGTGTCTGATGGCTAGCGGCTAGCTGGGGAGTAACCGTACAGAGGGATTTTCTCAACTATAGCTTGGCAGGCTTGGCGTCTCGGTCTTCTCTCCTGAAAGGTGGAGAAGTTTATATCATATGAACGTATATGAACCAAGGTTATAATCCTTGGCCATTCTCAGTTTGGTCTCTCAACATGGTGTAACCCGTCGCGACTCCGGCGCCATCTTGCGGTGCCAAGCGTCCCAAGCCCGAAACCCTAAACCCATATCATTCCACCAGAATCTGTCACCGAAGTCCAATTGGATCGAAGCGTTCCAGTGCCGCTCAGCGCGCCGCTTCGCGCGACGCTCGTCCCAAATCGACCGAGGGGCAACGCCTCCTTCCGGTCGCCTCCTTCCGGCGGACTGGCGGTCTCCGGTCTGATGAGTCGTGAGCAGACCGGTTCATCACTTATACCCGTCTCACCAACACAAGCAACAAAAGAACAGCATTTCACCATTAACACTGTTCACCGAAGTAATCGAACATGATCGAACTGATTGAAACATCTGCTTTAAACATGACACAATTGAAACACACATCTCTCAAGCGCTGAAAAAGAGGATGTTTTCAAGCACAGAAATGCTTGCCGGTTGCAATTTTCCGATAGTAGTGGCTGCACATATGGCACCACAAATAACGACAAATAATCTCCAAGTTTGGGCTGTTTGGGTCATGGCCTTTAGTCCTGCATGCATCTAAATACTTTGGTTGGGGTCTGACATCTATCTTCTCGCCATATAGAAAATAGCTTAATGGGTTCGTCCAAACTCCTCACACCTCGAAACCAAACAACTCATCATTTGGATATCACGCCCGAGGATGGCTCACAATTGCACAGCATCCAAATCGCAGGGTGCAAAAACACCACCAGCACTTCTTCCTTTCGGCGCCTTTGAAGCCGTTGATGTGCCGATCGGAGGTCAAGAGAGCGAGGCATGGCGAGATAGACACCCAGGGCCTCGGGCGGGCGTTGAGACTGTTCGAGTGTGTCTCGGCAGTTTCAGGAAATCCAAACTCAGATGAGGGATGATGAGGGCAACCCGGGCAACAGCTGATTCACTTTGCGGTGTCCTGTGTCACGATGAATCCAACGATAGGCTCTTTCTCCATGAACTCCGTGCCCCGGTTGCTGCGTCGCGTCCACCGCACGGCCGCCGTCCACCGCGCTGTCCTGCCCAGCGGATCCGTCCCCACCTGCGAAGCCTCATCAAGCCCTGCAGCACGTCGTAGCAAACGAAGCTTCGCCGCGTGGCAGTGGTAGACAATCGGTAAAGGGAAGTCAAAATCGCAGCCACCTGACGGTCCAGGCGAGTTGCGCGAGTCGTGCCAACACCCTGAAGGGGCTGCGGGAAGCGTTCCCCAGATCCGGTTCCGGAGAATCATGGTGTCCGCAGGTCCTGCCGATACCTTGATCGACCAGCGTCGCTGGGCATTTTCAAAGTAAACATGTCCAGCATTTAGATACCATGCACGTATAGTGTGGAGTAGATGGCCGAATCTCCAAGTTTGGTGGTGCAAGTATGGACCGATTATCTAAAAAACACATCTTGAGGTGCCAGTGCCAGTACCATCTAATCTAAAACCACCGCAACACTGGTTAGTGGACTCAGAACTCACAACTCCGGTGGCCCATCCGAAGTTAGGTCACTCCGGTGCAGCCGCCATGTTGGTCGGCACCAGCAGTGGGTTGTGAGTGGATGAGACTGAGAATATCTAAGGATAGGACATTGGGAAATTGGATGAAATTGGGAAGCTATCTTCAGTTGTGGAAACCTCCCCTCCCCCAAATCAACAGCTGTATCCACCCACACACCCACATGGTCCGAGCCGCTGCTTCGGCCAAGTGTGAAGAGCAATCGGAGTCGTCCTGAACTTCTGGGATCAACGTTCCAAGCAGGTCGCTCCAACCAAGAAAGTATGATCCCAGAAGTGGAGCGACCTGCTTGGAACTACTTGGAGACGACTGGAACGTTGCTGAGATTTGCTCCCTTCGACGACTGCAGCTGGAAAATCCCATTCTCCCAGCTGACATGTTTTTTCCCGGGCAAAGGCTGCCGCAGCATGTGGTGTTCAATCACATGCCTAGGCCTAGGCATCGCGTGTTTACCCTACACCGCACGCGCGGTAGCCTGTATGCGCAACATCTATGCGGGCTAGCTGGAGGCGCGTTACTGCTTGGTTTAGAGGAATAGTATCGAATAGCCTATCCATCAATCCACAGTATATTAAACAACAAACTCTTGATCAATCCTAAGGTCCACAGTGCTCAAACTGCAAACATGTCAACAAGAATCAACATCTTAACGTCTTGTCTCCATCAAGCCAGCATCCCATACCTAGCAGTGTGTTCTATCTCAGGATGGCCTTTAGCTTCGCAAGACTATATAGTTGGCTTCTTGTATAATTAGCTCTGCACCGCTGCTGTGCTTCTCAAAACAACCTGCCGCCACTCTTGCCACTGTCCCAACTCGTCTGCACGGCACCAAGTCACCTCGTCCCCCTCCGTTCGGCAGGGGCTGAAGCTGATGACCTCAGGCTTGAAGTTCAGCGCCGCGAGACGATGGAGCTCAACAAGGATGGGCTGAAGCTGAAGCACTCCATAACGCCTCGGCGGCCAACGCGGCGTCATCGCCAGTTGTGAGGCCGTGGCTGGCCGAGGAAGGCGTTGTCCCGAAGTGTTCAGGTGCTTTTCATGCTAGAGTGGAGAGGGGCCACGGAGAGGAAAACCTAAAGAAAACCGACACGTTTGATGCCAAACAGGTTTGGAGATCGAGTTCTTCATGTCCCAAAAACGGTTCCGAAAGACAATCTGGACGTACGACTCGTGCGTTTGACCTATGGCAGGGCCGGGCCGCTTGAGGAAGCGGACAGCGAAGCTGTCTTTGGGATGCAGGTTTATGACTTGTACTACCCAAGCTGATCAACTCGGCCAGAAAGTGGTGCCTGGTTTACAGATCACGTCCTGGTGATGGTTGAAGCACCAACCCAACTATAAGGACGTACTCTGCACGGACCGAGCAGCTCAAATGGTCCGGATTCCCATCCGGAAGCCTTGAAAGGACTGAGTAGATCCAACACCGAAAAAGCGCTTGCTTGAGCGCTATGTCATGGTATTTTGGCACTGCAGCATGCTGCAGCTGTGTAGTCAGTTTGTTCAAAGTCACGCACCAATATGAGACACGTTGTAAGCCCTTAGTCTGGCAACCCAATTCAAGGGCAAGATCAAACGGGAAGGTCCAAGTGTTCAGCTTGATCGAAGCTCCAACATGAGGTGGCTCAAGCCCTGCATGCTCAGTGGTTGAATTGAACTCCCCACAAACAAAAGGAAAACATATATATATATATATGGGATACATGCATGGGAATGCATGAACAACATGCATAATTCTCCATAACAGTGCAGTTCTCAAATGTTCTCAAAATCATCGACCTGTCTATTAGTTTCTTCAATCGCTGACACACAATCGGCGTAAACCACACATCTCCCCGCCTCTGGTGCCGCAGCCCGAACGTTCGCGCGCCGCAAACGGGCAAATGGACGCTTTGAGGGAAGGCACACGGGGCCTCCAGTTCGGTTTACCGATTGACACCCTGATTCCGAAATCTTGTGTGAAGTGGAGAGGAATGATCAGTCCCGAAGCTGTTTCAATGGGGAACTACAAGGGAGGGTTAGATATCGTGCAGTCCCTTGGAAAGAGAACAAGGACTTTGCTCCAAACCAAACTGCCCGGCGCTTGGAATCTTGTGACCGATTTAGTGCTCGGGCCAAAAACGCCTGCGAGGCCGCACAATTGCTTCCAGTCTCAAACGTGCAGGCTCTCAAATGATGCCACCGCCTGCGACGAATGGAGGGTACATGATCATGAGGGTCTCAATTTGTCGCTCTTGCTCGGTACGTGAGTGGGTTCGGTATACTGATCTCCATGGAAAGTGAACGTGACAATCCGTGAAGCACGAATTTCGGAGGACATGTGATGGATTGGGAAAGGAATGATCCTAGATCAGTCATGACAATTCTGCGGATGGAAGACTTGCTCACTGCAGTTCTATACTGACTCGGTCGTCCAACTGGTTGATGGATTCAATCATCCCAAGCAAAGGTTGAAACCACCACCCAGCTCATCATTCCCTACCAGGTCCTTCAAGGTTGTGATGACTGAGAGTTTCCACGGCAGAACAATGTGCAAGATCTTTTCAAGCTTGCACCTCCTGCAGTCCAATTCGTTACCACCAACTTGTAAACATCTTCCAAACCCTTCTGAAGGGGCAGTGCAAGCTAGTTTCTGGGAGTCTTTGCTTCAGGACCAGGATGACTCTATACAAAGCATGTTTCACCTGTATACTTGTAGCGTTCTCCACGACCTGTTGAGCAATTTGGTCCTTTTTCGATCTTTTTCGAAAAAGGTCAGGTGCGGTCCTGGGCTAAACCGCAGATGGATGGGGGGCAATCCTCACCGATGCCTTTGGCATGGGATCTGAAAACCGGAAGCAAAACAGCGCACCACTGATGGGTCGAAGCAAAACTGCTCGGAGTTTTGCATGTCTTCAAGTAGATCGAGCATCCACAGGCTTGCAGGCTTCTCTGAGGCATGTTGGAGTCAAAAGCAACTTGATGATTCTGATCATATCTTCGTCTATCTTCATGCACCTATGTCTCACAGCACCATTTCAGCATCCCTCTCGAGTCTAGACTCAAGAGTGTCTGACACACACAAGTCACCCCAGCAAGCTTGTTGGTTGGCTCGATGTGTGACCGACAGAAATCGGCATGGTATGTTTAGCAATTGAACGCATCAGCGAGGTCCATCACTTATTGTAGCACCAAATCTTTCCTCGTCGTCCCACTACGTGTAATACTGTATATCATACGATTCTTCGTAGGACGAAATGGACCCAGTCTTCCAAGCAAATTGGCATCTTCTGTTTCCCTCACCTGAACCATGCCAAAACACATTGCCACTGTGACATGACCTCTCCTCACGTGGCCACGACTCTCCGCGTCTCCGCGTAGCGCGACAACGACGACCGATCCGTCTCAGAAGTCCTCAATCTCCGTCGGAGGGTCAAGCAGGGCGTCTTTCAACTCTTGGATGTCCTGGCCTCCGTGCAGTTCTCATCGAATGTTGCTTCGAACCAGCGAATATCACCAAAATGCTCCATTCCTGTATACTTTAAAAACAAATAAGAAATGAAAACACATGCGCAAGCACAACCCACTGTTCAAGGAAAGAACTGTGCTTTATAATGCAAGATGCACAGAAACAATAGCATAGAACAATAGTGACAGGATGTTCTCAGTTGGTACCAGGCATCCTTTCATCACATGCATATAAATTGTCATATAAACCTCTGGCAACTTCTCCCTCCAAACTACCGTTTTGACAGTGCCCCGGCCCAGAGCGGCCAAACTGGGTTCAAGTGGCTGAGATTCGCGATAGCTCTCCGCGTGAGTTTGTTTTCGAAGCTCATCTTGGCCAACTGCATACTCTTCGCCGGCCCGTGCAACTGCATACATCCGCTCCTTTCGTCTTCAGCTTTTTGGTGTTTGTTGCGAAAATCCGAGATCGGCCAGCAATTGGTGGGAAGAAGAAGGACCGAGTCGGTGGCATGATGGCCGTCCGGTCTGACCAAGTGGGATTTATCATGACCCCGATGCCACACTGATGATACCGTCTGGTGAGTTTCAATGATATGTTCTTTGCAAAACTCATGCAAATTCCTCTGGCAACAGGAGGGCTCCTGATTTCGTACATTCGTTAAGGAAGTGAACATATACATATACCCTGCAAATCTCTGCTAGCTTTTCCTCCATGGGATCTACCAGTCCTGGCGTCCCAGCCAAGATATATCTATTATATCCAAGATCGGCAAAGTACGGCATAAACCTAAAGGCGGACTTTGAGATTTTACAGTGTTTCTCTGGCTGTTATTTACCTGGGAACAAGGACAAGGTTTGTCCTCAATCGTGTATCGCTACAGGATCCTCAGCAGGTTATTGCAGGTGATACACCATCCCAAGTCCACTGTGTGTCTTTGATCTTCCCCCTCACCCCGCAAAGAAACCTACAGTGCTGCATATGGATTAAAATCAAGGGAGAATCTGGCAAAACTCCCACCAATGCAGTGAAGGCTCACAAACTCATCCAACTCGAGCACACCCTTCTGCTCGCTGTCCAAGAGTAAAAACAAGGTCCACACATCATCCTTAGCGAACGAACAAGCAGATTGTGACATGCTTGTGGCAGTGATGGTCCTAGTGAAAGTTGATTCTTGAGGCAGTGAGGTGGCTTTGAAATTAGCAAGGGTGCGGAGCATTAATATTCCAAAATCAGTGTGGATTCGTTCTCCCAAATTAAGGATTAAGGATTAAGGACCAAGGAGAATGCTTCGCCAACCACTGGTCATTCCAAACAGTGAGATTCGAACAAAGAGGCTGGCACTGATGGCCAAAGGTCACCATTCTGAGTCCATCAACAAGGTTTTGGTTTTGACCCTGGTGGCACAAAACAACATGGCTCTTGGCCTCAGAACAAAGCATTCCTTGGTGGAACTGTGTGAAGCTATGCCCCCAATCAACCAAACATGGTAAAGGCAGGGACCATGATGATCATATGCTGATCCCGACTCCCGACCAGTCCTATAATACATACGCAGTACCGTAGTATATACAGCCCTGCTAACAACAAAACCCAGAAACAACTGATATGCGACACATGTCAAGCAACATCAACATCTTAACAATGACAAAAAAAAAGCTGCCGCAACTGCAGCGACTACGCAAAAGAAGCAGCAGCAAGCGCCACCACCACAACCACCACAACCACAACAAAAAATATACTTGAAGTCCTGAACACGGTTTCAGTATTGTTTTCAGGTGCGCCTCCTAAATATCATCCGCTCTAATATTTTTGCGTGCTCAGGTCTTGGAGGGACACTTGTCAAAAAAACAATGAGAAACCACAATGGAAGTATTTAACAAAAAGGCTTGCTTGGCCTGCAATGGCTGGTTGTGTTTTAAGTGTGCACTTGCCCCTCATATCAAGCTACAAAAGCCAGCCATCAGAGGCAGGGAGTGCAAGTAATCAAAACCATAGTGGTGGATCGAGTGCTCTGGAGTGCTCTGGCTTCTTCTACATCAAAGGTTGACCGCTTGACCCCAGATCCACGCCCGAGTAACCCCTGGACTCAAACTCAACTAAGCCTGGCCTGGAATAGACTGGACTTACTGGGCCGTTCTGTGTTTAATAAAATCAAGTAAGACCTGGCGGTGAGAACAACCCAGCAAGGGTGGCAAGCAAATGTTTCTTTGGCCTCCAATGAGCAAACGTGACACCAAAAACTTAACAGGTTCAGGAGTGGTTCTGAAGGATTGTTTTGTTGGTAATGTTGACAAAAGATTACGTAACCACCCCCTATTAACCAATCCCAGCTCGAGCCCCCAATACTAAACTAATTAAAACCTGGATTTCCACCTTGGCATCCCCCGAATGCTCTATTTCTGGGCAGAAACCTCCCTTTATTAATCAATCCCAGCTGTCCCAGAAAAATACAGACAATAACTATTGATTATGCATATAGTTATTGTATATTTACTTTATTTTTGGCTAGTATCCAATATCTTCTGGTCCATGGTGAAACTGATCTTCTGATCCACCCTTGTCTCATGCCATCTCTTTGAGAGATGGCATTCTGATCCACCCTTTTCAGGGATGTGGTCCCCCAATACCTCCAAGATCAAATCTTGTTGACCTTGAAGGAGGGGGGTCTTTGATTAATCCGGTGTTGACATTAATTAATCATTTGCGGCGTTTCTGGCGAAATCCACCCATCCACCACGCAAGAGCAAACACAAAATCCCGAAAAAAAAAAAAAAAAAACTGCGTCTACTCTGAAAAACCAACACCAAACTGACACCATCAATTGCAAAACAGTACGTCAAAAAGAGACCAAACCGACACTGAATTGGTGCGTTTGGGTTTGTGGTAATGTTGGGCCTGTAATCTTGTCAATGTTGAGTGTGTGAGACATAAGTTGTCAGCACTGTTTGTCGGGCTCGTTGATGTATCCTCTTGTTTGATCGTGGTTGGTGGGTGATTGCCTGTTTCAACTTCAGAGAAGTTTGCTCAAGGAACCTGAGAAGTTGAAAATCGAACCTCTGTTCCTAATGGTTCATCCCCATGTCCTCTGGTTTTCCCAAGACTCCGTTGACACGCCCAAGGCTTCGAGGAAATGGGAGAGTTCTCCTGGAAGGTTTACGCTGTCTGTCGAGGGTGTGCCATCGCTACCCTGACTGGTGCTTCAGTGGCATAACGGCATAACTAGTGCCACTAGTTATGCCACTGCACACGCCATGGCACTGGTTGTGTGCATTTTTGGTGCATTATTTTTCCTATGTTTGCGCGCCCAAATCCGGTCGTCGTCCTAAAAAGAACACCGGACCCCACCGGTCCCCGGTTTCGTCCTTTGGAGATCGCTTCCTGTAGCTCGTCGACGCTGACCTCGTTGGAATCGTCCTGGTCAATCCTGGTTGGGAGATAAGTCGTTGTGAGCGTTTTGGAGGGGATGAATGGGGTGGTTAGATTCGGGCAAAAAGGAAGATCAGCTAGAGATTAAACAAAGACATTGTGGATCATTGGATCATCACTTGATCTGTCTGAAACATTCTGAGACGTCAGTTTGATGATTTATATACATAGTAGTTACTATAGTTTTGCCAAGCAAAAACCTGCCGCAAACAAATACTAACTTGTCCTTAATATATATTATATGTATAATCTAAGCGTGGCCATGTCCGCACCATCTTTGCAGTTCCAGGCTGGCTTTGAAAGAAGCATTCAACACCGCTCCAGGCTCCCTGCTCTATGATGCTCAACGATCTCAAAAAGGGAAACGGCATGGAAACAGCATACTGTTGGGCTCCACTTGGTCCATGTCAGGGGCGTCTGCGCCTTTTCAAGCCACCCAACACCCTGGAGGAGCTACAAC
The DNA here is from genome assembly GCA_963970005.1 of Durusdinium trenchii. Lineage (NCBI taxonomy): Eukaryota > Dinophyceae > Suessiales > Symbiodiniaceae > Durusdinium > Durusdinium trenchii. The sequence goes on from CAXAMN010004447.1 coordinate 985,939, forward strand.
CCGAGCCGGGTGGCTCTTTGAAGATGTCCCGCAAGGCTTTCACCTGGCGCGACCGCCAGCGCCGCACGACGCGTTTTTGTCATGCTTTCGGAGTCCAGGCCGGGGCGAGCCATGGCAGCCGCTGGCACCAGAACCCAACGTTGCAACTCTCGTGCCAGGATGTGCCAGGTATACTGGCAGTCACCCTCCGTGGTTTGAGTGTCCGCCAGCTGCACTCCGGAGAATGGAACCCGGAAAAGCACATAATATAGAGGTTTTCCCACCCTCAGCTTGATCACCACACGTACGGCGTGACTCCACTCAAGAGCCTGGTGGTTCTTCGCCTGCACCTGGGCGGCGTCACACGAAAGGGACAAAAGGACTGGAACCCAAAAAACTGCTCAAGACTGCCCATGACTAGGAGCAAAGACTTGCCGGTGACACTTCACTAGCACCCAAGAAAACGTCCAAGTGATCCTCAAATTTGACGTCCACGAACCCACGGAAAAAAGAGAGGGTCAGTCGCACCCCATGGTGCACAAAGTACATGTGGCCAAGGAAAAAACACATGATCGAACCAATTTTTAAATTACAACTTTGTTGTTCATATTCCATCTCTGTAGCGCTCTCCTTTTCATGAACTGCAGGCACCAAATGATAATATCCAACGGCACAATGGCTAAATCATTCCCGAATGTGAAGACAAAAAAGGCTCAAAAAAATGGTTCACGAGTGCACTGGCTCGGTTCAAGCAAGGCTCTTGTTTCTTGGTGGCCACCTCCTTGTCGACCACAGCACTTTCGATCGCTGTATTCACAAAAACGCCAGTAATGACGTTCCTGGCAGAATTTTGCAGCGATTGCGGCAACAGCCGCACGCCGATGCACGCAACCCAAATGCGGTGCGCACCACGAGAGCCCGCAAAACGGCGCCAGCCGCAGCACCATCCCCAAACAAACAAAAGTTAGAGACACAATATGAACTCGTGGAGTCAACTGACAGCAATCGATGGCTGATCAACAGCGAAAGAAACACACAGGTCCGGGCCCCATATGGGTTGTTTTCTAGATTACTTGCTTAAGCTGTACTCATCCAAAGTTAGGACGTCCCGTGTCGTTTGACAATGTATGTATCGCTTTGCAGGCCTTACATGATTCGCATGGTGGAGTCTTGCCACCAACAATGAACGTCACGGACCATGACAAACAAAACGCAAACACAAGCGCACAAACAAGAAAACACAGGAACCCCTATTCGTGATCATTCATGAACTGAGAGCATCCCCTGCAAACTCTGAAAGTGTGACGAGCTCTGTGAAGTGAGGAAGGACAACACCACCGAGGGCTGCTCCAGCAAGCGCAACATTGCTGGCTTCTGCCGCTCGTTTGATGATCGATCCCTTTCACTAGAAGACACAAGCCCGCCTGCACCTTTGCAGGCTTACCCATGGGGCTCTGTCTAAGGAGCTTCCCTTTTGCACTCTCTCGTGTATCGTTGGGGTATCGTTTTATGATGTTGACTTTTCGTCTGACTCAAGTCTGCTTACAAGCACACGTGCTGCGCTCACGCTACACCAAAAAGAACACAGCCCCTTTCCAAACCAAGACAGGCGGACAAAAGGCGTGCACATGCGTGCACCCTGTTCCAGAGCCTAGCCTTTCCTCATAGGCTGGGGCCAGCCCATGAGCGAAGAGCCAGGACACAGCCCTCCAAACACAAGCAATCACAATCCTTAATTGCCTGTGAACACTAGGAAGAACACACAGGTTCATGAAGTGACGCCCTTCAGACCCTTAAGCACAAATGCTCAGAAGAGTTACTGTAGCAGGACGACATACCAAAATAAACTCAAACAAACTCAAGGAACTAATGTAACTAATGCATGTAACAATAGAGGTATCGTTATTTTGGACGTCCCGTATCATTTTCCAAGCGATAAAGTAAATGACGATAATTTTGAAAACGACTCATATCATGCCGGGCCCATCTATCGGCCGGCATCTTTCGTTTCTTTCATCGAAAACGATCCAAAGAGGTGAAGCGTTCGATGGCCCAAGGTCAATCCCAAGGTGCAAAATGGCAAAGAAGGTGATCACCACCTAGGCGTGGCATGTGGAGCTCCCCGTGGCTGTGCCGAGCTGAGAAACCAAGGGCGTCCGCGCGGAAGAACGTTGAATTCCATGTCATTGTACAGTGAATGACCGGCTTGGGAGGTTCCGTATACTCAATCAGGCCATCAGGCAGGCCGTGAGTGGTCAGTGGCCTTCGTCGGTCTCCGTCTCCTTCCACGTTTGTCTTACAATGGTTTTGGAGATTATACAAAGGAAAACCAGCTGTCACAACTCCTAACACTAGAGCTTTGTTATGCCAGCGGCGGGAACATGACCCCGGAAAGTTGGCAAAGCCTTCCCTAAGGATCCAGTCGTACCCTCTGAGAAGGTGGGACTGGGGTGGGTGCTCAAAAGGTACGACTGGATCCCTATAGGGCTTGATCATTATTGGTGCCGCTCGGTTGAGCCTTGAGATCCCGAAAGTTCATGGCTTGCGTGATCCCGAAAGTTCAGCTCCTCAGTCGGATGATCGACCAGCGAATGTTGGGGGCTTCTCAGTCTGACCAGCGGGTGATGAGCCAAAAGAATGCCTGGACGAAGGGGTGGATCCTGCAGGCTGAGACTGGCCCTGAAATTGGGATCTCAAACCACTTCAAAACATGTTCAATCCACATCTCGGCCACTGTCTCGACCGGATCTGAGGTAGGTCTCTTTTTCTTCTCTCCACCTTCCCTATCAGCCTGTCTATCAGCCTGGCCAAGCCACATAGAGAATCAGAATCGCAGCTGCAAAGCTGGACACGTCATGCAGGGGGGCTAAGGCTTCCTGCCGAACGAAGCATGAGTGGAGCCACCGGACCCTTCCTCTCAAGAACTGAAGGGGTTGAGGGGTCAAACCCAAGTTTCACCAGTAGTTCACATGTTGCAAGTTGAAAATTGCCCAATAACATTTCCATTTGTTGGGGACTGACAATTGGTTCAAAACGCTAGCTGTGACTTCAAACAGAGAAGAGAAGCAGCAAAACAGCAATTCCGAATTGCCCTACCTATTTCGGGACCACTGTTGCTGTTGGGATCCCCATGACCCATAGAGACATGGTCAAACCGCCCCTACTATGTATTCTGGGACTGCTAACGTTAGTTGGGTATAAGCCAATCAAGCCGGATGTAGATGTATGGGTTTATGGGTTTTTGAATGTTTATCAATGATGATGGTAACAACTCCGGATAGAACCTCGTTTCTCTTGGCAAATGATCGTTGTCAGCAACGAATTCGGCGAGTTACCCAAACGAACGAACAACGATGACAACCAAAATGCCACGCCAACGATGGCCACAGTCCGACACACGGCTTCCGTCACGAGGGACGGCGGTAGGTTCCCCAAGTCCATCATCGATGGCCACGGGTTCGGGGCGGCAGTACCGAACTCGGTCCGGAAAGGCGGCATCCGGAAGCAGAACCACGAGACGAAGTGTTTCTTTGTTCAGAAGTTCCAAAAAACGTTTTACTCGTTGCCTATACTAGACTGCCTACTAGATCCTGCTACTAGTACACTATGCATAGTGTAACAACGTACTTAGCGAACCTTGCAAAGGCAACTGGAAGGCTAGGGGCCTATGGATCAACTTCAAGGACCTCCTCCAAACAAAACAAGCGGCCCAGTCCTGCCAGTTCAAGCCTCCAGTGACAGACATGAACAGCGTCAGCATGCTGAGAGGAATGAAGTGAAAGTAGATGATCTGGGTGTGGAAGGGAAACAAACCGCGCATTTGGGGTTCAAAATGGTTCAAGAAACATACTGTTCAAACGGCATCACCATATCATATACCACAGTTACTCAAAGTTACATATTCGCCCAAAGACTTGTTGGGTTACCTGCCGAACAAGAAGCGCAGTCTTCACTGTCAAAACTGTCAATGTTTCCTCTTCTCAACCCATGTTTCACGAAGCATAGGTTCCCCACCACCACTCCGGCTCCCCAAGCCCCACCACGGCCGGTCCAAACAGCTGCTGAGCCCAGCCCAGCGAACGCTTCAGTCACGCCAGGACACGGTGACGGAGGTCCACTTGCCAAGCTCCTTTGGACACACGGGCATGGAGTCGCCGTCGCCGTCCAGGTAGCGGCAATGCTCGATGACAGTCTCAGTGATCAACACCCCAAAGGAGTAGAACAGCCTCAAATCGCAGCGCTGAAAAGAGAGAAAACGTGGAGCTATAGTGATATTAAAAGGAAAGCGTAAAAGGAAAACGTCTTTCTCCAGAGCTTGTTCGTCCGATCGGTCGGCTATTGTTTTTGCTGTGGATGTCTGACGTCCTTGTGGTGATATATCGATGTATATATATATATAAGCCCCTCACCCTTTCCTGAGCAGGGCGGGGGTGAAAGCCAGCCTTCGTAGACACGGTGTAGTCTTTCAACGTGTTTTCTTTACAGCTGCTTGGGGAGACAAAGCTAGATCCCAGAAGGTAGCACTCCTTTGCGGGTGTCCTTTTTTCTGACCGAATATCTTTGACTCTGACAAAAAGATCAGAAGGGCGCTTCCGCACATGGCCTTTTCGTTGGATCGTTACTTACAGTGCGTTTCGGCCCACCTTCTCCTGGTTGCTGATGTGATCTAGCGTGAGCATGTTCGATTGTGACATGCAACATCCACATCGTTTATGCATTTACAGAAGATACAGAAAAACATCCCACCCAACAAAGAAACAAGGTGCTTGTGTAGATCGACATGTTCCTTCGATACGCCCGTCGGACGCGCCACGGTATACTGGTCTTTACAGCAGGGCAAACGTAGACTTTCAACATGTTTTCTTTACAGCTGCTTGGGGGGGCCCCAGCTGGATCCCGTCTCTTGGACCGCTTAGATGGTGTGCTCCACGCATTCACTCCTGCCAGCATCAAACATGCCTGCGTGTCTCTACAGCAGAACAGTACATCCAACGGCAACAATCGCGCGTCCACGATTACCAGGGAATAACAACACACACACCACACAATTAGACAGGCCACATAAACGGTATCTTGGCAACTTTGTGACGCTCATGATGCACCATTTTACACCTTTTTGTCATCATCAATCTCCTTTTGTTCGCTCTCCCCCACCTGGCCCGTCAGGCAGCACCTCGCAACCACCACCCCCTACACCCCCTGAAATGCACACTTCGTTCGCCCATCAAGCACTCCAGCCTAGCCTATCGGCTGGCTTTCGTTAGAATATATGTAAACATGTCGATCCTTCATCAATCATGGTGAACACAATACACTCTGCAATGCGAACCACCAAGAACGAAAACACGTCACGAAAGACCAAGCCGAACTCACTGCATTGTTTGAACAATCTCCCATTAAATTCGTAGCTCTCTTGGTCCTATTTAATTGGTAGCTGAATCATCTTCCAAAGGGGCAGGAGTAAGAGGATCAAGGTCCAAAACAGCGATCCCATGGTGCTGATGATCGACAAGGCCAAGGTCCTCAGCGCCACGGCGGCCACGACGACCCGTGCCCAGAAGATTGGGCAGCACTTAGGATGACTTATGCCTGATAATTAGTATGTTTTTTTTTCACTGTAATTACTTAACTTTACATATATAATTTTACTTGCTTATTGATCAGGCACTTTTAAAAGATAACCTATGAAACTCATCGACATCAACGACGGCCAAGCATCCGCAAGGCGCCCACATAGCGGAAGAGCTTCATGACACGTATGCCGCGCAAGACCCGCGCCAGCCGTAAGCTGCGCACAAACTGCACCTTCATGGCATCTCCAATGGCATCCCACTGAAGCGCCTGGAAGGCAGCCGCACCACGTCCACGCACCAACCCCACCAACTCATTTATGCATGTAGCGCGCGTGAGCAGTAGCGCGCTTATGTATCAGGTGAGTTGACGAAAACATCACAGTCCTGTCGCCTGTCGCTATTATTGTTGATGTCAAACATTACAGTAATTGTAATTATGCATTGTAATAGTCACTGGTAGACACTGCTTGGCGTATCCCCATAACCTTCTCCGACAACTCTTGAGCACCTGTAGAACGACCTCAGCCATCAAATCCACCATGGAGAAGAACACAATGAGGAAGTCAAAGATGTTCCTTGCTGGGCAAGTGCAACTTATGACACCAAGCACTGGAAGGGACAATAAGTCTACTGCCGGCAGAACTGACCGAACGTCCCCAAACAAAAACCGGGCTTCAAAGAGTCATATTCGCACTGGCTCAGTCAACCAGCTTAAGAATCAATAAGTTAGTTACCAACATCCCTGATATCATTATAGAATTGAACGTGATGCCCAAACACACGGCACAAGTTCCTCGGCGAAACGAACAAAAGGTAAAATCAATTGGCAAACAAACACACTTGAAGTTACAACACAGCATTTGACTGTCAAAATTTGCAGAGCGCGACTGCATGAGTGATTGTGGTGTGCATATATGATAAAGGCAAGGACGCGCTTTTGATTTTTTTTGCTTGTACATGATGTGTAGACCAAACACTCAAAGTGCACAGCTTAATTTAAGCCCAGCTTCCAGTGGGCATCCGGACCACACCAAAAGCCCCTGCAGCCCTCCATCCAGACTCGCACCAAAAGCTCCAGCAGGAAGAGCACCACGCACGTGGTGTTCGCGGCGGAGAGCCAGGGAGGGACATCCTTCAAGGCCATGTCGCTGGAAATGTCCGTTTCAATGCCTCGGCCGGCATCAACGGGATTCCCTGTATTTTGGGGGCAAGAGACCCATCTGATAATACTGGACCCAAGGGCGGGCCCCCAAATGTTACAGGACGACAAGGTGAAAAAGGGGCAGGGAATTGATCATTTTCCACCAGACCATATATATATATATATATATTCAGGCAAAGACTCCAATCAGCACGACGTTGAAGACGATGAGCACAGTTGTGCAGTGCGTAAAAATGTTCCGGAAGGATTCGATTCGCTGGGGTGTCACCCACCGTCGCTCCATGTCTTGCAAGCTCTCCTGACCTGAGTCGCTCTTGACATTCCAAAGCCCGGCCACTGGATTTAGTCGCAAAGTCAAAACCATTCAGCCATCCACGTCCAAACTGGGTTAGGTGTGGCTTCAGTAAGAAGAGCGAGTCCAAGCCAGCCAGTGCCTCTTAAAGACCCGCACCCAACATTCACAGAGGAACCGGCATGGCGAATAACATAATTTGTACCCACCTTCAACAAGAACATATTCTGACCGGCTATATTTAGATTAATGCATAAAAATATCGACCCCACTCTCGGACAACACACGCAGTCACACTTAGATACTGTGATTGCCCTGTGATGCTAGCACTTTAAGTTTAATTATATACTGCGTTAGCCGTCTAGAGCGGAAGCCTGAACCTGTCAATGACCATACTCAAACCGCAAGGCGAAAGAGTTCGCAACAATAGTTTACATCACAAATGTGCAAAATGGCAGGTACGTCACGGTGATTGAGCCGTGATATCCTAGTCAACTGCATGGAGCTTCGTTGGCAACAGCCATGCAGTGACTCTACCCTATCGCCCCCTGCTTAAGCTGTAAAGTGAGGTGAACTAAAGAGAGTTAAGAAGTAGGCGGTAGAAGAAGTGCATGGTTCCCTTAGGGACAGGGTTAGACACACGCACACACACACAGAGAGCCACTGTGATGAGGCTCGCATGATGTCTCACACTTTCTATTGACGTCAATGGGTCCCGGCCCGCATGCATTAGAGGAGGGAGACCCTCCAGCCACAATAGGTTCGCAGGGGAGGTTGAACTGAGGACCCTGGAACTCCCGCTCCTGCTGTGTTTTCGCCGCGCGACTACTTTTCCGCTTCTTTAAACGCCGCATGGTCTTCCGCTTCTCCGCCTGGCGAAGCGGAAGCGACAGGGCTTGGTAGACAAGAAGAGGGCCTTGAGAAGGGCCTAATGAACTATGTATATTTCTTAGCTATTATATGATTATACTAGGCAAAAAATAAACACGGATAGGTTTATATAGAACAGTAAATGGCCTAACATCCACTCACAGGAATGGGAAAACAAAACCCAGAACATCCACTCACTGATGGATCAACCAAACCCAGAAC
>CAXAMN010004447.1:1004036-1086013 GCA_963970005.1 Durusdinium trenchii
TATGGATGGGAAAAGCAAAACCCAGAACATCCACTCCCTATGGATGGGAAAAGCAAAACCCAGAACATCCACTCCCTATGGATGGGAAAAGCAAAACCCAGAACATCCACTCCCTGTGGATGGGAAAAGCAAAACCCAGAACATCCACTCCCTGTGGATGGACTGGAAGCACTTCCGGGCCTGGAAGGTGGCCACCTCTCGCAGCTTCGAGGTCGCTTGCCCCACCAGCGAGTTCAAGGAGCCGCGGCCCGCCACGCTGCCGCCTCGGTGCCACGTGCCACCCGGAGGATGCCTGGGAAAGCACCGGGCTTGCCCGGGAGTCTTGGGAACAACCAAGCCCCCTTTTCTGGATGAGCCAAACAGTATACCACCACTTATATGCTGTATATGAGTATATGTGTTTTCTCCTTTGCAACTTGATGGGATTCATCCCAAGTCGATGGGTAAAAAAACAGAATCAAGCCTCAATAGTACTAGTACCACTGATATCCACATGGTCTCACGTCCAGGCAGCTGTTCACTGATGGTCGAATCGAGGATGGTTGCATCGAGGGTGTGGCATTGGCATTTTCACCAGACCCGAAGCTCACGCTGTACCGCGCGGGCCGTGCCTTAGTCGTTGCTTTCGGAACATCCAAAAAGGCACTCTGTGCTTGCGAGCCCCATGCCATGGAAACCCGGTGATGACATCCAAAGGATGCCACTCCAGGGGCCATCTAAACCCCTTCTTTGAGAGCATGTTGAAGTTGTACAACTGATTTTCAACCTGGCAACTGCTTGGCAAGGTTGCACTAGGTGCTTGCAACCCGGCGTTCATAACCAATTGCATTGGACTGTTCACTGCAGCTTACCACCAATTCCAATAGCTCTCTCCTTCAGCATCCAAAGACCCTGCTCACAAGGAAAACACACTGGATCACACCGGCATGAATTCATCAAAGGCAGCTTGATGAACAAATAATATGACATTCTATATACTATACTATACGCCTTGGCGTCGTGTAGTGGAACCTATCTAGTTTTCTGGTTCGCACATGAATTAAAAAAATCAGAACTGTGTGACGTCCAAGCAGAAGCGACGTCCGAGGTGCTGCGGTGCTTGTGCCACTGAGCGAGTTCGAGGAGCCGAGGGAACCCAGGGAATTGCGGCCGCTGGGGTTATTCTGGTTCTGCATGATGCTCTGGAGCAAAAGCTGCCTCATGCAGAACACACATGTTCTGCCACCTACTGCGACCATCACTTCCCACGGAATCCTTTCTCAGATCGACTTGGACCCCCCTTCAGGGCTGAGTGGGGCCAATCCCAGCAAGTTCTCCAAGGCCTCCAACACCGGCCGCCTGAGGGCCTTCTTGGACCAAAACAGGTCGAATTCTGAAGAACGCTCAAGCCAATTGGCCCAAAATAGAAGCTGACCAATTCTCACCTCTACTCCTGGAAGAGGCCCAAAAACATGGAAAACCATCGGCGGCTCAGCGTAGGGCGAGCTGGTCAGAACCAAAGGCTTAAGAAACCAATCCGCCATAACAAAACAACAAGAATCTTAGGGTACCTTGGGACCTTCACATGGTGGGACGGTCCGTCCAACTCCTTGCAGTGATCCCCGGTCAACAGTTTCAAGTCCAGGAAGTGTTTTGTTGCCTGACCGTGCCCGACCCGAATCTGGTCATTTCGGCTAGTTTCTGTGTCCCAAACACACCCACAACAAAAATGAGGTCATTTTGGACACCCTCGCTGTTCCATTGTTTCACTTCACCCCAACATAAGCAAAAGCAATCACCCCAAAGCTTTGCTGGGGTCTATAGAATCAATGGGCTGTACAGGTGCTGATCTTGCGCATGGCATCACATGATTCTCTAAAGCTGTGCAGCTGCTGCACATGGTGGAACCAAGCCGCTGGGTCTGAAACTTATCCTCGATCAACGTTTGCAACTCTTGAAGTTGCTCACGCACACCTCGAAGCCAGGCCCCCTTGTGCTGGCCCCCATGCCCTCTCGAGAGGGTCAGTAGGTCTTCCCAGGCCACAGCGGTCAGTTTGACGTGTTTGTTTGTTCAGCTCTGCAGTGCCTGAGGTGGATGCAACTAGGGTATATAACTATAGGGGATACTAGCTGTGGCTTCGCCATTTCCTGTGTCTGGGTGGCAGGACACCTACAAGGGCCAGTAGAAAAAAAAAAAAACATCTCCGACCCGCTGAAGTTGTGGTTCTCAGGCTGAAAAGCGGCATGTGTTTTCTATTGTTTTCTTCCTCCGTGTCATGTCTTGCCTCAACGGGCAACCCTTAAGCCGCAGGATCGACCCCCCCCAGCTGACGAACATCAAAAGCACCGTTCAGACTACCGTTCAGCAATACTCACCTCCTCGTCACCTCGTCACCTCGTGACCTCGTCCCCATCCATTCACCAGTTCCACCAGTTCCGTGCAGTTCAGTGACCCAAAGCATCGTCCTCTTCGATCCGTACCACCTTCCTCCCCGACTCCATGGCGCAAACCGCGCCGGTTGCGGAGCCACGGTGCTCGGCTCGAGCCGGAGCGGAGCCGTGTGACTCGGGGTTCGCGCCGTGTTCAGCGGCGGCCGAAGTGTGAGTGCGGCGTAGCGGCTTGTGGTAGGACACGTAGTGTATACGTTTCATTGTGGGGGGGGGCAGGGGGGGGCCTATGCATGACAAGTGGGTCTGCAGGACACAGTCAGCCACTAGAGTAAAGACGGTGAATGCAGAAATAGTTCTAGCACTTCAACACAGAGGAATGTGCAAGGGGAGCCTGGTGAACATTTGGCAAACAACTCAGAGTTTCCAGCAAATTCACATAAATTCACAAAGCAATGCCAATCCTCTGTGAGTGCTAGGGCCTTCTCACCTTTAGCACATTCACTCAGCGGAGTTCAGCACTGAGTGATGCCCCATCCTCTGTGATCTCCTGGACGGGTCCACTGAGTGATTTCGCCCCCAAACTCTGAACGCTTTCCTCTTTCCAAAGGTCAACGAACATGGTCTATCCCAGACACTCCATGGGACTGCCATAGGACTGCCGATCAGTTGGGGTAAGGGGGTCAATTAATCGGCACTCCTATGGCAGTCCCATGGGTCGCATCTAAAATTATAGACCTTGTTTGTGGTGCCACGGCCATGCTATGGAGCTGTGGCCGCAGTGAGGAAAGCTGCTCACTGACCTGAAGGTGGTGCGATCAACGCATAGAAATGGAAGACCACGTGTGAGAAATGTGGCATGGCGTCTGGAAGGCCTACACCTGACCAAAGGCCTACCACTCCATCTGGTCAAATGTGAGAATTGTAGTCAAAGAATGCCAGAGATATTCAAGTTGAAACAGCATAATCTGAGTAATACTATACTCCTGGCCTTACTACTAGGAACAAGAAGCAAGCTACTAGGGGCTCCTGGCCTTACTACTAGGAACAAGAAGCTACTAGTAACAATATAACTATTTACAACCTCCCTCTGATACCGTCCCCAAGGCTTTTTCCGTGAGTCATCCATCCGTGCAAATGGACTGCATGATGCAGTGCTTGTCTGGTCTCTACTTCGAAGGTAGAATCCATGTCGTCACCATCATGTAACAGGTACCTCCAGAAAGAACAACAGTCTATAGCAACTGTGCGGAACAGAGAGGCATGTTCATCCAGTCTATGTCTGGAAGGTCTTAACCCACACCCTATTTGCGGCATGAGAGCAAGCAGGACAGTCGATATAGAAGCTCATGCAGTGTCTTCCCCATTATATCCGACTTCTTATGCAAGTCAGAGGTTGTCTGACGTGTTCTGGTCAAAACGCTGCTGCATGCAAATCACACTCGCCGAAAGACCTACCCCACCCGGAAAATGACACACATCACATGGCCTGTTTCCAGGGAGATGTCCAGGGAGATTTACCCTTTTTGGGGTTGCCTTTCATGTTGCTTTCACATGTGTCCCTAGTTCTTTCCTTCTTCTCCAAGCAACATGAATAGAGGGATTCACGGATTCACTGCAAGATTGACCTCCAAACCAGCTTGCCATGTTCATAAACATACACTGACATGCAAATCACATGTCATCGCACTTCCTACCGTGATGTCATGATGTCCTATACTAGCACCTTCCAACAGGTCACCACCTTCCGCATATAAAATGTCTGCAAAAGTCACCAAAGGAGACCTGTTGGAAGGTGACCTGGTATACCAGTGTGCTGTTTATACCAGTCTCCAGCACCTGGTATACCAGCACCATCCAACAGGTCTACTAGCACCTGTTGTATATAGATGTTCTTTCCACCTCAGAAAAAAACCGTTGGATTCTCCAACCGAATGGACCGGTGAAACATCGAATTGCACGGTGCCATGGGTACCAGAGCGTACGATGTGATCCTTGGGTCTACAAATGGCGGATGGCCTTGTCCAAAGCTAGACTGCAAGCAGGTACAAGTGGACTCTCGTTGTGGAAGACAAAAGGTCCTTTGCAGAGTGATGTTGGACGCTCCAATCTGCTATGATCCGACTTGGACATTCAGCCTGACAAACACCCCTCAACAAATCAAGCCTTAGCGGAACATAACATCTTTCAGACCACCAGTCCCGCACAAATGGCATTCATCGACCAACAATGGTATCCTAAAAATACTCTTGGAGTGACAAGCGATGCCAACGAAAATCCAGGATGCAGAAACTCCACAAGCAATGACCCTTCTCATGGTTACTTCCTGATACATGTGTAATGAACTCACTGGCCTCAATTCAATCGCTCTCCATCCCAACGGCGTAAACAACAAAATCACAAGAAATTCATCCGATTCGCACCCCTTCACTTCACATCCGAATGTTGTTCATCCAAGAGCTTCCGCAACCTCCTCACCTGGAGCAGGACGAGGAGGGTCGGCCGATGGCTGTCCATGATGTTCCAACAAAATGCCAGGGATGTTAACCCCTACCATGGTGGTTTGCTGTCTTTGATGGTAACTCGGTGGTCAAAATGCATATATGTTCACAAGTTCAAGTCCAAAAAGTCAAAGTCACAACAAAATCTACAAGTTCATAATACACTTTCTTTGTTTTCCTGGGGGTCTCTTTCGGTTTGGTATGTGTCGTACTGAAAACACCCGAATCGCCACCCCGTTCGAAGCGGACCCATCCGCCGCCCGCCCAAACGCCGGCCTCGTCCAAGTTGCTCGACACACTCAAGCGTTGCAGCATCGCCTCAGCTTCGATCCTGGCAGTGCTCTGTTGGCTCCGAACGCCACAAGCCCGGCGCGGGTGGCCGGCGCAGGTGGCGGTTTTGCGGGGCGTTGGAGGAAGATGGGGGGTGGGTATAGGTATATCACATGACCATGGGACCGGAGTACGATGGGTAGGATGATCGCATGCAAAAGCCTTTCCCTCAACGATGGTGACGTGCCATCCTTGCGCCAACTGATAAAATCATTGCAATTCTACATCATGGGACACACACCTTCGGTGGGTAGGTGATATAAAACCAACTTGACAAATCTTGGATGTACAAAGGGTGTGCTCAGTGCTCATTGTGAGCAAGCAGGTTGTGCATGAGCAAGTGGTGCGTTGAGTTTTCGGTCCACCCAGTCACTCAAACATAGGGATGGGGAGACTCCAATAACTCTAATTAGGGTTCTTCTATCATTATCACAGTTTGGAGGAGTTTGCGGCCATCAAAGCCATACCAAATCTTGTGTGTACAGGGTAGTTCTTCTTCGTGACGGCCTATGCAATAATGCATTATACAGTACATCATTCTTTCCTGGCTATCCCCATAGCACCTGGCTATCCCCAAAGCATCTGCTTTGCTTCCATTATACTGGTTCCCAGCCCTGTCTCCTCACCCCAGCCTGGACACGCTTTGGTCTCCAGCATAGGCGCGACCTGAGAAACTGAAACAAACATCAAACATAGGGCGAAAGAAGGGCTGCTGGGGCCAGTAAAAGGTGAATCTGTGTGGCTGTGACTGGCTGGGACTAGCTGTGGGTGTGTGATCTTCAGTCGTCTCCTTTCAAAGGGTCAAACCGCACACCAAGGAACCAAAGGAACCCTCAAATGCTGGGAGACCACCCGTTTTTTTTCAGGGCGCCGCCAACCAGCTCAACGATGTCACCACGACCAACCCAAGAAGATCCCCACTGAACATGTATTGGAAGCCGTGCCACTATCTATTTGGGGACCGCTATAGACGCTAGATGGAGACCTCCCAAGATTAGGGTGAAGATTGGTGCTGCACAGTTTTCCGGGCCTTGTCGGGTACTGTCCCCAAGGACCCACGGGAAGAATACCAAAACCATTGGTTTGTGGCCTAAATTGTACACAAATCTCTGCAAACGGTTTCGGCAAACCAAATTGGGGTTCGACGAGGATGCTTTGCGTGCTTGTTTGGCCAGTGTGGCTCTTCAGCAGTGATCACGTACGGAAACAATGAAGACTTCATGAAGGTCCAATCAGTTTCAAGCAAACTTCCCAGCGCCGGTATTCCAACAAAATATATAGTTTAAAGTTTAAAGTTAAATGCTAGAATTATCTAGAGTTCCTGGCATCCAAGCTGACAAAATCTGGAACAAAAGAGCAACAGTTCACCCACCAAATGTCCGCTGCCCAGATTCCATGCGAAGCTGCCTGCCTCCTATCTTCGTCTTTAACACTCAGGGCTCCCAACCCCATTTGGGCGCCGCAAGCAGCTGCGGTGTGAGGTTGCAGGGCGGCCCTGCCTGACACATGACATGCCTGTCGCATCCTACTTTTGCACCTCATCTAACGCTTGAGCAACGTCTGAAACCATCCGAACGTTAGTAAAATACTACATTGCTACATGCTACCTCTTCTGACACCTGACAAATTGCACGTGGCGAACATGTCCATGACAAACCGCATCATCTATAAATATATGAATATAGCTGCAGTTCAAACGAAATGGGCCACGTGCTGAGCATTCAGTGCATACAGCATACATGGACCGATTGAAGAATATGAGCTGACCCACTTCATGTGAAGACTCCTGGACCGCACAACCTATCCTCTTGAACTGGATCGTGGATAGCAAACAAATCCCAATGATGGCATGGTCACTGGCATGTTCATTGCTGTAATATGCCGTCCTTGTCTGGCAATCTGCTGGTCATATCTGCAGCCTCATCCCCTCAACAACTGACTGCATAAGTCTCAGTGAGACTCATAACCAAACCCATTCTTTGGGCCCATGCTCGGTTAAGTGATGTGAAAGTGTGTACCCTTCAACAATAATGGATTTTGAATGATTTTGATCACCTCGAGCGTCCGATGGGTGTTCCCATGCTATTCCAGTACGTGTTTCACCCGCAACACCCGCGGGCCTCAGCTTGGGGCTCTGGTGCCGTCGGTGCCGTCAGAACAGGTTTTGCCGCATCTTGGACAGCAGTTTGGCCCGCCAAGGGGGCGCCTGGCCAAAGGCATCCTAAAGGATGGATGGTCTGGTTCAATTTGAACTTCTCAGCTCTCTGTGTTTGGGTTGAAAAATGAACATGTAGGATGCTTCTTCAGTTCAGCTTACAAAACACTCAAACCCCGGATCGCTTCTCTCAACGAGTGGATGACCGGATGGGGCATCGCGCCAGTTTTGCGACTCGCGGGGACGGAGCGCTGCTGTTCTGGTCACAGCACTGCGCTGCTTGACGAAGGCAGATGGTCCAACACAGCAAATCAGAATTGGGTGTCTATCCAAAGATAGAAGCAAACAATTTCTGAACATTCCCTTGGTGCCGTTTTTTTTTGCATGTTGTAGTCACCTTTCGGTAAACATTCAACATGATTGCTGGCTCGGGTGCCACCAAGCTGTGTGCAAAGCTACGTTCATTTGGAAAAGCAAAGGGTCTGCATTCATGGTGCAAAGGTTCTTCAAAGAATCATCAAACTACAGTAGCTGAGGAAGGTGGATTGATCACAAGATCTTGCCTCATTCATCCTCAGGATAGTCACATGTCTGCACTGACATTCTCAGTGGGCTGGTGAATGGGAGTTCTTCCGTGTTGGGAGAGTCCCGGCTCAGAGCTGGCACATCTTCACGGGCTGCCACTGGAGGGTCTTCATGAGCACCCTGACCGTCAGCTGCCACGCTTTGAGCATCTGAGACTGCGTGGAAAGGAAGATCGACCGCTGATTTCTCGTCTCCATGACCCAACTGCTCCACCAGCTCTTCCCCTTCACACCCTTCACAGGCGAGGTCACCAGCTTCTTCTCCAAGATCACCATCACCTGCTTCCGAAACCTCTGGCATCTTGGCTGAACATCTCGCCCCACCCAGTCCTTCTGCCAGCTCCAGACCTTCACCCTCGTGCCCACCACGAGTGCGACCGGGCACACCCTCCACGCCACCGGGCACGTCGACCGGGCCGTACACATCGAGGATCATCGACTCGGCGGACTCCAGGACCTTTCCGGAGACCAGCTTCACCGCGCGGTACCTGGCGAATCGAGAGTCGATACGAGACGGTTTGGAAGGATGGGATGGGATGGGATGGGTTGGTTTTTTATTTTTTCCGGTGGAAGGAACAAAAAGGACGAAACCATTTGGAAGTGACTAAGTAGCTTTACTTCTGTCGTCCCTGATGTGCAAGATATAGTAGAGCCGATAGATATACCATAGTATAGCTATATATGTCGACATGTACCGCACATGCCGATCTATGCTGCTGCTTAGTCCGAGCTCGAAGGAAGCATGGACATGTTGGAAGCACGTGCATGTGCAAAGCTTCACGTGCTCCAAGTTTAAGGTCATTCCCAAACACTCCATGTATGCCATACATGCCGCCCCATTGACCCCTCAATCCACCCCAATGCAGGTAAATATGACATACATGGAGTGTCTGGGGTATAGTCAGTGGATTGTGATTGGCAGTAAGTGGCAAAATCCTCAAGGTCGGTGGTTTATATGATTTATATGAACCCCTTGTAAGAAACATCTTGAGGTGCCAGTGCCATCTACTTCTTGAAACTGTATCGTTAAGCGGTATAAAACGAGGCCAACAAAAAACGTTGAGTGGATAAGTTTCAGCAACTCCTTTCAGCAATACGCGTCCTGCAGGGCGCCAATCTAGTGGCTGAAGGTCAAGCCAGGTGCGCTTGGATTGTTGGGTCACTGAAATTTGAAGGTGCAAATCCAAACAAGTAAAAGCATAAGTAAACGATTCA
The DNA here is from genome assembly GCA_963970005.1 of Durusdinium trenchii. Taxonomy (NCBI): domain Eukaryota; class Dinophyceae; order Suessiales; family Symbiodiniaceae; genus Durusdinium; species Durusdinium trenchii. The sequence continues at coordinate 1,013,189 of CAXAMN010004447.1, forward strand.
AACAACAAATAGTTATATATATATATACAGTATGTGTAAGCGATTAAAAAATATATACTGTAGTACAGACTTTAAATAAACATATTACACCTATGCCCTCCACTGTGAAATAATCAGTCAGCAATCTGTGGAAGTGCTTTGTGATCCATCTCGAGAAAACGACGATTCTCCCAAGTGGATCATGTTCACATGAGGACGTCCCATGTGGAAACCAAACTCATCCAGCCTAGTACTCCTGAGCTGACCTTCTCATTAAACAGTTGTTGATCATTTGTAGATGCATCCACCTAAAGCAATACTGATACAACACCTCGAGATTACTTGTTATTCCAGGTTTCTCCAGGTTTGCAATCTGGAGGCGCAAATATATATATATATATAATGCCTATAATTACAAAGCATTCCATGCGTGCGTCTAATCTATGTAATATCTATGATTGTGCATGCACAACTATATATCTATATGCCAAGAAAGCACCATTCCCACGGCCAAACACCATTCAGGCCAGCGACAAGGAGCAAAAAACACGGATCAATCCAGCCAGGATCATCAGGCCGCTAATGAGCGGCAAGGGGTTGTTCTCGTTGCCCGCGGCATGGGAGAGGAAGAAGCCCAGGGAGTGACATCCACTGAGGCCGACCATCCTCAGATTTACAAGGGGTTGAGGCAACTGGAGGGAATGAGGAGGGAATGGTGGAAACTCGCTTTTAGTCATGAAGGATCTTGTAGATTCCTAGAATCAAGGTTGATTGGAAGGTTTGGCATAAGCAAGTTCCTCTATAAGACAACATGCAAAAACCATTGGCGAAATTCACCAGCAATCCCAAGCAGCATTAAACCATTGGCCAAATGGATGAATGGAACGCCACCGATCGTCCAAGTGTTCATCCTAGCAAGTGAATAGTTAATAAGGAAATCGAAGTGGTAGGACTTCACATCAAACTCATTCTGTGGGTCATCAAGTGTTCAACACATTCTTGGCCCCAGGTATGGATGCCAAAACGCGATTTCCATGCAATCCCTATGGCCTAATTACCCTCCGTCCTCTCCATGACCTGCACCAGCTGTTCCTTGTCTGCCTAGTGGAGGCGCGGACGGCCGCGGACTGCCACTTCAAGAGGCTTCGGACCAGTCTGGTGTCAAGAACAAACAAGTCAGTTCTTGAAGGAAGAATTCTGACCGTTCACCCCATGAACGGAACATCATCAAAACATAAACCATCAATAACCATCATATTGGTGCGAGGTGAATTGACGTGAACTCTCACCCAACATGATCCGCCTGAACCTTATGCAACTTCTGAAACGCACTCCTTTTCCAGCAGCACTTCGCCCTCCACCGAGCTGACCCAACTGGCGCATACTCGCGCGCAGGGAAAACGCGTCTCGCACGTCGCGGAGCGGAAGGCCTCCTCCAGGCCCGTGACGTTCGTGAGCTGCTCCATGAGGCTTTCGGAGAAGAGCTGCCGCGACTCGGGCGTGGAGCCGTTCTGCAGCCAGTCCATGAAGAGGCAAATGTACGCACACAGGAGCACCTGTAGTAGAAGTGCCGTTTGCTCTAAGAGCAAGAATGACAAGGAGGAAAGGGATTGAAGAACATGTTGTACATTTGGTGCCATTCTCTCTTTGTCAAGACAAGATAGACAAGGTTGACCTTAATAAAGCCTATATATATATATATTACCTTCAATCAGAGTGTTGGTCGCAATGAGGCCACTCCAATTTGCCAGGAACGCACCCTGCTAGATCACCAACAAACTGAATGCATGAGGACATCAACCCCCAGAATCCAGAAGCTGAACAGTGACGAATCCAAACATCTGGAGCCACTGACAGTGTAGCAAACATTCACCTCAAAAATGCTTCTGGAGCCTCCTTGAGCCCAAGGACTGCTCCATGGCGGATTAGCTCACGCTCGCTGGTCTGCAAAGCCCAACAAAGCTTACGTAAGCCTGTGCTCAAAGAACATAGTTCCACAATGGAGAGAGGACATACCTGCCTTTGAAGGCAGGTCCCTCCTTCACTGGATTCCCTAAAAACACCATGCTAGCATATGCTAGCTATATCCAGCAAAACTGCCAGCAGAAAACAATTTTTGCCCAGGCGCCACGAGACCAAAGACCAGCAAGGTCACGGTGTGCAGCACTAGGGCGGATCTGAGAATGTTTGCATAGAAGGCGCGTTGCACGGAATACACATACCTGGCAGCACGCGCGCCAACCGCCACAGCCACCCGACCGGTTGAGGTCGTTCATGAAGGTAAGTGTTGAGTGAGCGATGACATGGAGAAACACACCAGACGTCGGAGTTGGAAGTGACACAAAGCAAAACATGAATCTGAAGTCGGAAGTCAATCTCGCCGAGGACGCTGTTATATTTGGAACAACTGATTCCTCGTAAGTTCCACTGGAGAACCAGTGGTGAAGTGAAACTTTCACCGAGGTGAACAATCAACTTTCACTGAGGTGGCAGTTCAGTTCTTTTCCTTTCAGAAGTTGACCTCTACCTGACTCGTCACACATCACGGTCACCAGCCACAACCGGAACCTTCTAACGGAAAGCCCAACGGGGCACCGTAAAAAAAACAAAGGAACGGCAGTCTGGATGTCACCCCATGGATACGAACAAAACACACGGGGGTCTAACCAAAAATGGTCATTAAAGAGAAATTGGAGCCAGGACTCGCGCGCCCTTTTTCAATCAAAAAAACATGATACGATAATTATATGATTAGCAGGCATGTTTGAGGTTTAACAAAACACTTGGCGTGGACCAGCGTTCTTCGACCGTCCCATGTCTTGATCGGTTAGGAAAGAACAGGTCTCGGTCTCATCACCCAAGCATTCGACCCCACTGGTTGACAATCACTCATGTTGAAAAGGGAATACCTGGCCAACCAAAAACTTGCACCGCTGCTGAACGTCTGCATTCTAACCTGCCATCCACGATTGTTGATGCCAGGGCATCGAATTCCGACCGCAGCCTAGATGTAGCCGTTGAATAGCCCTATAAAGACGTTCAGCTACGGGTTTTGGGTGTGTTCTTGTGACAGGTCTCTTGTGTTCACCAAATATGTGCGTTCTGGATCGTTCTGGCAGGTTGAGCATCGGCAAAAACCATATGAGAAACCCTGTTTCCGGCGTCCAACGACAAAAGAACGTCAAGCTGCTGGCACTGGTCGCATCGGAAGGAGGATTGTGGATTGGCACTTGAGGCTCGCCACATGTTCAAACAATCCATGTGGACATAGCGCATGCTGCCGGAACACAAGCATGGAGAGATGAGTCCTTGGTCTGGCGCCAGGCCAATGTTCGGGAATATTGTTTTGAAAACAAAGGGGAAAACCCCACTGCCACGGTCTGCGCAGTGCAGTCACACATGGATACTCTATCCATAAGAGCCAGATTGGAGCTGAAATGATATATTAACATCGGCACCACCCCTGGTGCAAAACAAGGGTCTTTTTCATGGTGTTAAGGGCTCATCGTAATTACACACCATTTACACACTTTCATTGTGCCCTGATTCTCCGGGAGTCCAGGTCTCATGAACCCAAAGACTCCTCGGCGCAAACTTGAAACATCCCCAAGCCGCAAGGATCGCCCACCCGGTCGCACCGGACACGCGGCGACTCCGTGCGACATGTCAGAACCGGTGCCGGCCATGAGATCCCATCGAAACATGTCTTTCGCATGACGTGGTTTCATCGGTCATTGGAAGGATTCGCAGGATTCCGAATCATGCGACCGCATTGGGCGCATTGGGGGAAACCATGAGGTTCCTGACTGCTTGACCTGCATCTGGTGTATCCCTTCACTGGATTCACTTCGATCCCTCTGCCCATCCACTCCACCGAGGGGCGCCCGCTCTCGCTGCCTCCGAAGCAAATCCGACACGTCGGTGCCTCGGAGGCCTCCTGCCCCTCGGCGCGCTGCGGGTGCAGGCGTGGAGGAGCCTTACGCTGCTGGGCCGCCAGGAAACGCAGCCGATTCACCAGGTAGCTGCTCCAAAGCAGCCAAACGTAGAAGATGAACTCCCTGTTGAGCTCCTGAGTGGAAGGGCGCTTTCTTTTGGTGTGTTTTTTTTCTGGAGTCAAGCACGTTGTTTTTTTATGACCAAGTTCTGCAAACAAACAGTGCTGTCGGACTTGGCTAGGTCATAGCATCGTTCCGATCGTTGTGCAATTTGATACTCAAGACTCAAAGCGGCCATGGTCGGGAGCTCTCCTCCAAGATCTCCAAGGAAGCATGCTTTTTGAAGCCCTACAAAAGCCTTGTGAGCCTTCCAATGGATGACAACACACTCTGACAATTGTATTCAGTTAACTCAGTTCCCCGAGGAAAGGAATGGCTCAACGGTAAGGTGAGGAGTCCGATCAATTGAAGATGTTTTAACAAGTGGTTTGTGCACAACTGCGGCGACAAGCTGCAAAAAACGCGGTTGCTGAAAGTGGCTGAGAAACCTGTTTGGGGGTGGAAGCATGAAGAACCATGAATCAAAAAGTGGAAGAGTAGGGTGACAGCATGTGAAAAATTCGGCAGGTACGTTCAGAGAGCGTCCTCTCCGAATGTCACAGTCTCAAACCACCGTCTTCGTTGGGCAGTGGATGGAATGAGACTCACTGCCCCCCTGCCGGCGAAACTGTGGTTGAAATGTTGGTGGTGAACCCTTGACCCAGGGGTTGACACACACAGATCGCCGTGACCGGCCCCTGCTGGAATCAAACAAGGAAAATTCTTATGTACAGAGTGTGATACACACTCCGCCGCTTTGCGGCTCTCTGGCATAAAACGTAAGATAGTCACCTAAAGAGCCTTAGAAACAAAAGAAAGGAAAAACAGAAAAAGCAGCGCTAAGAGGGCAAGAAAAAAAGATAGGTGGAGAAAAAGGTGAATACTTAGCCCTTGACTGGGGTAGGGAAACGAGCCTGAAGAGCAACCCAAAAAGCCTGAGAGAAAGCCCAACAAACGACGGAAAGCGCAAGAAGAAAAGTGGGGGGGCAGGGAGGGGATGTATGTTCATGTGTGTGTACATGTGTGTGTCTGACTACCTAGCACTCTAGAGTTATTGATTACTTAGCCGAAGATAATTAAGTGCAGTAGTTAGGGAGCGGGACTTTAGTCTTAGACCGCCCGGGTAGAGAAGACTAGAACAGGAACAACACAGGGAAAGGCACCGACACACAAGTGTGTCGAGTACCATTTCCCTATGTTGCCCTAATTAGGTGGGGAGTAGAACTCGGCTGGGGGGAGGGTTGGGGAACCTGCCTGGCTGCGAGTGGAGTACCGTTTTAAAGCCCGGCGGCTATGGAGTCCCGTGTTTAGGCCCGGCGGCCGTGGTGGCAGTTAATTCGGTGGATGTGGAGGCGACTTCCAGTGGAGTTCCTGTGAAAGGTGGTGAGGTCAGTTAATGCTTGCACGATGAGACAGCGCCCCAATGACGGGGATCACACTCAGCACCCGAGTGGGACGGCTGAGCGAAACACACTCTGACAATTGTATTCAGTTAACTCAGTTCCCCGAGGAAAGGAATGGCTGAACGGTAAGGTGAGGAGTCCGATCAATTGAAGATGTTTTAAGAAGTGGTTTGTGCACAACTGCGGCGACAAGCTGCAAACAACGCGGTTGCTGAAAGTGGCTGAGAAACCTGTTTGGGGGTGGAAGCATGAAGAACCATGAATCAAAAAGTGGAAGAGTAGGGTGACAGCGTGTGAAAAATTCGGCAGGTACGTTCAGAGAGCGTCCTCTCCGAATGTCACAGTCTCAAACCACCGTCTTCGTTGGGCAGTGGATGGAATGAGACTCACTGCCCCCCTGCCGGCGAAACTGTGGTTGAAATGTTGGTGGTGAACCCTTGGCCCAGGGGTTGACACACACACACACACACACACGACCACAAAGCCGAACCAAAAGGGTGGCATCATCTGAAACCCATGTTGGATCATATTGGGAAAGAAACCCCTTAAGGCGCCTCTTTCTCCACCTGGCCATCTCCCACAGGAGTTACTCCGAGCGTCTAGGTCTATGACCTCTTCGAGGTACGAGGGCAGAAGGTCGCCATCGCCCCACATGTGCCAAACGATCTCCTGCGCCCGCCATCACAGACCCCATTCTTGGTTGGGCAGGTGCCATCCAAATCCATCCAACCTCCCCGGGTGCGTTGACCGCATGAGGCACGTGGTCCAATCACATCCTTTTGTCAAGCATTTTTCAAACAAAAAATACAAAAAAGAACCACAGGTCCAAGTCCAGCTGCTACGTTGGGCCGAGACTTTACGGTGGACGGGTCTGGGGAGGCTGGGCCAGTGAGGCCCTGGGGACTTGGGAACTGAATCTGGATCCTCAGGTCTCTTCGGTCATCTTCGGTCGAACTGGGAACTGCTCTTTTGAAAAGCAGCTTGGAACTGATCAATGGTTGACACGGCCATCCAAGCTTTTGTTCTTGGCAAATCGCCGCAAATTCCAGCTAACATCGCCAACCATCCCAACATACATGGTTCAACGGTGCCTTTTGTTTATCGATCAAATCAGCCAAACTTGTCCACCATCAGCTATTCCAGAATCCCCGGTCTCCAGCATCGAGTGTAGGACCATGAAGGGCATCCCTGTGTAGATTGCCACAACCAAGCTGCGCCCGATGGAGGGCACGGGGGCGTCCACGTGCCGCAGGAAAGCATAAGCGAAGTAGCCCAATGGCCAATAGAAAAGCAATACCTGAGATCATCCACATGGTAGACTCCCTGGTCTGCCCTGGGCAGCGTATTTTTCTGCTTCGGAGCCGCAGCAGCTGTTGATACAAGAATTCCCTAACCTTGCCACTCACACAGGGGTTTGCCCATGTTCCAACATCATCTGCCTCAGCCCATGCAATGTTTCACCACCCACTTTTTGCAATTGTGCAGGACTCTTTTTGGGAAGTGCTGGCAGAAACACCACTGCAAGGTGAGGCTGCTTGTGGAACACCTTCCAGCCAACACGGCGGGCTATAGAGATCCAAAGATTTCTGAGTTTGTCCCATCATCTATATCATCTGTTTGATGCTCTCTGATCATCTCTGATCCTAGTGCGTACAGTATACAACATATTATGCGATGTTCAAAACATCTAGCATGCATTCTGCAGGCAATTGCTGGATCGAATTCATCCATTCCAGATCTTTATATAAGTCATTACACCCAACCTCCTGGCCCCAGTGAGAGATCCAAGTTGCAAGGCTGCCTTGGGTGATGAAACTCGCCAAAATGCAAGCCATCCATCCAAGCAACATGCCCAAAGGTAGCACCAGCTTCCAACGAAGCGCCCAAAAAAAGGCTTGGCCACTGCTGCTCCCAGTCTCCAATCTGTGCCTCGGAGACGAAAAAGTAACCGTTACTTGGACACACGCGCACACATATACACACACGTGCGCGCACAAACACATGTTTGGTTCATTTTTGGGGGTTCAATTTCGCTCAATCTCTCCCTCTCTCTCTGTCTTGTATTTGTTTCTGCACCTCTGCACTCTCGGCCAGCCCATGCTGACGCCGGACGCGACGCCGTTTGTGTCTTGCCACGTCTTAGCCGAGAGTCTTGGGCTTCCTGCCTAGAACACAGCAGGGAGTTGCCATGCTTTCGGCAATAGAGGCCTGCAGTGTCAGTCTGACCAATGGTGGCGTTCGTTGGTTCGTCTGGCTTCGGCTAGAGTCTAGAGGCTGCATATGGCATAACGAGAGCCATAATAGTTATCCCCTATCCATCTGAGGTGTTGTATCGCTGGTTGCGATTCCAATAAATGGTTCCAACATAGCTGAGCTCCCTGTCTAATTATACATAATCTGGAATTGCTATGGCAATGTCGCCGAAACAAAGTCTATCAGCCGGTCACTGCAGGATCTCGAGGAAGGGTCCCACTGCACCACTGCACCACTGCAACAACCGATGCTTTTTGTCTTGCGTGTCTGTTGCCAACATGCTTCAGGTAGGGGCCCTACCTATGCAAGTAAGAGTACTTCAGTCGAGAAGGAGGGTGAAAGGCACAAAGATTGGACCGGCAGGTGTCCCCACAAATCGGATGCGACCAGCTCTGGCTCGCTGAACGTCCTGGTTAGCTCCTAGGTGGGTCCTGCTAGGTCCTGGTTAGGTCCTGGGTGGGTGGACCGCCTGTCATGCACTGCAGCGGCTCATAGAGGCGGAGCTCCTTCTTGCTATAGCTTCGCCAAAGCTGCTGTCCTGAGGACCTCCGGTGCGACCAGTACCTGGGAGGGTTGATCGGTGGGGCCCTGGGTGGATCAAGGGAACGACCTGCGCCCCTCCCCTGTTGAGCGGAGGGAGGGGGGGGAGTGAAATTTGGGGTTTTGGTCAACATCTTGGATTACAAAAAGGCATCAACATGCTTTGTGGCTTAGGGGCAGCACCTGCCACAGCGCAGTGGTTGCTGGACATGAGCGGCCTGGTGATTCCTTCTATGGTTTATCATTTGGAGTGGCCTGACTCAGGGATTGCAGGAAAGTGCTGACTGTGGTCTGCGGATGACATTCTGGATGAATACCTGTTTTCTTGGAGGCTGCACTGGGCCGATGAGGGAATAACCCAACGGCAACAAATCAGAAAGCTGAATATCCGAGGGCCAACATCAAAATGCAGCACATGTATAAACCAAAATAACACAACATATCACAAAATAGCACTCCAGGATGCTGATTGTGGTGAAACGAGAAGCCTTCCAAAATGGCAAAGCTCCTTTGCCGAGACGTGGCTGCTTCGTTAGAAGACCGAGGTCGATGCGCCGAAGTTCAACTGCTCAGGAAAGTTATCACATGTAGAACCTGATGATGCTTCTCCATCAACTAATATCTCTCTCTCTCTCTCTCGCTCTGTCGTCTTCTGGCAACTAACGGATGCGACATTGTTTACACCGGATTGTTAATGTATTATATTAATATTACTAATATATGGTAGCAATCCCCTAATCCTCTCCTTGTGTCCAACTCGCTGTCCCCCAAACCATATGCATGTCCATGTTGGATTCTATGTGGCCTCCCATAACATACGCCTTCCATCCCTCACCGTAATGTCCAGGTCTCCCTGCAACAACCTCTGCAACATTCTGCAACCATGTTCAACACCTTGCCGCCAGCTGGTGCCCCTGCCTCAACATCTCACCAAAAAGGATTTGTAGAAGAACGGTCCACCCCGTGCCCAGCTCCCCAAAGGGAACCCACGGTGAGCCACATGTGTAGTGTCATGTCACGATCTCCTGCTGCCCAAGGCCAGAATGGCCTTGCTCGCCTGGAGCTCTTCCAGGGAAGGGGCCTCTTCCAGGTCGATCAACAAGCGACTCGTGCGCCGCAGCGCCGTGGGCAGCACCGAGCAAACACAAGCGGCCAGGGGTTCTGTGCCATTGCAGGCGGGCAGCTCCTGGATCAAATGGAAGACACAATGTTCGTCTTGTCAGGTTGCTGGTTGATCTGGTGAAGATTTCCCACTCCGCGTAAGTGGACGCATATGTCGCCAAGCCCTGTTGGGATCCCTAATCAAGAAAACTATACCCCAAACACTCCATGACACTCCAATGGAATGTATGCCTAAATTGACCCGATGGCACTGAGTGTTCCAAGCTTATAGTATATGGTAGTATCTGAATCTTATTGTATGGCCATGTTTGATCCTGTTTGGTCCACCATGTGGAATCTCCGGCCTCGGCGTTGTCGGAGCTTCCACCCACATAGACCTGCATATAGGGGGCGAGACGAAACCGATCCAAGTGCCTTGGTGATTTCGGAAGACCCAAAGGCCCTCAGCCTGGTACGTGAGGGAATGGGCTTTGACTGGAGATGCATTTCAGGATCCAGAAAACCTCATTCCGAAACCGAGCCCCTCCAGCAAGTCAAAATGATGTGTGTTCTCGCATAAGTCAGCTCCAGTCTTGAGTTCAACCAATTGAGCACTCCTTGGATGGTCCAGGGACCATCGATTCGTGTGATTTGCTGAAACTCATGACCTGGCTTGGAAAGCCGCAAATGATTTGGCAGCTACTCTCCAGACGCAACAGGTGACCATCAGCAGGCCTGGAGTTTTCAATGTAAGGTCCACCGGTGCATTAACAGTAACATTAAAATGATTCATGCAGAAAACCATCTATTCCACCTGTTCAAACGGCCATGCTTGCATCTTGAACTCTCTGGGAAAAGCCAAGCCCAGGCAGGTTCAAACGTCAGCTGGAATCAATGACGGCACTCTCCCCAGTTTCGACCGTGAAAGTTCCAGTGCTCTCACCTGGTACTTGTACTGTGCCAGCATCGTTGATGGCTGCACACCACGCACCGTGGCTGGCAGCCAGGTTCCCATGAGCGGCTGTGGCAATAGGGGCCCTGGGCGGCCCAATGGGCTTAGGATGGCTTATATAGGTAAAGGAACATGGGACAATGACAAAGCTCTAGTTGGCAGCAGGCAGGCTTGCGGGGCCAACATGCGATGTTCTGTAAGTATCTGCATTATACGAACTGATCTCAATCCGACCACCTAGATGGCAAGGAAACCTTTCTTGAGGTAAGCCAAATAAGCACGTCCAAACACCCTAAAGCTTGAGTGGTCAGGATTGTCTACAAAGCATGGCAGCGGCATATCAATTTAGTTTGTTTGACACACTGGACCAGGATGAAAGGGTCTAGGCTCAATCTCACTCAAAGTATCACCCAAGGATCGGGAACCTCACGTGTTGCTGTGGCCCAAGCTCCAATCCTTGCACATCCGTTTGATATACTTTTCCACCCCAGGATTGGGACAAGCCGTTGGGCCACCCATTCCTTGTTGCAACACCCCTGTGATCCAGGAAGGGCTGATCTGGCTGACATAGGGCGAATCCATGCAAGTGCGTAGGCTTGAAAGGATGAATCTCTGAATCCTGCCTGGTCCTAGCCTCATTATATTGTGAGGTCCCAGCCTCTCCTGGGGGGTAGGACCTTTTCCAGATTCCTTCTACGATTAATTATCGCGTTTTTTCCACTCGTTTTCTCCGGTTCGTTGGGCTGGCGGGACAAAAGTGGAGACTTGTGGAGCTGAGGGTCGGAATCTCCATCCCATGGTCCCAAAGAATGGCTCTCCGATGACCGGCCATGGCCATCCACGTATCCATGTATTTGTCGGAGTTGGGTCCCCAAAACGGAGATCGGAGATTATAAATCTTCCCCCTTTGGAGTGAAACACCTCTTCATATGGGGAGCTTAATACATCAATGAGTCTATACACCTTGAAAATCCATTAAATTCCTTTAAAAAAAAAACAACATCCGTGGTTCAATCCATTTTGGCAGGGTGATGGTTGGTGTGTTGAGGGTTGCGAACGAAGGAGTATGGTACTTGGAGGTCTCTGGACGTCGGACGGTCCTTGGACCAGGTGTCTGGGTGCTCCACAAGCCACCAAATCCTGGTCCAATAGGACTTCGACAGGCTCATCCAGCTCGAACTGCAGCACTTGGGAGTTGAAGCTGGGAACTTGAAGCTGACCAGTTCTGGACCAGTAGAAATAGGCCACCAGCATTTTCCCCAGGTTTCGCAAGTCCTCGGGCTGTTTCATTGGTTTAGTGTTCGAAAGTGCGTGGACCCCAAGAAGACACATTTTGCATCCCGTGTTCTCTTGCACAATTTCCGATTCCACTAGCAGCTCATTAAAAACAAACTCCAACAATGCCCCCGCTTCCCACTTCCCCAAAAACACTCCGCTCTAGCTCGCTCCCAAGTCTCTGGGCTGCCGAAGTCTAATGAGAGCAAGGTCCAGGACAAAGAGCCACCACAGAGGTCGAAGAGGCTTAAGCTTGGTAGCTCCAAAGAAAGGCGAGGCTCATGAGACGAGGACAGGGAGCCACCACTGAGAACTCCATTGGTCAAATTCAACTCCTCGGTCGTACTTGTGCGGCCCAGGGGTGTTTGGGTGAACAAAGTTCCAGGTGGTGTTGATCAAAAGCTCCCTCCTCATCAAGTTCTCTTGCCCAGTTGAGGTGGTGGATGGTAGCAGCAACGTTACTGAGCATCCAGGGTGGACCCACATGAACTGCACCCAGCAAACAGTGAAAGGTGGTGGGGAGAAGCAACCAACATCAATGGATTTGAGTCGATGGTTGACTCTCGCAAATCTTTTCAGACACTGGACAACACACTGCTACTGGATCACACCCTTTTGGATGCGCAAAGAAAAGAAGAATCACCTGGTCAGCATCCTCATTCAAACATCCTGGAGACGTTCTCCCCTAGAATCCCTAGATACCCATGATTCCAAGTGACCAGGCCCTCAGGGAAGGCATCCACCAGATCTGCCGGGAGCTCGTGCAATGTGGCAACCAGTAGCAGCTCGGGCCACAAACGCAGCGCCACCAGCAGAAACTGAAAGCCTCACACGGCTGCGGGGCTGAGAGATGCTGGAGATGATCTGCCTGAATCCAGCACTCGATTCGCAAGTTCCCACCCTTTGGCCAGTCCCTGGCCACGCATCGCCGTGCTTCCCCCAAAGGGTTTTCCCCCAACTCGCCCGTCGCACGGCCCGCGCCCGCGCCGTCGCTGGCGGCCGAGGGGCTGCCTAGAAGGGCTATCGACACGGCGAAGTAGCGACCTGGGCGCCGCCGACGTCCCGAGCGGTCTGGGTGGATGGGGACGTCGGGTGGACGGGAGCGTCAGAAAAGAAACCGCCTGGCACTGCGAGTGAGGAAAAGTGATTATGGTCGGTCTTTAGACACCAGACTATATCCTTGTTATGCATGTCATAGAAATATGGAACATGGGAAAAAGGTGACGTGCCTTCTTTGTGGGACTGACATGGCAGAACTGCAAAGGTAAGGTTGCAAGGGGAATCTTCAGTTTTTTGAGAACGACCTAGCATTCAAATGAAATCAAAGATTGTTCGAACATGGTCCAGGCACAAGCATCTCTGGATCCTTTCTCCAGAAGCTTCAGGCTGTGAAAGGAAGAGGGTCTAAGGTACATCGCGCCATACGTCACCAGCAACGCTCCAAAGATCCCGGCGGCGCCCAGCAGCAGAATGGCCACCCGCCACTCCGCAGAGGTCGGCGTTTGCTGCAGCAAGAAGCTGCCAAAGCCAACGCCAATGGCCCAGCGGGACGAAATGGCCCAGCGGGACGCCAGCATCCGAACTAGACCATCGAAAAAGGTGAAACCGGGGAAATGAGGCCGAAGGAAGTGGGATGAAGGTGGGATGAAACTGTGACTCTGCAACTCTCGGCTGAATGTGAGGTGAATAGCGTTCAGAACGCCGAAAAGGTCTTCGTTGTAATTATTTGGACATAGCATAATAGCTTGACCATGCTTAAGCCATCCAACTAACTACCCTCTGCTTGTGCGAGTGCATGTAGGAAGACACATACTGCCTCCGTCTTGGATTCCCAAAGGCAATACACTAAATGCTTTGTGTTTTTAGTTTTCCTTGAGTTGTTTTTGTTTGTTCACTCGCCTCTTTTCATCACAGGATATATCACAATCTTTGCACGTGAGTTGCTCTGGGCAAATGGCAGTAACGGTCGCCGTCCGATTGCTGGAACCGTGTGACCTACTTCCATTCGGCAGAGCAATGCAACACAAGCCGCTGACCCAAGGCTTGTACAATGCACTGATCACCCTGCACACACACAAAACTCACGTAAATCCATAATGTGGAGCGAGCACTTCTGGATACAGAGTTTCCATGTCTCTTTAGCTTTGTCTTCAAGTCTTTTGACCTCAACATATTCCACAACAGGTGTGAACCAAAGCAACCGGAAGTTGGCCACACTAAGAAACTGATGTACCTCCCGCCTGCATGCAGCTTGGGTCGCTTTTGATTTCAGTCCGTGGCCGTGGCCTTGTGATTCCCTCTACATTCCAAGGATTTTCTATGATTCTCTCATATTCTTCAACCAAAGGAAGCCCCCATAGATCCCTCATCGTCTTTCAGTAGCGCACCCCAGTGTGCGCTTCGGTAGCACCCTGCCCGAGGTTGGGAGGGCATGGAGTAAACATCATCCTACGCCTAAACGAAAAAGCATAGAGGGCCTAGGGGCCAAAGTTTGTTACCTAGTAACCTAGTACAAATATAATGAACACAAATTGAACAAATAAATAGGATATATGGTACCACACAATCTTCAATCCGTGCAATTCATTGTAGGGGGATTGGATTTAATCAGGCGAACGCAAGAATGGACTTATAGGGAATTACTTGCTCAATTGTCCGTGTCCGTGTCCTTTCCACTGACATCCTCCCCATCTCACTTCGCTGCAGGGCGCCTGAAATCTCCGGCTGCCTGTCAGCCGGAAGATCAACGCCCGACGTGGCGGAGGACGCACCCGTCGTTGGGCAAAATGTGACATCTCTGGCCACTGTGCCAGACTTGATGTTGGCTTTACGGCGGGTGAGGTCAAGCAATGCGCGGCTTTGACTTCGCTTCAAACCCTTCAGATTCAAACGCGTGCAATATAGCATATGCATATAGAAAGGTGATCCCTTCGTTTCAGTCCCACTATCAATGAATCAATAATGCTGTTCTTATGTCATCATTGATGTCATTTCTATGCTCCAACATCTGCGGGATGTGAATGCTGACGACTCACATTATACATTCAGCCTGACCCGGAGAATCTTTTTGGGGTTGGCTCTCAAACTCGATGTCTTGCAGCCTCTTTTGGGGGGTCAACCTGGAGAGTCTGGAAAAACAGAAACAGAATGGACGTCCGTCGAGTATGGGTTCGATGTGTAATTGATGTACCCGCCCCCCCGCACCTCACACTTGCCCCAAACCAGTCGATTTCCAGGCTGTCACAGGCTTTGGTCATGTGGATCAGGGTAGACCAATCAATCTCTGCCACAGCCCAATTCCAAAAAACATACAAGATTTAAAGCATCATCATGTGTCTTTAATGCAAACCAGACCCTGTTCGGCCACATTCTTGAAATTTCTTGACACATGGCCCAGCATCGGAAGAGCTTGGTACCCACAAACCGGAATAACAGTCACAGTCCGTGGCTGCCTGAGCTGCTCAGGAGTGCCCTCACCGCCCTGGCGACGAGCTCGTCACAGGTGAACTCTTTTGGTGCTGTGGGTGGAGGAATCTTCAATCCGATTGAAGATCTTGAAGGCCTTCTTTCTTTTTATCTCAAGCACTCCAACATCCAACTCCAACTTGTTTGTTTGCAATGGCTCACATGGAGAAGAAATGGACCTGGAGATTCTCCGCTTCTGCCACTGGGAAACATGTCCGAACTAGTCCGAACCACTTTGACACCCATGGAGAGCAATTTCAATAGCAATTTCCAATTGTCCGCCACCCATCACCACCACCCCGAAACCTTCCTTCCTTCTTTCCTCACTTCGCGAGCGAATTCATGGCAGCCCGCCTGGACCGTGGCCACCTCCGTCGTCGACTCCGCCGACTCCGCCGTGTCCGGTGTCGCGACGTGAGGCGGACCCCGCGGACCCCTGCCAGGTCCGGTGCGCGTTCGAGTCCATGCAGAAGGGGCGGGGGGGGGGCCTGGATGGGGAATTGTCCAACATCAAAGGAGCCTCCTTAAGGGGTGCCCTGTCTGGAAGCCTAGGCAGGTAGTGTGGGGTAGTTCGGACGCCCTGACAGGAGGGTCCTGGGGTTGTGTTTGTTCATATATGAATTCTGAGGGTGTACGTCAAGATTTGAGATTGGAGTGAAGTTCTCATGGTTCTCTCTGGGGTTTGGAGGATCAATTGACAAGGAACAGGGGCAAGTGTTGTTTCTGTGAGGGATTGCAAAGCTAGTAGATTATTATCATTAAACCTTTCACGCTAGGCTACCGGACATTGATACCATTGGTAAATTGGTTGCCAGTTATTCACATTGGTATGGCTCAACAAAAGCATGAGGGTTCATACCAAGCATGACCAAAATTCAATGGTCAAAATTGCCAAAGTAAAAACACACAAGCATCTCTGGATCTAGCTCCTTGGAATATCCTTAGACTACTTTGTCCGTTTGATCTTGTGGCGCTCCACACCTTGTGGCGCTCCACACCTAACGCCGGCCTGGTGGCCGGTGGAGTGCCATCGGCCTGGCGGCAGTGTGTTGGTTCCAGAAGAGAGTAATGCACCTGTCACTTGGAAGAGGAAGAGAGGGTGTCATCTCCATCCAAGTTCCACCGCCATCCAAGTTCCATAAAATTGGAAGAACTTCCTTTTGGAACTCTGCCGGCTCATGCGAGCTATGCCTTTTGGAATCGGACCCCTTGGGTGGTGACGACTGCCAAGCTAGGCCGGTCTTCTGGAATCCGTCAAACATCAAACGCCGTTCTCGAAGAAACGGCACACAGCGGAGCATCTCGAACGGCCACAACAGTGGGCACTGAAGCATGATTTCCTCATATTTCCTATAGAAGCAAAGTGACCTATCTCTCATGGGCTTCACATGGCACCAACACAGGTTGAAAAAACCCTACTTCGACTCTCCCAGTTGGGTACCCCAGATCGCTGCGGGTCCCGATGGTCCCTTTCCCCCGGTTCGTTCCGCCGCCGGATCTCGCCGACTCGCCTTCCTGACCTTCGGAGGGTCCAGCCAGCATCGACCTGCCGAGGTGGTGTCCATGCCGAGGGGTGAAGGTGTCCTCGGACTCCGGTTTCTGAATCTTTCTGAGAGAGTTTGGAGGATTGGGCGCAGGCTGGTGATGGTTTAAATTGAGATGTCCATGTCAGAGGAAAGGGAAAAAAGAACGAACAGGTGATGACTGGTGAGGTATGGACGTACTACGGTTTAATAACAACGTTTTCGCGAGTCCACGAGACAAAGTGAGAGTTGCAAAATGGAACGTCGACTTCTAACGCTGTCTGTGAGGATCCTCCGTGTCTGTGAGGATCCGAAGAACTGACATCGTGTCAAGAGTAGGGAATGGGAGCAGGCTGTCGGATGTGGCCCAAAGCGACCGAAGCCTATTATCTACTGTAACAATGTAGACTCTTGATTGATATACCCACCTCATTTGGATTGAAAAACATCGATAGTGATTAATTAAGAGTCTCCGTTATGGGATCAAAAGGGCATGAAAGGAACACTTACTTCTAAATCCCAAACAACACAAATAACAAATTTAGAATTGACTCTGTGGCTCGATCAATCGTGTGAGTCACCGGCGGTGGTTACCTCCTTCGGACAAGTACTTATATAGTATATAAGTACTTCGAGGCCGAAACCCACGAGCTCCAATATAACAAGTCAACTTTTCAACCTCCAAAGCCTCCAATCCCTGCGACTCACATTCTGAGTCGTCCGACTGCAGGTCCCCCGAAGAAAAACCAAAAAACGAAACAACAACACATCCGGCCTTTCTCAACACCTTTGGTCAGTCGATCCAAAATGACCTATGCGCGACACGTCGCACGGGCGCCACTCGTCGTTGAGCGAGGCCGGTGGTCGCATGAAACGATGGCCCCTTTCAGTTGAAGACCTCTTCTTGAGGACGCACTGAATTGTCAAAACCTTATACAGAATCCCGGTTGTAGGGAATTTGGAACGGTGCAACTCATAAATACCTGCCTGAAAATCAGGCGACGACCCCAATAAAAATACCTGGGCTTTTAGAGCCTCAGCAACAATGGCACGGACCGAAATGGTGGATCCGCCCCTCCCCCTTCAAACCCGCACGAACCTGGGGGGATGGAAGCAATGCCTCCAAACTAAGAGCAATGGCCTCCAACCTAGTAGCAAAAGGAATCTAATAGCGATGACCTCCAAGCTAGAAGCGATGGCCTCCAACCTAAAAGCGATGGCCTCCAACCTGACAGCTCCAATGGATCCGATTTCGGATGACAATTTTCCACTACAAACCAGGTGGTGCCATCCACCTCCCAGGAAGTAGTTTTCGGATTGTAGGCCTGGAAAGCAAAGAGATCGACCCCCAAAAAACCAGCTCAGTGGCCTGTGGTGACAAAGCCACCAGGTCGTTCCAATTTGCCGGCAGGGCTGGGCTTGGCTCGGAGCCTGGGCGGTGGGAGGTCGTCAGGGATGGGCTTGTCTCACATGAGGAACCCCCTCTTCTCGCCTCCATACATTGGCTCATCCGTTAACGATACTCATGCAAACCGGAAATTTGTTGAATCAATTGCACTTTGGACATCTCATTCATCCGAATTACTACCAAGCTGAATTGCTCCGTGGGTGCCTACGGGCAGCTTGCCAAGGGCAAGAAGCTTGAGATCAAGACGTAGAAGCAACAATAAATCATATGAGTCATATGAGCATATGGACGCCTCCAGGGTCCATTTTGAGCGTTGCAAGTGTTCTCGACCACTCCTCTCCTCTTCAATCGTCGTCAGGATATTGGCTCTCTCCTGCTTATTTTGTTGCCTCTAGCTGGGCAATACGCATCCGGAGTTCTTGATGGGTTCTCTCCCTTGCCTCATCAAGCTGCATATGAAATGTCCTCTTGGAGCCGTTGGTTTTACCAGGCCAGCGAGGCGATCATATGGGTCAGCTTGAAAAGGCCAGCATGCAAAGACTGCCCGGTTTCCTGTTCTTCTCATCCACCTGAACCCTAAAGGGTGGAGCATCACCATCTAAAGCATCTCATGGGCAAATTGTCCCGAAAAGGTCTTCAAGGATGGAATGCCCATTCGCAGGCCCAGCAGTCCTTCCAGTTGAAGTGCCATCTTTCAGGGAAGCTGGCCCCACCAGAAAGAGCTCCAACCAACTCGATCTTAACTAAAATGGGTGGTTTCCATCGATTGATCATTCCAAATCATTCCACCATATTCATGCTGCATGTTTCAGCTATCAAGGTTTTTCACATCACAAAGTCTGAAACCCAAAAGCTTGCATCAGTTCCAGTTCCTGTTCAATTCAGCCGGACCTGCACTCCTGGCCGCCGAGTGGCGCGAGTGGCGCCGAGCGCCAGAGCTCCGCCGCTCTGCGGCGCTGCTGCTGGACCGGCGACGGCTGGGCCCTGATGGCTCGGCCTGGAACGGCCGCGCCGTGCGAAGCACGGTGACTGGGTGGGTCGATGGAAGCACGGAACAGGATCATAGGCCAAGGAAAAGGTATTGAAAACAAGTCATCATTACTTTTATATATGAATTATATGTGACTTCGATGGGGAAATGGGTCATGATATCTTGTAGAGCGAGTTCATGTTTGGTGAGTTAGAGTGGAAATACATGCACATGCCATATTACCCATGACGGAGCTGTGGCAAATATTTCCCCAAGTCCTCTTGGTTTGAAGCTAACATCGCCAGTGTTGAGGTTCAGCATCCTCAAAGCTCTGCGTTCCATTTCGGTGCCCTTCAAACCTCGGTGAGGTTTGCCAACTCACCCCAAGCTGATGGCACCATCACTCACCAAGCAAGGGAACCAACTGGCATTGCCATCATTGTTGAACAAAGGGGCCTTAATCCAGATGCAGTACTTTCGCCCAAGCTCTCTACCTCTCTCTCCCCCTCTCTCTCATCGCTGACCTTTGCCTCGCTTTGCGCCTGTGGCCTAGGCGCAGCAGCCACACTGAGACAATGCACATATGAACTACAAAATCATCAAGTTGGTAAAATGATCTTGAGATCCAAATACCATCTCTCTCATTGACCCCTTTTCCAACAGCCAGCACAGCCATGGGGAACAATCCAAGAAAGTCATCATCTCCCCGTCCCCTGCTCACTGTTTTCAGACGGTTTCCTTTGCGAAAAGCGTGGACGTTCTTCGAGGCGAAAAGCGTGATCTTTCTGAACACTAGGAGTTATTTGGACAACGGTGCAAGTCTGGACAGCTCATCGGCAACCCCGAAAAAAATCCCAAAGGGGAACTTTTCGCCATACTCAGCCGCCATGTTTCGACCTGGTGGCCAGTTCCTCCAAGAGGTGTCTGTATATAAATAAGGTCCTGGTCATGAAAGCTGCTGGGGTTCCATGCGCTGCTCCGCTTTCCTGCACTCCGCCCGTTCGCCAACATCCCAGCTTTCATCCCAAATAGGTATTGATGCTGGTCGCAGCTCAAAAGCAAGCGTTTGCCAGCTGGATTTTGTCTATTTGCAAGATAGGGTGGGAATAAACTTGAATAACCACTAATAAACGGCCGTAGTAACGAAACCAAATAATAGGCTGCGGAACAACCGCAAGAAACATCAATAAACACTATCTAAATGGTGTGTTGATGTTTCTCTTTGTTGCAGTTGCAGCCCCCGAAACATGGCTGGCAAAATTGTTTCATGTGCAAGTTTCAATATCCACTACAAAGGAGCCACGCTCAAGACACGCTCTCCCTACACAGTGATGGCACAACCAGTTTCCCTCCCAAAAAGCCTCCAGGAAATTGTGTGAATCATGCTCTCGTGGACGGGTAGTCTATCACAGTCTCAGTCTGTCGGTCAGTATACTTCTATTGTATAAACACTAGCAGCATTCTTATAGTTGTTTGGTTTGTAGATGTTTCTGCTTGTTGCAGTGACAGCTCCTGCCCCAAAAAAAAATCACCTAGGACATATATATGATCAGATCCAAAGCATGGGGATGCTCCCAGCAAACACCAAGAAAGCCTTCTCTTTCCCCGCAGCTCTTCTCAGCCACGCAGCTGTGCGGCCTCGACACGCCCGGCGCGAGCGCGGAGCTCCCGGCTCATGGCGCCAAAGCTGGAGGCACGGATCATGGCCTCAGGATATTCTTGCAAGAATTCGGAGTTCCTCTTTCCCTTCCCTTCCGGAGCGTGGAGCGGATTTGAGTGGCACTGATCATATAGAACCTTCGGATGCTTGCGATTCCACGTGCACATACTTGCTTGCGAAGGTGGGGCTGGGGTGCTCGGTGGAACCTCGAAGGACCTCCCATATCCGCTTCAGGTGTCTGGGGATGTTCCCACGGAGACCGCATTCAGCGGGTTGAGCAGTGGGATGTGATACTTAACTCTGAAAACATCTGAAAACCATGCAATGGTATGAAACATGAGTACAGAGAGCCAGGAACAAAAAAGAACACATAAACAAAACACATGGACCCAGCTGGGCTTAGCCTTCCAGGATTTGGAACTTCTCATGAGGTTTGTGTTTGGTACATTGAGCGACTCAAACGGAAACACGGAAACACTGGCTCGGGTCTGCTTGTCCGATTGTCCCGGATTTCACCAATTTGGCTCAGTATCAGCAAGAACACGTCACACCAACACCGATACTTCATCACATTCTGCTTGACCAGGTGGTAACAGGTAACAGTCCATGCGGCTCGTTTTGGGGTTCCCAGCACCGGCGTTCCGCTGCTGGGAAGCCATGGCGGCGTTCCGCCAGGCTTAGGCGTAACTCCTCAGGTACTGGGGTACTTGGGATATGTCTCAGTCCCAAACATCCAAAGGATTATGATAGAACATGACATCCCCCATGGAACGAGCCAATCCCCCCTTCCTTCGTGGCGAAGGAATTTCAGGGCTGGGAGACATCCCCCCAACAAACCACCTTCTCCATATATGGTTCCATCTCAAATCATCCCATAGTCCATCCAAAATGACCGGAGGTCATGTGTGGTGTTCTTCCAAGGAGATGATTTGGCCAATCCAAGGCCGCATATGTTGCAACTCTTCCAATTTGTCATGACAATGACATGTCTTCTTGTCCATACCTCAAGTGTCAAAAAGCCTCTGAGCTTGTTGATTTTTTGCGAAGGGTCTTTCCCTTAAGTGTCTTGATTGCCCTTGGATTGGTCAGACCTCTGCATCAGTATGTAGAGACAGGTTTGTGTTTTAGCTCCACCATGTGATGTCGTGCCATGTTGGTGAAGCCCTCTTCACTGCCACATGCCATGAAGTTTCGCTTCGTCACAGGACAGCTGCTGCCCAAAGCCGCGCGGAACCAAGTCATGTTGAACAAAGCTCCACTTGGATTAGCTGTGTGCTTGATGGCACTCAGCAAACCCTCCCCAAGTTGACAAAGAACTCAGCCTCAAACAATGCCTCATGTTCACGACATGCACCTTTTTTCTAAAACATGAAGCAAGGCCCTGTTGCTAATGCATTGTTTTCCACAAAACGAAACCAACCCGCCTGGGTCCTAGCTTAGCTGGGACATGCACAAAGCTGAAGATTCACCCCCCATGGTCCATGGTACAGTATGAAGACTTCATAACCACGGACCATGCAATGAACAGTGTTCAGCCCACAACCTCTCAACAGGATGCTTCGGTTTTGATGGATCATGTGAATGACATAAGCTGATTCTGCAGCAACATCTCGCAACTCGCAGCGGATCATAGCGGCGACTTGCGTCGCTTCGGCTCGTGGTCGATGTTGTTTCCGATCGAGGCCACGCGAGACACGGCTCCCACGCGAGACACGGTTCCCACGCGAGACACGGCTCCCTCACTTAAATCAACTAAAACACCGCCCGGAAGTGGAATTTGGTCGTTCCCACCGATTCATTCCAAAAGTGTGCCGGTCGTAAAAACGGGAAGAGGTGTAAAGACTGAGAAGTAAGGCGGCGAACACAAAATGAAAAGTATGAAACGCGTCGGATGATGTTTTGGTGAACATGGGCTAACATTTAAACACCCCCACAAGATTCGTGAAAGGCCTTGACTGCTGAGCGCAGGACAGAAACTCTGAATTCTGCAGGGTGGTCAGGTTCCACTTCCATGTTTGTATTCTTGTGACTCTCACCAAAGCGAAGCCTCTGAATCACAAAACCCAACAATTCAACTTTGGCCTTGCGAAGCGCTTCATGTTGGCTGACTTATTCAAACAAAGAGATGTACGTTTAAAAACCGTTCAATATCATATGCGTTACACATAGTATGCATACTATTTACTATATACGCACAAAGCGGTGCAACATATCTAAATCTTGATTTCCTGGAAAAATAATGCATTCCACCACTAGGCATACTGTGAAAGTCAACTAGCTAAACTGGGTGCCCATATGCTGAGTTTCGTGGTCCTCAGATTGCATTTTTAGGATATAAACTGCGGTTTGCTGAGGAGAAGCTGGCATACTATCTAATTGATCACTCTTCCGTTCATAGATGAGTTCTTTTGGCTGCTCTTAGGCCTTTCCCGACTGAAAGCTTGTTGAATTAGTATCCACTGTGCTACACATCGCTGCAATTGAAGCCGGTTGGAAAGCATTTGATTAATCTGTCGGAGGGGCTGGCACGACAAGACTTGGTCAAAACGAGCATGTTCTCTAATAGACCGGTAGCATTGTTTGTTGGTCCCGATAACAAGCTGTTGACATGTCTGCGGTGGCGAACGTCAGCGCGACTCAGCTGCAGGAAGCGCGGCAAAGGGAGGTTTAAGGGAGGTATCATGAGAACAACCGTGAATCAAAAAGCGGAAAAGGAGGGTAACAGCTTGTGAAGCACTCTGCAGGTACATGGTTGAGCGTCCTCAACCACTTCCCTTCCAGTGACCCAGCTTCGTTGGATCAGGTTAGTCGCTGGAAGCCTGATCCCCCTGCTGGAAACGCGAGAGAAGGAACCCTTCGGAACAGGGCTGGACACACACACGGTGCCGCTTGGCGGCGCTCGCGTGAGAAGCCTGAATAGATACCTAAAAAGCCTTAGAAACGAAAGAAAGACAGAAAGAGCAGCGCTAAAAGGGCAAGAGAGAAAGATAGGTGTAGAAAAATGAAAAATGAATACTTAGCCCTTGACTGGGGTAGGGAAACGAGCCTCAAGAGCCACCTAAAAAGCCTGAGAGAAAGCCCAACAAACGACGAAAAGCGCAGGGAATGTATGTCCATGTGTGTGTGTGTGTGTCTTTGAATACCTAGCACTCTAGAATTATTGAATACTTAGACGAAGAGAATTAGGTGCACTAGTTAGGGAGCGGGACTTTTGTCTTACACCGCCCGGGTAGAGTAGACTAGAAAAGGGACAACAGAGGGAAAGGCACCGACACACAAGTGTGTCGAGTACCATTTCCCTATGTTACCCTAATTAGGTAGGGAGTAGAACACATTGGGGGGTCGGGAGACCTGCCTCAAGTGGGGGGAAAAACCGTTTTTAAGCCCGGCGGCTATCAAATTCGTTTTTAAGCCCGACGGCTGTAAGATCAGTGAATTCAGGGTGGAGAAGGAGCGGTGAGGAGAAGTCAATGCAAACGGCGCCTCCTTGCGGAGGATCACACCCAGCACCCATGTGGGACGGCTGAGCGGCTCACACTCTGACATTGGTTTTCAGTTAGCTCAATTTCCAGGAAAGTGGCGATGGAACGGAAAGGTGAGAGGGTCAGTGCACTTGTATGGTTTCAACAATCTGTTGACATGTCTGCGGTGGCGATCGTCAGCGCGACTCAGCTGCAGGAAGCGCGGCAAAGGGAGGTTTAAGGGAGGTATCATGAGAACAACCGTGAATCAAAAAGCGGAAAAGGAGGGTAACAGCTTGTGAAGCACTCTGCAGGTACATGGTTGAGCGTCCTCAACCACTTCCCTTCCAGTGACCCAGCTTCAACGTTGGATCAGGTTAGTCACTGGAAGCCTGATCTCCCTGCTGGAAACGCGAGAGAAGGAACCCTTCGGAACAGGGCTGGACACACACTCTGACATTGGTTTTCAGTTAGACTCAATTGCCACGATGGGAAGGAAGGTGAGGGAACAGAAAAAGTGCATGGGTCAGCAAAACAGTATTGTTGAAAAATGTTGGCACTTCCTGACGATCAAATCAGCGGCGCAGCTGCTGGGGACGAGTAGGTTTGGGGGAAAGTATCATGAACCGCCATGAAAACAAAAAAGGAAAGATTGGAGTAACAGCTTGTGAACAAGTTCCGCAGGTACACAGTCAGACGTCTCTGACTGCTTCCCTCGACACACCATAGCTTCGTTGCGTCAGGTAGGTGTGTCGAGCCTGACGCCCCTGCTTGTGTGGAAAGTGGGAGTGATTGGAAAACCCTTAGAAAAAGGGTGTGACACACACACGGTGCCGCTTCGCGGCGCTCGTGTGGGAGGCCTAAATAGACACCTAAAAAGCCTTAGAAACGAAAGGAAAGAAAGACAGAAAGAGCAGCGCTAAAAGGGCAAGAAAGAAAGGTAGGTGTAGAAAAAGTGAATACTTAGCCCTTGACTGGGGTAGGGAAACAAGCCTCAAGAGCGACCTAAAAAGCCTGAGAGAAAGCCCAACAAACGAAGAAAAGCGCAAGAAGGAAAGTGGGGGGGCAGGGAGGGGGTGTATGTCCATGTGTGTGTGTATGAATACTTAGCCCTCTAGAATTACTGAATACTTAGCGGAAACGAATTAAATGCAGTAGTTAGGGAGCGGGACTTTAGTCTTAAACCGCCCGGGTAGAGAAGACTAGAACAGGAACAACACAGGGAAAGGTACCGACACACAAGTGTGTCGAGTACCATTTCCCTATGTTGCCCTAATTAGGTGGGGAGTAGAACTCGGCTGGGGGGGGGGGTTGGGAAACCTGCCTGATTGCGGGTGGAGTACCGTTTTATAGCCCGGCGGCTCTGGATTCTGTGGTTGAGTGGATTCCATCGTTTATAGCCCGGCGGCTCGAAGTTCCGTTAATTCAGTTATGAAAGTGAAGCGGGGATACAGTTATAAATATGAAGGGCCAGTGAATTCCGGAATGGTTTCGGCGCCTCCTTTCGGAGGATCACATTCAGCACCCAAGTGGGAAGACTGAGCGGCTCACACTCTGACATTGGTTTTCAGTTAGACTCAATTGCCACGATGGGGAGGAAGGTGAGGGAACAGAAAAAGTGCATGGGTCAGCAAAACAGTATTGTTGAAAACTGTTGGCACTTCCTGACGATCAAATCAGCGGCGCAGCTGCTGGGGACGAGTAGGTTTGGGGGAAAGTATCATGAACCGCCATGAAAACAAAAAAGGAAAGATTGGAGTAACAGCTTGTGAACAAGTTCAGCAGGTACACAGTCAGACGTCTCTGACTGCTTCCCTCGACACACCATAGCTTCGTTGCGTCAGGTAGGTGTGTCGAGCCTGACGCCCCTGCTTGTGTGGAAAGTGGGAGTGATTGGAAAACCCTTAGAAACAGGGTGTGACACACACACACACATGCTTTATGCTCTGTTAGATTCTGTTAGCTGTTAGCACTTTATCCCTCAGTTTGCTACAAACATGCGCCCAACAAGGCTGCAGGTTATGAGGCCAGGGAGTTCGAGTTTAATTAATCCAGCCACTACCTTCAAGCAATGATGGAGTTAGCTCGCGCCCAGCTAATGTCGCTTCAAACCAACGAAAAATCTTGATTTCAAGTATGCAAGGCAAAGATATGCAAAGTACATATTCTGTAGAACTTACTCTGGTCAGCAAACCGTAACCACATAGACCAGAAATTTATCTAGAAACAAGCATGCACCTACAATTTACTGGGATCCTGATTAACATCTCAGTGCTTCTTGCTGACATGCCGCACAAGAAATTGAGACCTTCAAGCGTTTTGAGGCGTCTGAGTCTAATTACTTGCCCCAAGAACCCGAAAATGATATGAGAAGCCACTCTAAGATTTGCAAGGTTGTTCAGTTCTTCATAATAACCGGGGACGTGTACCCCGCAAGCGAGGCTTCCTCTTTGTTGAGGCCGTCAATCCACTCACCACCTCCGCCGGACGAAGAGACATGGCGGCAGCCTGGCGGACAGGGCGATTCCACCTGGAGCCCACAGATCCTCTGACAAAGGTCTTTAAAGTCTTTGGTGTATGTGTTGTTCTATTTTATGCTTTTGTTTTAAATCGTGCACTCACAAGTGCAGCAGGTCTCGCTGTGGGGTGTCAGCGTTGCAGAGACGCACCACCTAAAACAAGCAAACAAACCATCGGGGCCCGGGGGTATGTTATATACGAGTTAAATCGATTGAGAGGGTCCGACATGGTGAACAACTGCTTTCAGATTTCAGAGAAAACCTGTTGAATCTGGGGGTGCAGCTTGGTGATCCTTTATTTCACCGCAGTCCCATGCAGTCCCCCTTTGTCCGACCCCCATCGCCCGATGCGGTCGATGAACCACGCCTTTGAGTGGCACCTTAAACCTGGCGGAGCAAATCCACGCCACCCTGCAGCAGCATGTTCACTGCCTGTAGCCGCATTGCAGGCGGGAGGCAGCAAATCGGTTTTTGAATGTTTTTGATCACACCTTTCAAACCCATCTATGAGGTGCGAAAACACACCCAACAAGTCGCACAGTCCTTTGGCACAGTCCTTTGGATAGACAACTGCTTGGTGGTGAGGGAACTCATGTCACCTCAGTTGTTTTTTGAGAGATGTCTCAGAAATCAAAAGATACAAAAGGTTGGGACCACCCGCAATGCTCTCTAGCACCAGCCCCCTCCAAGCAAGCTTGGTTTGTTTCGGCAAAGTGCTAGTCTGCCAAGTTCTTTCAACAAGTAGATGGCATCTTCCCAAGAGGGTCTAGAAGAACATCCCCATCTGCCACCCCGTGCTACTGCTACTACTACTACTACTAGTAGTACTAGTACTATCACTACTACTGCTGCGGCTACCACTACTACTACTACTACTGCTACTACTACTACTACTACTGCTGCTACTGCTACTTCTACTGCTGCTACTCCTACTGCTACTACTACTACTACTACTAATACTAATACTATTACTGCTACTACTTCTACTACTACTGCTGCTACTACTACTGCTACTACTTCTACTTCTGCTTCTGCTTCTGCTTCTGCTACTCCTACTACTACTACTACTAATACTAAATGTGTCATCTTCTCGAGCCCAGCAACCGGTCGCACACCGCTCGACGGGTTCCGCGCGCGGAGATCGTCGGGTCGCCATGGATGTTCCCCACCTTCAGGACTTCCGGTGGACAGCCTGCAGAGGCCTCGCCCAAGCGTCGGAACCACGTCTTCTTCTTCTTCTTCTTTGGGATTGGATTTTATAACTGATGGGATGTTGAAATGTGGCTCGGTGATCAGGGCCATGATCACATGATCACACACTAGTTGTCTGAATAATCCGAGTACCAAAGAACCCTTAGGTCCATATATAATATGGATGTCTATAGAGCCTTGATCGTGTCAACCTGATCTTGATTCACCAGGATAGAAGTGAAGTCCCTCAGTTTTTCTATCGAAACACGTTCTGCTTGCCAAACAAACAAAAAAGGGGCCTGATCAAACATGCCAACGAAGGGCGTTCAGAACGGCAGCGACTTGTCAAAGTACCAACATAATTTTGGCTTTGAGATGCATGGGGGCGCCCCCAAGAAGATACTTGTCATCATGGGTCTCACACTAAAGAACAGCTAGGAGACGCTGGTCTAGCAACCAACCTGACCGAGACGGCGGTCAAGCCAGCTCCTCTTGCCTTCAACTTGAGTCTCGCCAACGTTTCTTCGCAAATC
The DNA here is from genome assembly GCA_963970005.1 of Durusdinium trenchii. Taxonomy (NCBI): domain Eukaryota; class Dinophyceae; order Suessiales; family Symbiodiniaceae; genus Durusdinium; species Durusdinium trenchii. The sequence goes on from CAXAMN010004447.1 coordinate 1,041,456, forward strand.
GCCTGAGCCACGTGTCGGCGAAGCGACGGCTAAAAAGCGTAAACATCATGGAGCAAGAGGCGAAGCCGGCTAGGCCATTCGTGCCAAATGCGGGTGGGTCAAGCAGCCACTGCGAAGACCCAACCTCTTCACTTCATAGCTTCCTCCATGCAAGAGAGTGTGTATACTAAAGCTACATTCCGAAATGTTCTTCCATGCGCCCATGCGGGCCGTGCCGGCCGTGCCCCCCTCGACCAGGAACCACCCTCATTGGCGGAAGTCCTCTCATCAGCTCATCAGGACCAAAACCGCAAGCATCTGTTGGGAAACATGGGAGTGGACTTGAAACTTCAAGCGACTAGTGAGATCAAACAATATCAAACAATCAACTGACTCAAACTGGACTTAAATCAAGTGAACAGTGGACATCAGTGCACTTAATATTAACTGAACTCAACCTGATTAAACCGTCCAAAAGTCGACTGTGGCTGCTCCCTCTCTCCAAACGCCGCCAGGGGGCCATCTGTTTCACCCGCTGCACCTGTGGCATGCACAACCTGAGAGGGAACGACGAACCCCGCGCGACATGGGACCGAATAAAAGGGAACGACGCACAATCCCTGGAAACATCATCGAAGCAAAGTTCACCACCTGAGGCGGTGCTTTTCTTTCGCAAAGACTATACGTTAGTTTCATAGCCCTATTCATTCTTTACTTGGGAGTTCTGGACGCTGCTCACCTGTCTCTGGGTTTCGGATGTCATGCGTCAACCTGTCGGTCCTCCGAACGAGCCATCATCGCCACGTCCAGGGAGTGCTTGGAAGAAAAACACACACATCTGAGAGGCCAATTTACAGGTGCGCCCAGCGCCGAAACCCGGGTTCCTGGAAACTCGGACCCTGGGGCTCCGGTGAATCACAAAAGAAAGATCCGGGCCAGAGGATGCAAAGAGTGAATTTGATGGTCTATAGGAACAACAGATCTGGAAGGTGACTCCTCCAACTACCAGTTTTCTTAGCTCGATGCCGTCGGCGATCTGTGAAAGCATGTGAAACCCAGATTTTGTCCAAGGGTTGGCAACCCCAAAGCAAACTGTTTTGGGGGCAATTTGCTGGGACGTGTCCATAACCTGAAGGAGCTGGTGGAAAGTAATGACCAGGTCGGCGACGAGAGGTGGAAGCCCTGCCACTTCTTGCGCCACCTTCTGGCGACACGCACATTCCTGTCATCTTCTGGCATTTGGACCCTCAAACAAGAAAGCTCAGTCATGTGATGTCCAGGTTCACCTGGCTCAGTCTGTGTCCAGTCACCCTCCTTGGGGGCCCACGTTCGCGTCTTTGCGCTGCTGCAGGGTCCGGCAAACCTTAGGCAGCAGTGTGGCCAGAGCAGTTGGAGAGCCAAGACGTAATGGGATGGGTGTTTGCTTGCAGCTAACACATTCTTATTTTAGAACTTCTGGACCTGTCCAGCGGCCTGAGCGGATTGACATGGCAAATCAAGCATGTCTGATTTACCTACATCAGTTCATGATGTTTGCCTCTCACTGTTGCTAGATGTCCTCAGGTCCAGTGAATGTAGTGGCGAGTTTGAGTGCTATTCCTCTACCGCTGTTGCATTTCTGATATCCCTTGCAAATGGCTTCCAGGCTTGAATGAATGGCCACCCAATATGAATGGCCCAAAATGCAGTCCTTCTTCAGACCATCACGGAACCCTTCAAAGGGCAACAGTCCTTTTTCATGGCCGTCTTACCTTGCTTCATGTCCATCCCAAAGTGACAAGCGTTCTAAAGAACAAAACTCCTGGTCATGGTCCGGTTTCTATTGAAAAAGGAAACCATGATGTTCACGTTGTGTGCTAGTAGATCTGTCTCCTTCCACAGGTCCCCTTCCATAATTTAGCTCTCTCAATAGTTGATGATCTTCTTGTACTTTGTTGAGCCTGGTTGCCTCCACCGAATTGTTGGAATGCTACAGCCACAGTACCTCCCCATTGAAGGAGCTGGAGTTTCAAGTCTTCGAACTGGTCTTCAAAGCCTCCGCAACCAACACCGACACCCCCCAAATCTGCCGCTCAGATGCTGTATCGGCCCAGGGCTGATGACTGTCCGCTCTTCCCTCGAAGGAGTGAAGCCAGGGAGGAGTTAGGGCCATTGGGACATGTCGTCCTTCCCCCTGAACCATTATACGTATAGCCTTTGGTCCTGCAAGCTGGGCCACAGAAGGGTGATGTTGTCTATGAGTCTATCATATTATGTCTAAATGGTGGTCGGTTGAGCCATTCCTGGTCATTCCTGGGTGAATCTTAGGTGATGTTTGAGTTCTTGAGTCATCGGGATGGACTTTGATTGATTCAACTCTTCACCAAGAATTCCTGTGCCAGTGCCAGTGTCTAAGAGGTGGCGGCATGGTCCAACAATCTTCCATGAATCTGTGTGAGCACAGGAGCTCCATCATAGCCAGCAGCCAAGCTTGGAGCTCCAATCCGAGAACAGCCAGCATCCCTCATATAACCACATTCAAACATATGATACTCGTCCTAGACGCGAAGGCTGAGATAAAACCACCCGCCCAGTCACACTCACTTTTCTCCGGAACGCAATGCTGGAAAACACCTGGTCAGCCGGTGAAAGCCGAGCGTTGTGAGACATGCACAAAATGACCAAGATGTAGTGCCCTTCGCCTTAAAACACCATCTGAAGCACCTATACAGCCTATACATCGATGTCTATCTGCAACAATATCATTGCAACAAAGTCATCCTTGGGCGGCAAAAGGGAGCACTGTCAGGAGTTGAGCCCGGTCAGCCATGAGGGCCTTCCGGAAGTATGGCCGTATGGCCAGGCCCCTGCATTTTCAACACACTGTCAGGTGTTGATATACAGTAATGCGATTTCAACGAGGGCCAAGCCACGCCACAGCTCGCCACAGCTTAGAGGGATGTGTTGGTCAGAGCCGCAAGCTGTGCCATAAGCCTCAGGTGTGCTGAAGACACTCGGTGTCATCATGGAAGTGGAGTTCACCACTGTCATCCCCGCGGGGCCCGCCCATGATCATGGGCGATGGTCCACTTATGATCATTCTGGGGAGTGTTTTTGTGGGGTTCAGGATGCTTTAAGTCATGATGATTCGGTACTTGGAGCATTGGAGAACACCAACAGTCATACGCCCCTGGTGGGCTAAGCCCCTTTTGGTGACTGGGGCATAGGTTGGGAAACCACCAGGATGTAACAAACATGAGGACTTCATCCAGTGGTTTTGGACGGGGACAGGGGGATGGCAAATTCAATAACCGCGCTGCTTTGCTTGTTCAACCGCAGAACGCACACAAACTCATGTCTGCAGCTGCCAAATTGGGCTGTGCACACCATCGCCACACTCCCAGGAAAAAAAACAAACGCAGCATGCACCTGCTGGGTATATTCCCTTTCTGGGTGTGATACCTCCAACCTACTCCCAGCACACCACCCTCCTCTTATGCACCAGTGCCACATGTGCCACCGCTGCAGCCGCACCAGCGGTCAGGCGCTCGCCTAGGCTGTCCACTCTTCCATGGGCCGTCCCTCGGAGATCGCCTTTCGGATCATCGCCTGAAGATTGGCCTGGGCAGTTGAACATGCCAAAGTGAGCTTCTTTCGAAGAGTTGCGGACCTGTTATAAAAATCCACCCATCTGGCCATGAACATGAGATATCATTTCAGCATATTTCAGCTGTATTATATACATTGCCACTTCAACATCCATGTCTCCTTTCCTACCCGCCCCTCCACACCCGTTCCACCACGGCCCGCCTGCAGCTCGCGGCGCACGCGCTCGGCGCCCGACTGCAACGCCTCGGCGGCGGCCTTGCCGTGAAGGCCAACGGCCTCCGGGCAGCCCTCGCCGTGCTCCGGCGCTTCCATGCCTCGGTCGCGGATGGACGGATGGACGGGAATGGACTCGATGGACCGGAAGGTGGTGGGAACGGTGGGATGGAAGGGAGTGCGTCGTCTGGTAGGGTTTGTTGGATGAATTGGATGGATGGTCCAAAAGGTTGCCGGCCACTGGGGCGTGGATGATAGATGTATCAATGAGACATCTATCATAGGATGCAATTGATTCTTGGAGAGGAGTGAGCGATGCATCAATGTTAGCGAACACCCAAAAATGTTGCTGTAGATTGTTGAACCTCCATGCGTATCCATCCATGTATTGTGTGCATGTGTTGTTTCTTTTTTCCCCTCAACATTGATACCCTCAAACCAGTTATATATTTATATAAAGAGTATATCGAGGTGACGTAACGCTTGAAGTACATGGAATTCTCCAGGTTTAGGGCACCAAAAAGGCATCAGCAAACATGATAGAAAATGTCAAAATGCATTTATTTCACCAAACAACGGGAACGAAATCTCAACACTGAGCTCAAACATAGACAAGCATCCTTTAGGCTGAGGAATGAAGGGATCCGGATCCCTGGGCTTCACCTTCGCACCCCCTCCTCCTCTTTCTCCTCTTTCTCCTCTTTCTCCCCCTCCTCCTCCTCCTCCTCCCTGTCCTCGATCCCGGCTATCCCTCCGCCGGTCATCCCGGCCCTCCCGCCTCTCTCGGCCATCCCTCCGGTCGTCCCTCCGGTCGTCCCTCCGGTCATCTCGACGCCCATCCCGGCGGTCGTAGCCCCGGCGGTCGTCGCGACGCGGGGAGCGCTCGCGGTCGCGGCGCGGGTCGCCCCGATCGTTGCGATCGCCGCGGCCACGGTCATCCCCGCGGCCACGGTCATCCCCACGGCCACGGTCATCCCCGCGGCCACGTTCATTGCCTTTGCCACCTTCCTTGCCTTCGTTCTGCATGCGTTCCAGATAACTGCCCTTACCTGGACGCCCTGGAGGGCCTAAAGGCTCCCCATTGGCCATCTTCTTCATGATCATCATAGCAGTGGCAGAAGGTTTGCCGGAGCACTCGAAATGTCTCTCTAAGTCATAGTAGTACTCTTCTTGCTTCTCCTTAGAGCATCTTGCAAGAATATCTGAGATGCTGGTTTCCGCGGTCTTGTCTAGCTTGAACTTATCCACCAAGTACTTCATCCTCTTGTCCCGGTTTACTGCGACCTGGCACAACGGCAGCGTGGCCTCTTGCACAAAGGACTCTGCTTTTTGAAGAAACAAGCTCGTGTAAACTCAGCACTGGCTCGTGATGCAACAACAAGTCAGTGCAAACCCAGCCACAAATGTGCCATCTTCAATCTCCTTCATCTTGGTCACCAGCATTCCACAGGGGGAGCGTGCCTTTTCCATCACCTTCAAAACAAGAAAACAGTGGCAATGGACAGTGTTTGTTCTTTCAATCGGTAGGTCTCCTTCAAGTGGAGGTGTTCCAAAGGTAAATGAACCAACATGATGATTGTTGCTGCCTTATTTGCTTGCACTGTTCTCATTTTGGGTTGGAGTCCAAACAGTTTTGAACTCGTCAGCTCGTATTGTCTGATCTGGGTCTTGGTGGAAGGATCTGCGCGGCCTCTCTCAACTTCTTCAAGTCCTCGTCCCAAGTGTCTGTCCGCATCTTCATGAGCTCGTTAAGCTTCTCAATGTGCCTCTGCTCAACCTCAAGATGGGACAGCCCACAGCCCTGTCAAACCAGGGGCACGAGTGAAGCTGCACAGATCTGAAGAAAAACACAAACAAACAAAAACACACGCAGAGTTAAAGAGGCGCATCCAAAAACACAATAAGTGGATTTCGGAGCATAATATCCTCACGGGTGGCTGGCCTTACTTGGTAAACTCCCATCTATCAAGGTCTGAGAGGTTTGTACACTCGCAACATGTTAGTGTTTGTGTCTGGTTGGGTGCTGTCAACGTCACTTGCTTCATTTTAGTCCGTGGGTTCCAAAATCAGGTGGAGCATCATCTGAAAGCACCAAACACTTCCCATCGGACTGGCAGGACGGACTGCCGCCCCAGACAGACCCCCATGGCACCACCCCAACTGATCGGCAGTCCTATGGCAGTCCCATGGAGTGTTTGGGTTTGTATCATTTGTTGGTGAAGGATCCGTCGTCCAGCAGGCCCAGCCGTGTGGGCCACTGGAACAACCACGTATGGGCCACCCAGGTGCTGTTCACAGCAGTGGTACTCCCCTAGAGCTCCAGTCGTACCTCCTTAGAAGGTATTTGGACCCTCTAAACCCACCCCAGTCCCACCTTCTAAGAAGGTCCTTGGAGCCCTAGGCTTCATTCAACCTGGAAAACCGCCCTCCGACAAGTGAACTAGCGCAAAACTCCTGGGTGCAACTTGCACCGTGGAGTGTCGGGGCAGTTTTACTTGTTGCCTTCTACTACCCAAAAGTGTTGACCACTGTGTTGCACACAAATCCAACAAGTGAGGGGCCAATGGGAAACAGCAAATCTATGGGCCTAAACCTTGTACTACGAGAACACTAGGCAAATGATCTGAATCATGGTGGCCTGGCAGTTGTGTAGGGCGACGACTCGACGCACCTGGGGAAGGGTCAGAGCACTTGTGGAGGTTTGAGCACTTGGACAACCGTGAGGACTAAACCACTTAAACCATACTTAAGAGGTCAGGACGCATAGAAGGCGTCACACAGCTCCTGAATGTCTGGATGGATCCGGCCATGTTCCGAAATATACTCCGACTCGTTCTCCCCGCGCTTGGAGACGCCACATCTCCAGCAGTTGAACCTCGAGACGGCGAGTAGTCAAGGTTGGCCAGGGAATTCAGCCAGGTGGCGCGAAGGCGGCCCTTTGCAGTGGGTTCGGAGTAGATGGCACCATCTCCCAAGGTCGGTGGTTTAGTAGTGGAGCCCCACCTGATCTAAGACATGTAGGGGTGCCAGTGCCATCTACTCTGCAACCACTGCAGAGTGCCGTGCCGCAATCCTGACCAGTTTGGCCGCAGTGTTCAACACAGAAAACAGAATGACTCACAAAAGCAACTACTGTCCAATGTTCCAAAGATGCTAAACACATCGAGTTTTTGTGGGACATTGGACATCTTTGGCATTCTTGGTGCTTCGTCAGTGAGTCGCTCCATCCCGAGCGCCGGGTGTGTTCAGACTCTTCCGGACGCCTGACCGGAACCGCCGACTGAGTCCAAGCGACTTGGAGGCATAGACATTGGCCTCACAACGAGGACAGGTCCAATCACCGGGCTTGAGACCTGGCTTGATGACCCACTCCTTCTTGGCTCCTGCGCGGAAATTTCCCCAGAATGGTGGGAAAGCGGAGAGAAGCATGGTTGGGGAGGAGTTGTCTTTTTTTTGGGGGGGGGGAAGGTGGGGAGTGGGGGATGGTCATCATTGAAACAAAAAATTGGAAGACGTTGGTATGTTATCCCGTGACAGGGCGATGCCCGACTTCGAAGACAACAAGAGCTGAGTGGTCAAGTCATGCAGTCACCCACTTGATTACAGCCGTTCGTTCCACATGACAAACATGCTGAAAACTGGATGAATTTACTACACTCCCTCGAATCATCATGGCGATGGCGCCAGGCCCCAAACGGAAGACCGTGACATCGTATGAAATCCGAACTGTGGTGAATTTCATCGGCCCTACTCTGGGGGGGCTGAGTAGGTCACCACCTAACGCTGGCCCCATTGAATGTCCACTTCTTATGGGCATGCAAGTGGAAATTCCCCCATGGAATTCGAAGTCTAGAAGTGGATCCCCTTAGCGGAACGATTTCCACGAAAGAAAGCGTCTCCTTGCAGATTTCAGGCCGAGCGTCTGAAATCAAGTTCGATCCACCGAGCCCCCAGCCCCCAGCTCTCCTCCTGCTTCCCCCATCGAGCCGCCCTTCTCCGAGGCGGGTGCCGGTGGAGCGGGACCGCCCAACGCAGGCATCGGAGCCATCCCTGGCATGCCAGGCATCATGGCCTTGGGCAGGTTAGGCATCATAGCCTTGGTCGCAGCCAGGCCACGCCAAACCTGGCTCCTGGGCTCCAGGTTTTGACTCATCCCCATATGACAAAGCTTTCCCCTGATAGGTTGAACAGGCCACAATGGTGACAAAACTTCGGATCCTACAGCTATACCATGACCCCCCAAGGGGTGTCTATTTATAGCCCCTTAGCTGTTAAGGAATGTCCATTAACCACCCCTTGGGGGTTTTGGTGCAAAGTTACTTTTGTTGCCTAGAATTTCACCACTGACTTCGACTCCACTGCGGCCAACGCACAGCCATGGGATTGGCGTTCTGCATGGGAAACCTGAAAGATGGAGGTGAACGGTTCACCAGCAATGTGGGGAAAAGGGTGTTTCCAACAGGTCATTTTTCGGACGGGTGCCAGTGGCATGGTGCCAGTGCCAGCAAACCTGTTGGAAAATGATAGAACATAGTTGATTTCAGCTCGTGCCACGGATCTGCAAAACATGTAACATGCGACCGCAATGCGACCGAATGCGATCATGTTCTCCCTTGATGCCGACCTCATGCCTAGGTTCCAAACATCATGCCTGTTGCTTCCATCCCTATGAAGCCTATGCAGGCTTTTTGCATGATTGTACCAAAGTTTGACGCTTCACCTGGTTTCACGTGGCTGCTGCACCACCAGTAATTGAGGGATGGCTGATTGGAAAGCAAATGTGCTGTCAAGTCAAAGGAGTCAAAACCCCTTTGCAAGTGACTGTTCTATACTTTCCTATCTGGTGCAATCCAAGTCTTCTTGTTTGAGACTGGTTGGTTTCACCGGGCATCCGTGCATGCCCGGATTGGTCATGGCCATCATCTGCTGAAGGCGGGAAAACCTGAGCTTTCCATCGACCACGGATGCCAAGTACATCAAGGTGAGTGATACCGCTGAGAACTCAAGGTGCCTGACCTTTGGCTGGCCAAACGTCAGCTCCTTCTTAACGCATATGCGTTCCTCTCCAAACCACCGTCCCTTCGTGCGGGTCGATCTGCTTGCACCCACCAACACGCTGGCCATACCAAAAGGACAACGCCCAAACCAATGGTTTCTTGTTACTACAGTAGTAGCTTCTTGCTACTAGATGCTACTAGTAGTAATGCACTTGTTCCTAGTAGCAATGCACTAGCTTCTTGTTACTAAGCTCCCCACATCTCCCGCACTTTGATGTCCTTCAATCTCATTTGCCCGGTTTGTCTTGGTGTCTTGGGGGCAGTCTGTTGGCACGCCTCTACCCATAAATCTTCCTCAAACAGTTGTGGAAGTGGAAAACCAACAGCCTACCAAAAAGTGGCCGAGCCACGCGCTCCGGACATCTTGTAATCCGCCTTCTCCACCTTCCTCTGCCTCCTTCACCCCTTTCTGCTTCCGCCCCATGGCACTGACGGCACGGGCACCGGCACGCCGCGTGCGCCGTCAGAGGGCACTGTGTCAGCGATGGCGTTTGCTACTGAGTGGTGCCTTCCTTTCCGTTCGCTGAGTGGTGCCCAAGGAGTGCTTCCGGTCTTGAACTGAAAGAATACGACCCTTGAGCCTGAGTCAGGACCCAACACAAGGCCAAAGTAAACAACAACTCGAGAGCATGTAGGTTAGAGTTGTCGGCCTGTCGGTCAAAGAGTTGTCGGCCTGGAACAGCCTGGAACAGCCTGTAAACATGGTATGCTACTGGTCACTGGTCTTAACCCCCTTCCTTGAGGATTCCTCCCTCCAAGAGCCAGAAACCAGGAACATAGGATCAAGATGGATCCCAAACATTCAACACACATCCCCTGCTCTTCGTTGGATCCGTCCGCTCCAAAGATGGTCTTCAAACAACATCGATCCGGATGCCTCTCCACCCCCCCGGTGAACACCACATCGAACCCGAACCGGAACCGATTCGATTCGAACACCGTGCGATGACCCACTGAGACCCCCGTGCGGCTCAGGCATGCTGCGTTCATAGCTAATGTCATACAGCAGTCGGCTCCGGGGCCTCGGGATCCCCACACGGACGGACGGTCTGCTGAGGTCTGCAGACGTCGGCTCCGGCTCGGTGGGAGCCGCCAAAAGGGGTTCGACGAAGTCGGAGGCCGACTGCTGTCTGGAAGGTTCACGAAGTGATCCGATGTCATCCGTGTTTTTATGTCTAATATAGGTCCATGCAAGACTGGAAATTGAGGATCCGAAGTGGTAAAGTCCTCTTTGACGAAAGGTTACCTGCTCGAGAATCTGAGCTCATCTGAGCTCTCTGCTGGATGTAGTACTGTGCCGGGTTGACCAGCTCCTGGCCGCTTATTCTCTCACCGAGACCAGACTGTCTCTCGTGTCGTCTTGGACCCTGCTTTAATATTTTTTGGAAGGCCACCGAAGCATGAACATGAACAAGACCACCGGGGTTTTGTTCACCAACTCCGGGGTTTTGAGTTCCAGGTTTTGAACCCACTGTTTGAGTTCCTATCTCCACCGGTTTTTAGATGAAGGTTCACCCTCGTGGTCCACGCCTGAAAAAGGCAGGAACTTAATAACACTCTTTTAATTATACAGGAATGGTGCATTGAACTATACCATGTGGTGTGTGCCTGCACCTGTGCGGGTGTGTGAACCCCTCGCAACCAGTGATTTTGCAACTTCCAGGGGGATCCGGCTGGGGGTCACCACCCTATTGAACACCCCAATGGCTATCCATCGCTACGCATGGCTCCTGAGCCTCCTCATCCTTTTCATCGTGCTCTGTCTCACTGGGCTGCTTGGGCAATAAGGCCTCTCGCGATGGTCGAACAAAACGACGTCCAGTGGCGCTCTCTTCGGGGGGCAGCGAAGCTAGTCTATAGTCTTGTTTCTCAGGATCTTGGCGAGTCCCAAAAACACTCAGAACATCTCAAAACCCGACAAATCCCACGCTTCCAGGAGGTGTTGCAGCTAAACTCTTCAGGTTTATCCCTTTCCCAAGCCTGAATGGACTGATGGTCCCAATTCAATGGTGGCACATGTTTTTCCATTTGTTTCGCTGGGCCCTGGCTTCTTGCCATCTTGGCCCTGGCTTCCGTTCTCCGGCTGATCCATCCGAGCCAACGATTGGAATCCGTGTCCACTGACTGCACCATCTGCAAGTTCGGTATATCAATTGCTGGTGGACTTCGGTCGCATCCCTTCCGCCAAATCTGCTCGGAGACACAGACGGCCCCAGTGCCACGACAACGTGGTCGTGTCGTGGCCCCGGCTCTCGCTTTGTACAACGTTGCTTCGCTCCGATCGTCTCGGAGCCGCAAGATGAAGGCCAGCTGCTTAGCCCAGCTCCTCAGAACATCCACGAACGCATGATAAGGGACCTTCAAAGGGGTGCCCATATAAATGGAGAACGATGAGTGTTGATGTGTGTGTGTGTCAACCCCTGTACCTAAGGGTTCCGATGTTTCCAAGCAGGGGGACTGCCTGACTCTTAACAGCGGCAGTCCAACGAAGAGGCTGGTTTGAGTCACTGATATGGATTCTGGACGCAGAATCCACGTACCTGCTGGACAACTGTTGACCACGCTGTCCAATTTGATCGGTTTGTTTCATGGTCCTTCCACGTTTCTCCCCCTAAACCCACTTTCCTGCAGCCTGCAGCTGTGCTCGTCACCGCGCCGACTGTGCAGATCGATTTCGAGGCCACTTGGAAACAATGTTCAACCATACTGTTCTTGCTGACTCATGCGCCTTTTCGTTCCTTCACCTTCCTTCTCGACGTGGGAATTGAACTAACTGAAAACCAATGTCAGAGTGTGAACCGCTCAGCCGTCCCACTTGGGTGCTCGGTGTGATCCTCTGCAAGGAGGCGCCGTTCTCATGCCGGAAATCGTCTAACAGATTCATCGTTTTTCATCGTGAATCACCTTAACTACTGCCTTTGTCTCACTACTGAATTGTCGGAATCTAGAGCCGCCGGGCTTTCATGGATACCACAGCCGCCGGGCTAAAAAACGGAATTCAACCCACTTGAGGCAGGTCTCCCAACCCCCCCCACCGAGTTCTACTCCCCACCTATTTAGGGCAACACAGGGAAATGGTACTCGACACACTTGTGTGTCGGTGCCTTTCCCTTTGTTGTTCCTGTTCTAGTCTTCTCTACCCGGGCGGTCTAAGACTAAAGTCCCGCTCCCTAACTATTGCATTTAATTCGCCTCGGCTAAGTAGTCAGTAACTCTAGAGTGCTAAGTAGTCATACACACACACGGACACACACATGCTACATACACCCCTCCCTGCCCCCCTTTCTTTCTTACGCTTTCGGTTGTTTCTTGGGCTTTCTCTCAGGCTTTTTAGGTTGTTCTTGAGGCTCGTTTCCCTGCCCCAGTCAAGGGCTAAGTATTCACCTTTTTTCTACACTCTTTCTCTCTTGCCCTCTTAGCGCTGCTCTTTCTGTGTTTCTTTCTTTTGTTTCTAAGGCTTTTTAGGTGCCTATTCAGGTCGTTCGCACGAGCGCCGCAAAGCGGCGCCGTGTGTGTGTGTGTGTCAACCCCTGTACCTAAGGGTTCCGACTCTTAACAGCGGCAGTCCAACGAAGAGGCTGGTTTGAGTCACTGATATGGATTCTGGATGCAGAATCCACGTACCTGCTGAACAACTGTTGACCACGCTGTCCAATTTGATCGGTTTGTTTCATGGTCCTTCCACGTTTCTCCCCCTAAACCCACTTTCCTGCAGCTGTGCTCGTCACCGCGTCGACTGTGCAGATCGATTTCGAGGCCACTTGGAAACAATGTTCAACCATACTGTTCTTGCTGACTCATGCGCCTTTTCGTTCCTTCACCTTCCTTCTCGACGTGGGAATTGAACTAACTGAAAACCAATGTCAGAGTGTGTGTCCCAACAGGCCTGTTGGTGTTTTTTTTGCATTCCATCGTTGCTTTGCTTTGTAGTGCTCTTTGTCTAGGACGGACGGGAAAAAAACCTCAACCTGAATCCAAATGCTGAAGAAACCAATCAAAGAATTAGTTTGGCCTCCTGGAATTGTGTGACGTCTGACAAAGTGAGGGTCCAGCAAAGTCTAGGGTTTCAGGAATCCGGTCAACTTCATGCCAAACTCTGGTTTCTTGATATACTCCAGAGAGGCGTCCATGTTCCTGTTCCATGTTGTTGAGTCACCGCGTCCCAGTCACCGGCGTCCGCAGTTATGAAGGACCCGCTCATGGGACCGGATGACCTCCACGCGTGCGCGTCCCGATCCTCCTCGTCCTCCTCTTCTTGCAGCCCTTGGTTCCAAAGAACACCCTCACTCTGGTCAAACGAACCCCGTACTGTAGCATTGTGTCTGGGACCTGTGAATGATTTGGAGGGTCAACCACTTCTTCAAACCAGCGGTCCGCGGTCACCGACTTGGACTGCGACGGGCTTTGCTGGACAGAAAGCTGCAGCACCGCAAGCAGCTGCTGTGGAAAACGTGTCAGTATTTTATGACCCCATATCACGTCAGATCCACCATCACTTTCTAATATTGTTCTTTTCCATGTTCCTTCTCCTTGTCACATGCCAAATCCAATTCATTGATTGTCCTTCTTGTGTTCTTTCCCGCGCGTGCTTTTGTCTTTCTCAACATGTGCTGCTCTGACTTTGTTGTTGAGACTCTTACTGTTCTTTTCCTCATTCCTTCTCCTCGCTTCTACCATTTTAGGCTCCTTTCCCTCTCCTACTCCTTTGTTTGTTTGTGGTTCTTCATGTTTGACCCTTGAAACTGTTCTAATGGTGTTAGTGACCTTGTGACTTTGATTGACTTTTTGTATTCTCAGAACTTTTGGCGTTCGCTTTTCAATCAATCACCACAAGTCCTTCGGTTTGTTAGCAGCTAGAAAAACTATAAGCGCCAAGTGGACCACCTCCTATCAATGACAGCGCGGGCGGCAGTAAATTATTGCTTTGGAACCAGTCACTCCCAATAGTACCAAATCGTACACATCTCCGATTACATGTTCAAACTTCACACAGTTTTGTCATCTTCTTCCGTGGTCTGGGTGTTGGGTTGGGCAAAGTTTCACAACATGATGGCCTTCGGATGGGGTCATCATCATCGCTGCGTCAGTTTTGTTGTGTTCTGTTCGGTTCTGTTGGTACTTTGGTGGCGTCTGTTATCATACGGTGGTGATCGGGGTTTGAAGTCTGACGGTAATATGCCTAGCCCTGCCTAGCACACTCTTTGTTTGAAACTAGAACCTGTTGAGTCTCCTCTGCCCTGTCCTAGCAGAACTTATATACTTCCCTTGAGACTTCCAACAGCCGACTCTAGACTGGCCGAATATGGAGGAACAACTCAACACAACACACGCAATCCCAGTAGAGTCAACATGAGCAAGTCCAAACACAACGCAAACAAAATAAACATGTTCCGTTCCAGAATCAAATCCTTCCAACTCTACCATTACGTTCCAAATGCTGACCATGCAACGCTGCTGCTCCTCTTCCTCCTTTGCACGCCTCAATGACAATTCCATGCGCGGGCTACTAGCACATGCTCTTCTTTCTCACTCTCTGCTTGCTCCTGTCACTCTCTCTCCCTGCCTTTCTATTCTCCAAAGTACCCAAAAAGAAAAAACATGATATTGCACTCAAAACAATTCTAGTCGAACTGGCGTTCTCCTTCTTCTCATGTGGCTTCAGGACACAACAACGTGGAGTGCAGCTTCCAACACAGGTCATCCTGGATTTGATCGGACCATAACTCCCAGCATCAAGCTGCACTCCACCTGCTCAAGCTCCTTCTTCCGTTCACTGGGTGTCCTGCTGCTTGTCTAACTTCTGCCGCTCGCCTGCTTGTCTATCCCATCAATGCTTCCACTGCTGGAAGGAAATGGCCATTCTACACGCGTCTGGAACACCTCATGATGTACAATGTCTTGGAGACTTCCAGGCTCGTTCCAGGTGATCTGCAAAATGCTTTCCAGTACTTTCAGCAGATCCATGTTGGGGTGCCTATCGGACTAAAACACACAATGTTGGAACTCCTGGTTCTTCATCCACAGAGCCGCCACCCATCTTGGAGCTACGAATCTCCCCCATCAAATCTCCGAATCCACAGAGGGGGAGCAGCGAGCGCCCCAACATCGCTCGAGCTGAGAACCCAACGTTTCTCCATGTACTTGGTGAGGCAGTCGAGAATGCATGAGAGAATGCACCTGGCTCCGCTAGGAAAGGTGTCTGGTTGACCCAAAGATAAGATGTTCCACCAAATCATATGGTGCTTGTTGTGGTAGATTCTACTACACGTACCAATGAATGATTCACATATGACTTATGACTTTTGTCTACTGGAAAAGCTCTGCTTGAGAAATATCAAGCAAATTTGCTTTCTATCTACCCTCCCTCCACGTATCATGGAAGTGCAAAATGGACCCACAAAAGACCCCTTTCTCAAAGCAATCCTCATAAACCAATACCAGTCTTCGAAGCATGGACGAACTAGGGCGAACTTGACTCCTGAATCCGGATGTGGCAAGCCCGTTGTCCACTCACATTGGAAGTGAACATGAACAAAAACATACTCAAGAGAAAGCACTTGGGTGGGGGCCTTATGTTTGTTCACTAGAATCGATTGTCCACTTCCACCCGTCAAAAGCGCCTGGCCAACGCCAAGAGTATAAAGGAACCGAACAAGGCGATGAGGCCAAAGGCCCAGGTCCTCGGCTCGCTGATGCGACGGGATGCAATGACATTGCCAGGATTTGGGCTGGAACAAGGCGTGACATTTGAGAGGTTTATCAAGATTTTTGAAGAGTTTGAGCAGGGGGGGGTCGATGCCAGTGGAAGTGTGTCTATGTTAGTGCAGCAAATCCAAAAGTAGTGGCTGGAGGCTGGAGGTGAACACCTCCCAAAGCACATATACAAGTCGCCCTTTCTTGGGTGCATGCTGTGGGCTGGCTGTGCCAAAAGATTCTAACGCATCTATTTAGTGGCAGTTCATGAACAATAATCTTGCGAGCCCTGTGAGATCTGCCTATAGGATCCTATAGGGTCTGACATGGTCTGAGCCTTGGATCCTCTTGGATCGATTGGTTTCATCCACCACTCGAGTCGATGTGATCGACCTCCGAGTTCGACCGTTGGGTCGAGTGTTTGACCCAGGAAGACCCGAGTCTCCCAATACATCGTCTTTGGGACGAAAACTCCTGTGATTTGGGTCTTACTACTAGGAGCAAGAAGCTACTACGGATTCCCGGCATCGCTACTAGGAGCAAGGACGCTACTGGGTCATCATCTTACATCACAGATCATCACAGTGGATGTTTTCCGCTGGAAAGCCTTATCAGGGTACGTATTCTACCCACAAACATCTAGTCAGCTCAACGGGTACTACCAGTCACAGCGGACGATGAACAAAGGCCTTTCTCAAATAAATCTTTTACCGACTGTTCTTGAACACACCCTACATGTCACGTGGTTCCCACGTGACTTTTCGCCTCCTGAGGTTCCCACGTTTCAGGATCCTCCTCCTCAGTCAGGCGGGTCGTGAAGTGGACATCGGCCACATCGATCCAAGGGCCCTATTCCGCCCTATTCCGGCATCGGCCAGTGTCGGCAGCCCGAGAGGGCAACACAAACAACTCTTGGGTGATGTTTGCGACTCCCTACAGACCTCGAAATCACCTATATAGCCTCCTAGTGGTCCCCACCTAGACAGAATCGTTTTCCAATACATTCTCAGCGGGATCTACATTTCTCGCTATTTGGAGGTCATGAAGCAAATACAACCAATCTTCAAATGTCCTTTTGACCAACTGTCTTGCCAACTCCGGATTTTTAACAGATTCTAGTCCACACCCTCTGCAGCATCCACAAGAACTACAGATTGCAGCCAAAGAGCATATAGACCTGAGCTGCTTTGAAGCTGGCTGGTGACAGTCAACCTCTGAAGACATGCCTTGCGTGCACACCTCCAATGACTTGAGAGAGGAGGGGGGTGAACGAAAGGTAGCAGGGAATCAGGCGTAATCCGGGAGGAGGTGAGAGGCCCCCCACTTGTTTGAAGAGAAGTGAGTGAGCGTGATGAAAGAAAGACTAGTGCACAAACGCTTGACAAAACCTCCAGAAGCTGTAGCGGTCTAGCGGTTTCAATACAGGTTGACGTGCCTTCAAAAGGAGTCACATATTTCTCAAATGCAACTTCGGATTTACATAGTGACGTGCGGCGACCCTGTAAATTGCGTGGCCGCAGGCCATGCTTGCAAACAGGACGTGCTCAAAAAACACTGGTATTTACGAGGTTTCGTTGCCGTCGATCCACAGCCGCGGCAAGGTCTAAGGCCACGCTTGAAGACAGGAGGAGCTGAAAACACTGGTATTTACGGTATTTTGTAGCCGTCGATCCAAAGGCGCACCACGGTTGAGCGCTGGAAAAGCGCAGAAAACCGTGTAAATACCGGCGTTTTCTGCCGGGAAGGTGCACAAAACCCTGTAAATACCATAGCTTTGTGCAATTTTGAAGCCTCCAAAAGCCTCAAAAACCCTTTCTGACAAAATCTTTCCTGGTTTTTGGTCTTTTTTCGGTCACTTTTCTAACCGAGACGCATCAAAAACCATCGGTTTTTGCGGTGTTTTTTTGCCGGACAGCCACAAAAAACGCTGTAAATTCCATGATGTTTGGTCACTGCTGAGGACTGGAAGAGCTGAAAACACTGATATTTACAGTGTTTTCGAACGGTTGACCCCGAGGCGCGCTAGGGTGGAGTTGAAAGGGGGGGGGGGGGCCCCCCCCCCCCGGCCAGCAAACGAAGATGTCGGGGACCATTTCTCCGAGAGATAGGCTGCAGCTCTGGGTTAATATATTTTTGCTAAAGCAAAAGGAAAACTCAGGTAGCGTAACCGCTACCTTTCGTGATTTTCCAAACATGAACGTCTATACCAGGACATACCAGGACCTTCTAACAGGTGGTTTTTGGACACCCCGAATCACCTCTAAAAGGCTAAAACTATAGACACCTCTTACGGAAGGTCCTGGTAGTATGGCACCTCTGTGCATCTTCAGCTCGGAGATCCCTGCGACCGGAGGTGTGACCAAGCTACCTTGTGACCCGCCCGAAGCCTACCCTGAGCATTCGCAAGAGAGGTGCTGAAGTCCAATGATGGGGCTGATCATGCTTGCATCCTTCAAATGCACAGAATCTCGCCCCCCCAAAAAGCAGGCCGAACCGCAGAACATGTGCACCACCATGCATCACCCCACACGTCCACCTGTGCCATTAAGGGTGGGATCCGTGCAAAAGCCACCCTGAAACTGTGCAGCTCAGTGGCTACTGGTAATGAAAGCGAAGACCGCGACTAACCTGGGCTGTGGCACAGGAAGCAAATAGGTGGAGACCATATTTGCATCGTGTTTGGCATCTCACTAGTCAAAGGGTGCGGCTTTATTTAGTGATATTGTTGCGTTGTGTTTGGTGAATTTGCTGTGCGGTCGCGGTTTCTCTACAGTAGTTCCTCCAGTGGAAATAAAACGCTAGGTGTTTGCAGAAGTAGTATAGTGTCCAGGAGGTCATTGTCCATGTTCATGATTAATTGAGGGCGTCTAGGGCCTGCGTGCAACAAATGCTCACCGACTGGACCACGGCCGCAGGGCGAACAAGATTGAGACAAGTGCATCATAGTCGAGAAAGGGGTAAAGAATGAAAGAGTTCTGCTGTGAAACAAAACAACAGCCAGTAGAGCAGAAAACAAACAACAAGAGTATAGGAAAAGTATATAAGCCAGAAAAGCAGGAATACAGCAACTACAGTAATATAATATATAAAGCAAGGGCAACAAAAGCCATAGAAAAGCAAAAGCAACATAAAAACAAGTTAAAACAGGGAAACTCTATGCCGCAAAGGAGCAGGAAAGTACAGAAAATCCGGCGAATTGCAAGGAAGTAAAAGACAAGCGCAAAAGAAGCAGGAAAAAGCAAGAACAGCATAAAAGCAGGAGCTACCGCAAAGAAGCAATGGAAAGCAAGGAAAGCACAAGCAGGAGAAATCATAGAGAAGCAATGAAAAGCAAAGGAAAAGCAAATCCAACAAACATATTCCTAAACGCAGCACAAATCCTAGAAAAAAAGTCTCTCCATAGTCAGAATATGCAATATGCTGTAATCAGTGCTCTTAAAAAACTCTAAATGCCTAGCATGCGGCATGCAATATATAGATGCCGCGAATTAATAACACCCCACGTTTCGGAGGCCTCTTGTACCGATGCTGGCCAGGAAAGTAGGGCTTCCAAGTATACATCTTCCCGCCCATCTTTTGTAGATTCATTTGCAATACCGCCATTCAAGTTTGGGGGCGCAGTTCGAAACCTCACGTGCCACGAAGCATGTGCATGGAAAGTATCCTTCCATCTGGGAGTATCACGAATGGTCCGCTTGTCACATGAAGCCAGCTTCTCAGATGTCCTGCATGTCCTTCTCGCAGCCCAAGTGGCTTCACAAAGTTGTTGAGAGCTGGACCACTCACGTCTTCCAACGGCCCACCAATCATCTCACCTCGTCAGGTTGGGATAAGGCATGATGAGGTGAACCAGGGTGAGCCATGGACATTTCTTCTATGTTGAGTAAGCTTCAATCTGCAGGACTTGTTGTACCGTGTCACCAGGGACTTGCATGCATTCTGCCAAGCAAACTTCTCAACCAAAGAGATGCTTCAAAAAATTCAAAAAGATTGTCCACCAACAGTGATGATTAAGTTAGACAATATAAGGAACTACGATTAAAAAAAAGAAACGCTTCCACAGAAGGGGATTTTACCCAACTTCAACAGCACCTTTGAATTGATACGCAAAACCAGGACAACGAAAAACCATACGAAAACCATAATTCTCCTCATGGGACGTTCGCCGCCTCAACGAGCATCCCCGCACTAAGCGGTTTTGCTGGGCCTCCACGCCAACCCCCAGGTGCCCGTACTGCGCCGAGTCAGGGCCCACAGCCTCGCCCTCAGCGTCCTGGCAGGGCAGGTCCCGTGGTAACCACTGGTGGAGCTCTCATTTTCTGTTTGAGGTGTCGTCAGGTGTCGTCCATGGTTTTTCCGCAAAAAGGGTTTTTCCGTTTGGAGTGTCGAAGTCTGTTCGCCCCTGGCTCAAGAGGTGGGCTTTTGGTTCACCTTGGCGGGTCCTGCGCAATGAGTTGCGGAACTTCATCGACAAACGGTTTGGTCTGGGTCCCCGCTCAGTGGTCCGGTGACTCTACGGTCCTTGAGGCGTCCAAAGAGAACATACTTCCGCGCCGAGACCCAGCTCTGACCGGAGTTGATGAGGAAGAGGCTCAGGCAAACACCCTTAGTGATGTGTGGCTTTGTGATTGGTGATTCCTGGTCGACCTGCTGGGGCTTTGATCCGGAGAAAGACCGCAAACTCAGCGGAATGCTCTGAAATACATAGCATGCGCAAACTCATGCAAATTGTATATAATCTCCTCGCAAAGTCATATCCAAAGTGAACATGATGACAGCATAAAGCGGCACACTGCTCAGCCTCTGACCAAAACATTCATGCCCGAAAGCAGCCAAATCAAGCCCCGTGTCCCCAAGAAGAAGCCGCCCAGCAAAGGGCAAATCATCCTCAGTGCGGGACAAGCCGCTGTTGGTTCTTTGGTTTACTCTCTGGGGTCGCAATGTAGCCAATGACTCCCTGAAACGGTGCTTGCTTTGGGGAACCATAATTTGTCTATTATATATACCAGATCGTTGGACCCGACAAATCTCAAGGAATTGCAACGACAGGGTTGACACTCTCCGACGAAAAGCGCCAGACCCCACGTCATCCCACACTGCTCTGCCGACCAAGCGCGAGTGAATGATAGGGCTGAACACTAGGCCTCGGCAAGAACTGTTGGTCGAGACGGGTGAAGAAGAATTGAGGCTACCAGGATGCTGACAGTTCAACTCCCTACCAACTGGCGGCTAATCTGGGGGGCAAAAGGTGACAGAACACGTGTCACCGCAAGACCTCTAGCATCCTCTAGCTGTACCAGAAGCTGATTTGCGTCCAGTTTGTGGTCCTGAACTCGTCTTGCGAGACGCTGCCGCAAGAATGATGCCCAACAACATGTCCCAAAGGATCCGAACAGTGGTCAATGCAAAATGATCCCTATACCATCCTATACCTGGAACTTCCTCAGAGTGCTTTTTTCTCCGACCAAAGAAAACAATCACGAGGTTGCAAATATAGCATAATATTATAGCAAAATGAACGACAAGTCACCAACACCCGTGCTGCAGATGTGGACGCTAGGCAGGCAACCCCCAAATTATAGAGATGACTGACCATCCAGCTAGGCACCGGCGGGGTGATTCTTCAACATGAGTTCACCCTCCCTGCAACAAACAGTGGACGAAGCCCTGTTTTGTAGAGGAGAATGGTCTTCCAAGGGCCTCTTGTCGATTTTAAAGATTGTTTCAAAGAGGGTATAGTTTCCCTCATTCAGCTGTGGGTGAAAACCAGGACACCTTGGACCTTGGTTGACCCACCAACAGTACTTGTGACTCTGTCTGAGCGCTTCCAACGACCTTTATATGTAAGCCACTGCACAGAAAATAAGACTACTCTATACCTCATAAAACGACGGTGAAACCAAACTGCACGAACGAGACCTTTTTTTCGTGGTAAGGCGTGGAGAAGTACAGTAGCAGTAGCAAACTTAAGCATCTTATAATTCGTCACATGTGGGATTGGAACAAGTCTAGTGGTCTGTTCTTGTTCAGCGCAATTTGAAGCTGTTTCCAGAAATGCTTATACTGCTCATATGGAAGTGTCGATTGTGATTCCGCAAGCAAGACGGATTATAATGATTCAACGCCATTAGACAGCTTGGCTGCCAAGCTCTGAATGTAATAGGTTGTTATGATTTTGAAAGTTGGTAATTCAAAGAAAGAAACACACAGTCTCCGGCCGAATCAACAAAAAGAAACCTGTCCCCAAAAAGACCACCTGAGGACTCCGACACCCCATACCCAAACGCTCCATGGGACTGGCATACATGCCTACATTGACCTCCCAAACCACCCCAACTGATCGGCATTCTATGCCAGTCCCATGGAGTGTCCGGGATATATGACCATTCTGCGGTCGTTACCGGCACTCGTGTGGAGGACATCCCCGATCTCAGACCGATCCCGGATCCGAGCGACGCATGGAGGTGATCGTGCCGAAGGACGAGAGGATTCGCACTCCTTCGGTGGTCGGTCGCCGAGGCGCCGCCGCAAACGTCCAACGACACGAACCCAACAGAAAGGAAGTTGCGACGGGAGGGAGTTTGGGGGGGGAATCCGGTGAAGGGCAGTGGATTTTCTGTTATATATATATATATTATATATTGGATGTTGTAGATCTGTTAGGTTCTACAAGTAGTATATGCGTATATATTAATTAGTATGTTCAGGCAATAATTGCTTCATGAACATCCAAGGGTTCCGATGGACAAGACCTGCGGTTGCTTCGCCAACCGCTGACCTTCCCATGCATTCGCTCTTCTTCCAAAGCAACAACCCAAGTGGAGGAGAAGCTCCGCTATTGGATGCCCATTCGGCGCATCTACCAGCACATCAACCCAAGACCTTGAACGGTCTATCTATCGAGGCGTCCCGGATCGATCTGTCCGACCGCTCTCCACCGAGCACGCTCTCACTGGCTCCGTAGCTTTGGGTGACAGGCTCCGTCCTCGGAGGTGTGACTGCGGAAAGGGCACCTGGGAGATCTTCCCCACGGTGTCCGACTCCTCGAGACCGGTGAGACCGGTTCACCCGCCGTCCCGGTTCACCGGTCGGTTCGAGACGGTCGATTGACTCACGTGCGCGCCAGGAAAACCCCGGCACCGAGATAGATTGGTTGGAGGTTTCTCCAGAAACGCGTATCGAAGAAATTGAAATTGATTACACAGCGCAAGAACTGAATGCAAATAATCACGGAAGAAGATTTCTCTTTTTGACCAACGCACGTCTACCGACAAAACTCTCTCGACTATAATGCATCTCAAAAGGTTGATTGAGAAAATATCCCAAACACTCCATGTATGCCATATCATGCCTACATTGGGGTGGTTTTGGGGGTCAATGTAGGCATATATGGCATACATTGAGTGTCTGGGTATGTTGTAAGACTGACAAAACAATGGACCCCGCCAAGTGGTCCGTTCGGTCGTGCCCCTTTTCCGCGCGACGCACTTGCGGCCCAACTTCATGCCCTGTTCATGACTCCCTCCACCTGTGGACCACAAAGCCTACAAATTGGATGCTTTGACTTGCTCTGGCTTCAGCTGTGCCAAACATCAGCCAGAAAAGCCTGGCCTCATCTCCTACAGTAAATCTAGCGAGTTATTGGATCCTGACTTCTTCTTCTTCAGGGATATAGCTTGGTACAGTACTACAGGCCCCTCCCCAAACCCACTGGCATCGGTGGATTTGCACTTCTTCCGTTGGCCTTGCAGAAGCGCATGAAGGCTTTGGAGGTCTCGAGGCCTCGGAGGCGCAACTCAGTTCTCCACCAAGTAGGCCCATGGATGTTCTTCAAGTAACTCAGCAACTAGACCAAGGAATTTCCCATATTCTCCACAAGTCGCGGAGTTGGGTCGAACTATACTTGTCGCTCTACTTGAGGGATCTTGGAGGGTCCATCGTTTTCCGCGTGCCAAGTCCTGTGTACCAAAAGCTGATCTCATGAAAGCGAGGCCCTGACAGCTCACTGTAGTTTCTCCGGTGAAAAGGAACCTCGACTGCACACGGTTTTCATGCCGCAGCACACGCATGTCGTGCTTTTTCTCATGGCCCCGGAAAGATGGCAAGTCGGGTCTAGGAAACGAATCGCCCAATACAAAGCCCTCAGTTGCAGTGATCCACTCAAGGGTGGGTTTCCTGGCATGAATCCTCCATTTGTCTTCTATTCAACATGCCCATCCGACATCTACAGTAAAAGTACTGTATTTCATCCGTCATCTTTGAGAATCCTCTTGATGGTCTTCTGGACCCGAAGAAAGAATCGTTTGCAATGGGTGGCGCTGGCGCCTTCTTCTTCTTCTTCTGCCACCCACATCGAGAAAAAAAACAAACAAAAAACGACGATCCAGTGTCCATATCATATCCACGATAAATCCAGCCACATAGATCCTATAAAACAAAAGGAGCGTTCCAGTATGTAATCTATGATATCTCATCCAATTTATGTCTTTGGTGTGTTTCTGTATATATATTCCAAACACTCCATGGGACTGGAATATATATGCTGTCCCATTGAATCCCCAAACCACCCCGACTGATCGGCATATAATATATGGCATACCCTCCCTCAAACAATCATGGAAGCTGAGAAAACCCCCCTTGTAGAGGACAATTGGTCTTCCAGGGGCCTATGCTCCACTTCCATACAGTATATAATTGTTTCAGGGAGTGTACATGGAGTGTCTGGTATATATTGGCTCTATCCTATTACCTGCAACAGTGGATGATGATGGCTAGGTTGTAGAAAAAATGTGATGTTCTTGCTTACTGACTGCTACAGGTTAAGTTCGGACAGACCCACGGGATACGCATTAGTTGGGCTTTTCCTAGGTGACCCAACAAGCTGAGCCAAGCAGCGTGGGACTGTACAGCTGAGCCTATGTTCCACTTCCATGATTGTTTCAAGGAGTGTATATGGAGTGTCCGGGATATACATCATTCTCCCTAGAAAACTCCTCCGCCCAGTAGCGGCATCACGACGCCCAGCACCAGTCCCGCTTGGCTCCACTCGGACAGGGGCGAACCCGAGACGTCCTGGTGAAACGAAACTTCGCAGGAACAAGTGACCAAGCAGCTAGCAGTTGGTTTGATATCATACTACATGAAGTGATTTGATATACCATTCGCAGGAGCAAGTGAAGTTGATTTGATCTCAAAGCCACACTTTTAGGTGCAGGGTTTGGAAGGGTCAACTTAGCCCCACGTTAGCTGCTTATCCTCCACACCCATCCTCCCGGCTTGCTTCTTCCCGGCCTGGTAGTCCAGGTTCCGAGCAGTGTAAGTCTCTGCTAACCTCAGGTTCAAGCCAAACCTCCTCCTTTCGGCCAATGATCCTTTCGATTCTGCGCAACACGTCTAGAGGGTAGAGATTTTTTGGGTCAGGCGTACCTATAGGATTAAATAACCTCCCAAGCCCAGTTCGAGTCCCAATACTAAACTAATTAGAAACCTAAATTTCCACATTGGCATCATCCTAATAATAACCTCCCCTATTAATCAAGCCCATGTGCCCCCCGGAAAAATATGGTTTGGTATATTGTTTAAAACTCCAATCTAAGCTGCCAATGTTCTTCCCGGCAATAATCTTTGTTCCACAATCCCTAAAAGCCCTCTCTGGCAAAAGTTTGTCATTTTACCTTATTAAAACGATATCAACATCTTAACGTGTTCAAGCTCACAAAGGGAGGTCATCACCTTTATTTTATTAGGAGGATGTGGTCTCCAATACCTCCAATCTCAAACCTTGTTGACCGCTTGAAGGGGACGGGGGTTGATTAATCCTACGGTGGCATTATGCTGCACAACCAGCATGCATTCAAAACATGTAGGATTTAACATGTGAATGCCTTTCCTGGTGAATTGCTGGAGCCTTTGGACTGAGGGTGGTCCATCAAAAAAACTCTGACCACAATTATGTGCCCCTGCGAATCGAATCCCGTCTTGAAGTACATTCTGCAAGTAGGAATATCGGAATAACACTATGCTGCTACTTGTAGCTAAATGATGTTTTAATACATGACATTGACATGTAAAGAAAGGACGTGCCCAGTCGACCCATATCATAAGTTGATTCATCACTGATTCTCAACGTTAGGAGTCCACCCTTTTCAGCAGCAAATTCTCTCCACCCAGTCGCAGGGTCAAGGCCACATTGAAGACAGCACTGAAGGCGTTGATGGCCGAGATGGTGTTCCCCGCCTGCATGGCCTCGATCAACGATGAAAAGAACAAATACAGTAGATGGAAGCAACAAATCCCAGACACTCCATGGGAGTGCCATATATGCCGATCAGTTGGGGTGGTTTGGGGGGTCAATGTAGGCATATATGACAGACATGGAGTGTCTGGGAATCATGTCAGTCCATCAGTAGACGACGCTTCCTTTTTTTGGCTACACCGCCATGTTCCACCCCAAGCCAGCACAGCAGCATTCTGGAAAAGTAACACAGCAGCTTTGTGACGTGTTCGGATGTGCTATGGACTTCCGGGGAGGGTATAGGTCCTTTTGGCGGGTTCTGCGGCCCATCCCCTCGGGTTCTCAATTTCTCCGATTGTGCCGAGTTGCGATATCTCCCAACCTGCGGTGGCGAGGGCACGCAAACCAGCTTCCAAGAACATACAAGCGGTGATGTGTTGCCAAGTTGCATGCTTAGTGTTCCAAATGTATTCATATGTATTCATGAATACTATCACAATTACCTCCTGTGCACTGGCTGTTCAACAATAGAACTTTTTATCACCCCTATATTCTGGCGGAGCGCCGGCATAAAGCCAAACATAACTTTACACGTCAGCTTGACCACCGCCAGCACAAGCCCCCCCCCGGCCCTTTGTGAGCCAATGCAGCCGAGGCACGTGGCCAAGATGTTGGCACCTTGCATCTGGTGCGATTTCGCAGTTCACCCAGCACCCTCCCAAAGCTCAAAACTCCCCCAACCGATGAAATCTGACAAGACAAGGCCTTAGGCATAGGCATTGGTGACCTTAGCAGCCTTAGCATAGGCTTGTGGGCATAGGCTCAATTGACCACTTTGAGTTGTTGTTGCTGGACCGGTCCATGATTTACGAATTCTCTTAGATGGTCTTGATTCGATCAACCAAGGGACCCCCACAAAACCAAACAATTGCCAACAAGACAATCACAGGCTATACTAATTATATACACTCCAACTCACTAACATTGAAGTGGAAAACCCACTGTTTGTAAAGGAAAGTAGTCCTCCCAGAGGCCATTTTCATCCATTTTCCATTTCCATGTTAGTGAATCAGTGTGTATAGAGAGTGGCAGCTGGACCTGCCGCTGGGTGAAGGCATGAATCGATGATCAATTCGTTGGGTTCAAGAACCAGTGTCGCACAACGCTCTAATTTTGTGGAAACAACTTGAAGAATTCAAAACATGACAAACCCCCAAGACCTGGAGATGTCAAACCATCCTCTTATTGAAGGCGAAATCCCATCACGAAGAGTCAACAATGGAAGACCCATCCTTCCAGTCTCTCGTCCCAATCTCTCAGTCGTCGAGCCACGGTTTCGGCTGAGAGAATCATAGGTGGTGAGGTGTACTTGTTTGTGTGCATTGGTGGCAATAGCTCCGAAGGATGCTATGCTACCCTGAAATCCCGTGCCTGCAGTCCGTGGGAGCGCAATTTGCAGGAGGCCGCAGGAGCGCAGGAGGAGGTCAGATGGTTCTGTGTTTCACACCAAGTAGACGACTCACTGAGTATTTGGTAGGGGGTCCAAGGCAAACATCGAATGGGGTGATGAAGCTCAAGAAATGATCCATTAAATATGCTTGCTTAAAATGGTCAACCAACCTTTCTCAACACCTGCCCATGGCACTGGTGCATAGCCATGCCATACCTGATGTCTACGCCATGTGATTGCATCACCCCCTCCACAATCTCCACGCACACCGCGATGTTTCAAGGAAAACATCGGAGGACCCGGCCGCTGACTGATGACGAGGCCAACAAGGCCAAGCCATAGTGCCCCTGCAAACCCCAGGTGATGATGACCGCAAGGACCTGAAGTCATTCTTCCACGAAGGGGAGAGGCAATGCCGACTGCATCAGCTCTATATATATATGTTATATGTATATATAAGTTCATGAAATTTCTTTGTATGAATGGTATATATAGTAGACTATAGAACTCCAACATGTCCAGCAAACCAGTTGAACATCTACAGTCTATCAACTGCAATACGGCTCAACACCTGCAATCCCCACGTGCAAACCTCTGGTGCGCAAAAGGAAGCCTCATCAAAGCATGGACGGTGATCACCAATTGAAAGGTCACATGTGTTGAAGCCGTTTTCTGTCGAAGCCCAAACCCTCCAAATCAGGAGATTGGTCTCCCCACCTAGCACATCCCCAGCCGGTTTTGCAGATCAATCTGCAAAGCAAGGCTTCACAATCAAGGAAAATGGATCTCCAATTGATGCCGAAGGACATGGGCTTACCAGCCAATATCTGGCGTTTCTTGTGCTCTCCCTGAACTTCAGTGACAAACATCGAGGATAGCGGGTCTTTCGACTTGGTCTTTGAGTCCTTTGACCGAAGTCAGTGAAATCGAACTCTCTGCTGATGAGGCGCCATGAGTATGGCTGGTGTGGCTGTTGATAAGAAGCCCTGGCCCAAGCCCTGCAGAATCACCTCTCCGGTGATGAGCGCACGGTGAGCAAGCAGCACTCACCGACACACTGCATACGAACGAGTCGGGCCGAGTCGGGGAGTAAGTGCAAGGGATTGAGTATCCCTGGTGCATGGGTCGACAGTACGGCGTTTTTACCTGGAATGCACCATGTCCGGTGGCCACGCTCGGAGCCTTCGAAGCGGTGGTTCCACGAGAATCGCTCGAATGTGCCTGCATGGTTGAACACGCTGCTGAGTCGTTCTCCACTCCAACACCCAGAATAAATACCAAAACGCAGGTCACCCCAAACATGGACTCTTTTCACTCTTATCATGCAATTGGTGTTTGTCGGTGGTGGTGTAGAATTCTTCCACCATTCTGGCACACCTTCTGCACAAATGCAGATTCATCAGCAGGATGCTACAGTAGCGGCCTCTTAACAGTCTTAACATCTCTTTGTGTTTATCTCTTATGCCCATAACACCACATATGCTCAGCTTGGGTCTATCCTATTACCAGTAACAATGGATGATGATTGTCAGTAAAGGCCTTGATCGAAAAGTAGTGAGTTATATATATAATATAAGTTATATATTATATAACAATTGTTTACTGACTGTTATCATTCTGGAAAATTCATATGGAAGATATTATATGAACACCACTGGGTTGTAAAGGAAAAATATCATCCAAAGGATTTTCCGGTTCCATTGTGGGCCTCTTCCCAGGTGTGCAGGTCAGTTGCTCTCCAACGTATACAAACATGCCAACAGCGTGCTGCTCACACTCGTGCGTCACGAGTTCGCTGGTTCGTCACGAGTTCGCTGCCTGCACCACGCCGTTCGTGGAGTTGGTGGCCAACGAACGAATGGGCCAATAGTCGGGTGACGTGAAGTACTCCCCGGTGATCACGCAGAACCTCGTTACCGGACCCCGAGCGGGATTCTGAGAGTGGCGGTGACCGGTGGGTCAGACCTGGTGCTGAAAAAACGTGAGCTTTTCACCGGTCACAAAGAGACCGGTCAAAGGTCACTCAAAAAAAGGTCACTTTGAAGAAGCTGGGATGTCGAGCTTGTTCAATTGGTCCAAGATTGATGGAACAAAAACGTGGGACTTCGGTGACCCGTAGGCTAATTAAGGGCCGTGTTTGGCTTAAATGGAAACGAGTCTGCTTAGTCTTGAGCCCATTTAATGGCCGACTGATAGTGCAGGAGCTTGGTAGGTGCGTGGCTTCATGTGAGCCCGGATGTTCATCGGCCCAAGGACCTACTGTAGCACCAAAACCCTTGAATGAGCCATGTCTGCAGTCCCCCCCATGTCTCCAGTCTCCTCCAGTCCTGCCATTTGTTATACCTTTGTCTCAACCAAGCCCTTCTTAACCAAGGCTCTCCGGCAAGAGCTGGCCGACTAAAGAGATCACCACCTGAAGAGAGTTCAGAGATCACCAGCTTCTCTGAACCCGTAGGCTGCTTGGGTGGCAGCTTGCTGGGATCCTCAGGGCCTCCGGAACCCCGGGCGCCTCACTCAAGCCTCCCTGCCGCGAAGTGGATTCGGTCCCATCTGATGGGTTAATGGCAGGGACACCAACCCCGTGCAGGTCACCCAAAAGCTGAGAGAAGCTGAGAGTGTTTGATCCCGCCCCTCGCCCTCCCCTGCTCTCTCCCAGTGGCAAAGTGCCAAAACATGGTGAAGGTGATGCTGCCGTGCACCCATTCCAAAAAGCCGACTCCAATCCTCAAAGCCAACAGCAGTGTCCATATCAAGCTGAGAATGTGTGAGAAGCGGTCTATTGAGCATTGCATGCGCGAGAATGGCACCCTTTCACTCACCTGTATTTTTTCTTTGGCTCACCTGCCAGTGGCAAGACTCGATGAAGAACATGCAGACGCTCCATGCACGCCATATTTGCCGATCAGTTGGGTGGTTGAAAGGGGGGTCTGTCTGGGGCGGCAGTCCTATGCCAGTCCCAGACAGGTCGTGTCCGGGCCATGATCTTGCAAGTCTCGTGATACAAGAAAACCCCGATGTTTTTTCCCACCTAAAAGGGCTCTTTCCTCCGCCCAGTCTCTGAACGAACTGCACGAAGAAGATCACCGCCAGCCTGCAAAGTCAGCTCCGAGCTTTGCAACGGTCAATGCCGAAACAGTCCTTCGATCTCTGTGGCCATGTCCATGTCCCCCAAAGGAAGAATGAATACTTTCAAAGGCTCCAGCAACCTGCAAATTGACCCTGCAGTTCTGATCGAGGCTGTTTCAATGCCAGGCAGCTCCTGGCTCCTGTTTAAAAAAAAAAACTACACATGTGTGCAAAATGTCCTCAACTACCATTGAACAAAGAGTAGCATATGATCTTGAGCCATCCTAGGATACCCTAAGAGTCCAAAGGACTTGTCTTACCTCGATGGTAGTGGATAAGAAATGACTTCCATTTTGGGCTAGAAGGAATCATTGGAAGTTCTGCAAACGACCAAATCCTGTGGATCGAATCGATCTCGCACGAGTCTCATGGGGTGTTGAGGTTGGCACAGGCTCAGGCGCAAGGACCAGCGGATAGCTCGAGCACTGTATCCTAAGTAGAGAGGGATGTGACCCCATACATCAAACTACAGCGGGTGGCTAAATGTTGATCAAACACACCTCTCATTTGGATTGAACACCTCCTCATCCGGAATGCTTTATTCATCAAATGTCTACACTTGAGAGGAGGGAGACACGAAAGGTAGGACAGCGGGAAGAGAAGAGAACGCGAGAGGCAGGAACAAAAATGCAATGTTCGACATGGTGATTTATCCCCTCGGAGGCGACCTTTCGTAAATATATGTTCATTTGCACTCTAAATGTTCAAACATGTGCTCTCGAAATGTTCAAAGATTCTTAGGAAAACAAACTTGCCCCATGGCTCAGATCATCGGTGAGCATTGAATCGGAACATCATAGGATTTGAACTATCCTGAAACCACAAGAGGCTCACGAAGACGCTCCCCAGGAGAGAATTGACGTGCTTCACAAAACAAACTCTAGGTATGTATCCCCTCGGGGAACACCTTTCGTGATTAGAATTTCATATTCACTCTTTCTGAATGTTCAAGAGGGTTTCAACTATCCTGAAATCATGAGAGGCTCACGAAGACGTTCTCCAGGAGAGAATTGATTTTAGAGGGGGGGGAGGGGGTCTGAATTGAGCGATCAATTATTAGACCCGGACGTCCCAACACTTGCTTCGCAAGACAAACTCAAGGTATCCCCTAAAGGGCTACCTTTCGTGATTAGTTCAAATCAACCCTGAAGTGGCTGGTTCTTCTCAAAGGCGCGCTCTGTGCAATGGATCTTGCAGGCAGCCAGTGAACATCCTGCAAGGCATCGGTTGCCAGGTTCTTGCCCAGGGCGAGTCTGTGCATTCCAAACTCATAGGATCGGTTGGCCTCTTCGTAAATGATCGACAGTGCAACTCACACGAGCATTGGTTATGATCCAGTCACATGCAACACAAAAAAAAGCTTGCACCGCCAAGCCCACCTTGGTGCCACCAAGAAGGGTTGTCGAACTACTGAAGGAAAACACCCCGAAAAGCACCGGGGAAACTGCCCCACTCGCCCGATCCACAGTACGATTTCCAGTGCTTGTACGGTTCTTCATCGATCTTCCATCCGCCAGGTGCCCCCCCCTCCGTCAGCCGAAGCGGGGTCCTATGTTGCCCGAAGCCACAATCCAAAAGGGGAGCCCGGTCAGAAAGTGCGGCACGCTGCTGGTCTTCGCGCCGATCATCGCGGAGCTGCTCAAAATCAAGGCCATGGACTCCTCGGGGTGACTTGTCTACTCTTGGGGAGGACCAGGGAGGGAAGGACACCTGAAACTCATGAAGCCATCCAATATATACATTGTTTAGATCTATAGTGTTCTATAGTTATAGTTCTTTCAGGATTGAAGTGGATTGAAACGCATTCCACACGCGCCGCTCGCCCTTTTTCACGGGCCGAGCCACGAAAAGGTCCACACAGGTGCCGGTCAAGTCACAAATGACCTCCACCGGGATGCGGGCGGCGCGCGCAGTCGACCGCACGCTGCAGGGGAACATCGAAAAGGATCGGCGCCTCATATATGTTGTGTGATGTGTTTACAGTATTTAAACAACTGGAACTAACAGGAAAAGGATAATAGATATGATTAAACTATATGTGTAACATTGTAAAACTGTATGATGTAAATTTAATACATGTACTTATACATGTATATAGGATCAATGGAACATCATGGAGCTACAGGAATCACTTGGAATCACTGAGTAGAGTCGGTGGTCGTTGACATGTTGACTACTTTGACACTTTACTCTCATCAACACATGCTGATCTTCCAGGATGGTCACTCCTCACATATTGCCGCCCCTCTCCGTTTCTAGGGTTTCATTTCCAGATTCCTCTTTTTGAAGCGGCCATCGCCGATTTCCAGGGAATAACTTAACTTTGCAAGGTTCACTGGCTTTCCAGCCAGCGAACCTTGCTTCATGATGTTCAGCGCCTCCCGCACCAAACGCATTCACATTCTATCACTCGTGGGGCGCCGTTGCACTTGAAATACTATTTGTTAGAGGGCCCCATCATCCATTTGGTAAGAGGGTAGACCATTGGTTTGAACTGGATCATCGTGCGCTTCGTGGAGCGTCACTTTGGCCTCGCCCACTTCGTCCAAGAAGTCGATAGGGTGAAGCTCCTCGGCACGGACGATCCGCGGCACGGACGAGGCGCCACTCGGTGAACCGACCGTCCTGACTTCCGTTCGGTTGGACGGTTTGGCCCGACATGCTCCGGCGGAACGTACATGTAGCCGTTCTGGTTCCGTTCGTCGTATGGCCAGGAGCCCATACTACGTAGCGAACCTGGTTCTGGACCATCCCCTGTTGGTAGTGGAAAATCGTGTTCCAGGAGGCCATTGTCACTTCCACTTCCACCATGATTGTTCGAGGGAGGGTAATTAGTGGTGGCCCCTATGAGCCAACCGACCACGAGCCCACCTCTCTCGTTCACTCATTCGCTCATGGCACCCACCTGCTTGCAGGCCATGAACTCCAGAGTCCGGATCCCTCCCCCACCTGCACGGTACATCTGAACCCTTGACCGCCACAGGGTAGCACCGTTGACGCGGGCGCAACCCCAGGCTCCGCGCACATGTCGTGCATCTCTTCTTCCAGCATCCGCAACTCATCCAAAGCGTTTTCTTCGTCATCCTCCAAGCCTGGCACACACCGTGGCGCCAACGGCAGCGTGCAAGCTTTCCCACAAACCCCTGGTGTTCATGTACTGTTGCTACATCGTGCTACTGGTCTCCAATTCTATACTCCATACATGCGCAAAATATCACAAAGTTATCTTGAGGTAGGGAGCGAAACCCAGTGAAACCCAGCCTTTTTGTAAGCGTTCCTTGCGCGCTCTCTTCATGCTCTCCTCAGTGCCAGCCAAACGGTCAACCACACCGCAAGGTTTGTGAACATACCCAATCTTGTGTCAGGGAAGATTGGGTCTTTGAGGGGCCACTTTCATGTACAGGTCATTCCTTCTCCTCTTGACTCTCTGTAGATCAAAAAGCTTCACTTAAAACACAGCAGGGGCTTCTGACACTTCAGCGTTACGTTTCACGTCTCAACACATCGGGACCACTCCTTCGCTTGCCCACGAATGAACCGGGACCCCAAAACCGCTCGATCGGTGGGTTCGGCCCAGCGGCCATCCGCTGCTGAAGTTCGAAGACCCGGCGCTCCTCGTCCACCTGGAGTCGGATGGACACTCGGCTGGAGTCGGATGGTCTTGCCTGAGTGATTGGTTCGTGCCTGGGCGATTGTGTTCCTTTCTATCTGTGACATCGCTGTTTGGCGTTTTTCAAGGTGTGACATCGCAGTTTGGGTTTGATGTCTGGTGAACAATGTCTCGATTAAGACATATTCACATACAGTACATAGTATGTGGACGGTGTAAATTGTCCGCTGATAATATGGGTTGGGAAAGCTTCGTGGACACTTCGGATTTGATTTCATGAGGACATCATGACCTGCTTCTGGGATTTAAACCTCTGGAACTAACATGGAAATGGAAACCTCCTCGTTTCTAGTGGAAAATGGTCTGTTTATATAAGTGGCCATGTTCCACTTCCATGTTAGTTCCAGGGAGTGTAATTCATGACTTCAACGGCTTGGAACTGCTTTGGAGCTGCAAGACCAGCAAGATAGACCCACACCGACCGAGCGGCCGCTGCAGTGGCATAGTCAGTTCAGATGTACAAAGGACATGGATATTTTCTTGAATGAAAAACAGCCTAATTACACCAACTCACTGGTGTTTTTGTACATTTTTTTGGGGGATCTTTGAGGACTCAACCCAGCACTGGATGATGCAAAGATTTTTTCGTGTAAACCCGTGGTCCTCACATGGATCTTGTGTGGCTGGGAGGAAAGATATCCCAAACATCCTTCCATCCCCTTCCGTCCCCTTACATTCTCCCAACCCTGCAGCACTTCACCCGTCCCGCCTTTGATTCATTCATCTCACCCACCAAATCGCCACCTCTGTTGGCGAAGGGGATGGGTCCAATGCATTGGAAAAAATCCACATTGGATGGGTCAGCACCTGGTGCCAGTGCCAGGTGAAGGTTCTGAATTCCATTGAGGGGGGCTAGCTGCTTTGGGAATGGGCAAAGGCGTGAAATCTGATTTGGGGACTTGATGCACACACACATGCCCCAATCGGTGTGTACCATGCACCATGTGGACATATGTGGACCACCCACACATCCCAATCCTCTCCAAAAAAAAAACATGCAGGTGTCCGGCGCATTCCGGCGCGCACTTCCTCCCTGGCCCAACGTTGGGCGCTCCGGGTGGCCGGACCTAGCTCAGCACCCTTGGAGAAAATACCTCCACCCACACGGAGGTAGAAGGAAACCAAGCATGCGCCGGACCCAAAGCCCGACAGCAGGGAGGTGTCCTTGGCATGCGCGCCTGCACGAACGAGTTGGGCCAACATCACCAGGAAGTTAGGCCGAGCCAATGTGCCAGAAGTGGCAACAACTGGATAGATGCGCGCGATGGGTCACAAACAACAATGAATAGCTTTACACATTCAAGGATGTTTTGGCTGTCAGGCCTGCAAACAAAATAAATGCCGGCCCAAACTGGCTAATTAGTAATAAAACACACAAAAAAACAGCTGACGGGTCACTATCCAATTCACCATTCCTTGCAACTCCAAGTAGCTAAGGCCCAAAACCACATGCCCGCCATGCCTGGCAGGCTGGGGTTGTTTAACTTCCAGTCCAAAACATCAAAATGCATTGACAAGCGTATCCAAAAATAATTTTCAATGAAGCTATGGGAAAAAGCCAATGTCTTGTTGCCTTAAGTTGCCCCCAAAGCCTTCAGCTATAGAAGCCATAGCTATACACACCAATTTCATTCATCAGCATTTCATAGCCATTCTTTGGTATCCTAACACCTATAACAATGGATGATGATGGTTTGGTTGTAGGCCCTGTTCCAAAATAATGATGTTCTTGTTTGGTGACTAAGCCATTCTTGTTTTTTCAACCGAAAGCTCCAGCACTCTGCTTGCTCCATTCTTTCTCCCTCTTTCCGATTGCTCCGCCTCCCAAAGCTAAGGAGGTTGACAGCAAGCCACCGATGGATCCGGTGTACATTCCAATCCTCGGCAGATCTCGGCAGTGGCAGGTTTGGCAGGTTTGCAAATGATCAATAAAAAGTGCGCAATGCATTTTTGCTGGGAAAGAACTGCCAACAAGACTGGTGAAAACAAAATGAAAAAAAAAAAAACAAACAATCTGGACCGTCGCTCTTGCGCATTTCAATACAACTTTACGGCCAACGTACACCACACAATTCTCACATTGCCTCCGCCACCCACCACGCTGATGTGTTGGAGGCACACAGTGCCGCTCAGTACGACCGCTTCGGATGACCGCGACCGCTTCCGATCGCGCCCGCGCCCCGTCCGCCCGCGCCCGTTCTTCGCCTTCCAGGCCCAGCCGCTGCACCGAGCGAGAGAGATTCTCCCCCATCACGGTGGCCAACCGACAAGTACCCTGCACAGCGGTGCGCACGCCAATCCATGCGGAGAGCAGGTTCAAGAAAGCCTCAAATGGATCTCAGGGTGCGGACGTCCACAAGGCCGCAAGTACACCAACGAGGGGCAGTCTGGAGTCTGAGGTTTTGAGGATGGGTGAGCATTCTGGCACTTGGCCAGTCTGTCATCGGATCGTCATGATATTCCAATCTTAGTGCGATTCCTGCGCCTTTTTTTTGCTGCTGAGTGGCCCCCGCACAGAAGCACGCCAGCGTGCCCCATCCGGAGCTCACGTAGACATATCCACCAGCGGAGAGAAGAAAGAGGAGGATCACCGGGAAGGTCCGAGACATGTAGATGTGAACACCTGGGTCTTAAAAAGACTAAAAGCTAAATCTATCATGATCTACCTGATGAAGAAACATGCTAGCATTGTTCTCCAAGGGCCCCCCTCTGGCCACTTCCATGAGATGACATTTCAGCGAGTCATCTCGATCTATCTCACTCTCTATCTCCACGTGACCAAGTCTGAGAGGTCTCTCTGTGTGCAGAACCGAGACGGTGAGCAGACTCCTCCGACCGAACGCATCGAGCGTTAGACCTCCCCAAGAGGAACGAGGTGAGAACGAAGTTGGGGACACACCCACTGTGGTCACCATGGTGTGGGCCCAAATAGAAGGAAAATAGAGGGAAACGTAAGGTCATCCTGCTTGCGCGGACCCCTTCGTGCCGAGCCACCCTCCGCGATGAGCATGTTAATGTTCACCTGAGCCAACTCAATGCTGCTACATCAAAGCCCTGTGGACAAATGCAACCTGCAAGCTCCACACCGCCTAAAGGAACAACAGGCCGGCTGCCTATGGCATTGACTGGAGCACGCTTTTGGAGCACGCTCTTTTTTTGCACGTGCCAGGTCTTGTTCACTCTGTTTCTTTGCATTCTTTGTGTTTCCTCTATTAGGATCTGGCAATTGTGGCGCTCTCTTTGCATGCCATCACCTTTCAGGGCATGTGTTGCATTTGTTTGATAGGGTGTTTGTTTCAAATCACATCGGAAGAGCAAGCAAGTACAGTATAAGTCACAAACAACCACCCTGCCGCCAAAGGCACTGCCCTGGAGGTCCCCTGCGTCTCCAAAAGCATCGAGTTGGCAAAGAAGCTGACCTTGCCATCAGGTCAGGCTTGGACAATCACTGAGTCGATTGGCAACGATGGGTCCGGTGGCGGTGGTGCTGCGGCGACGGCGTCGAATTCTATGACTCACACAGCATGTGACGTCGAAGTCTCTTGCGGGCCCCTGTTGAACCTTCTGGATGTGACTGGAACTCGGGTAAGTGAGCACTGCTCTACCAAAGTACCTCATGAAACATCGTACTGAAACCATCATTTGAATTCACCAGGCGCGTGGCGGCAGAAACGCGCGTTTGGAGAACCCGCGCTGCTCTACACCGATTTGCAGGAAAACATATGGGTGCAGCGCCTGTTGAGCGGCGCATGGGGTGAGGGGACCCAATGCTCTTTGGACTGCAAAGCTCGATCCGCCACGTGGCTGTGAAAAGCCCCAATGCTGCTGAAGCCATCGAGTAGAACAAAGCCACTTGTGGAAGGTGATATCCTGGGCTGCCATCGAGTCAGCATGGACCCGATCCGTTGCAGCGAAAAAGGCATTAGATACGCCACTCCGTGAAATCAAGGTGGAAGTGGATGGCATGGACCTTTGATTGACCAATTTCCTCCATAAAATTTGGTGGCTTGACACTTCCGCTATTCCATATTATTCCATATGGTTGCGAGCAGTGTAGCTCCACTGGCATTAGGCACTCCAATTTTCTAGAACCTCGCAATGCAACTCGCAGAGACAACAAGGAGTGAAGTGACACGGTCAGTTGCCAAGGTCTGCCCGTCTTGGTGGCAGAATGTCCTTCCCTGTTCTTCTGTTATTGGCTGGTGCAAGATCAGTTGTCAGGCATTGCGAGCGGCTGTTGATAAGTCTTTCTTGTGACCCGGCAGGACCTGTCCAACGTCAGCACAGGACCCTCGGCAGTCCCGAAACGAACACACATTCACCTGACCTGTCATGAGCCCAAGCCCAACATCCTCTCAACATCTGTCATTGCTATCCACACTTGCATCCACACGACTGCTTGCTCACTTGCATCCACTCCATCTCCTATTGACGGATCCCTCCCTCCACCTCAGCTAAACCAACCTGCGCCAGCATAACCAAGTCCGAACCGACTCGGCTAAGCCATTTGACTTTGAGCGGCGAAAGGGCTCGTTGATCTCCCTGACGTTGGCCAAGGACGGCTGCTCTGCCGGCCCATAGGGGGGGGCTCCTGATGGGAGGAGGCAGTGCTCTTCAGCAGTGCTCTTCAGCCACTCGTCCGATCACCAGTGAAGGGCCACACATCAGAACTGGATGCAGTCGCTGAATGCAGTCGTTCCGCATGGAACAAGGAATGCCAACGTTCAACAAAAAGAGCCAACTGGGGCCACGGTCGCCCAACCAGATATATGCCTTCGTACGGAAGGGTTTTGTCGTCTAGATGTTCTATATACCCTCGTTACACCAAGCCCTCTGGCCCATACCTTCTTGGAAGGGAACATCGTCTACCCTCTGAAAACGAAAAAAACATGCGGACCCGCGGAGCCACACTGCCAAGCTGCTGCTGCCGTACGAAGGAGATCTCCTCCGGAGAAACATCGGAGAAACACGACGTCCGAAACGGGCGGTGCAGGGGACCATCCATCTCGGTGAAGGGTTTTGGGGGACCTTGGGATCTCTTGGGTGCCAGGATCCAGTCGTACCGAAGCTGAGGAGAAGGTACGACTGGATCCCGTAGGGTTGGGATGTTTCAAGTTGAGTGGACCCTGAAACAGGTGATGGACCATGCAGGTGACCAGTTCAGTTCTGGTGCGCCACTCAAGTGGCACTCAAGTGGCCAAATAAAGCACATGCGTGTCACACGCCGTCTGCAATACATGGATACCCCATCCAAGGGGACTTTGGTGTTGGGAAGGGTCTGTTCCGCTACATGTGGAGTTTGACAAGTCTGTAACTGTTCAAGTTCAACTGCCAGCAATGGCTGCATAAGCAAGTTTAAAACCGTCCAAGGCTAAAGTATGCTAAAGTTAACCTTTCACTAGGGATCCACATACCTTCTCAAAAGTACTTGGACCCTCCTGGCGCCTACAAGCCTAGTGTCTCCTTCCTCACCCTCTCAAAGGGTATGTGGATCCATTAGGGTATAGCAAGAACTAGAGTACAACACCCCGAAAGAATCATGGACATGGACCATGGCCCTTGGATGGCCATTTCCTCAAAAAACCAAGTGGTTTGCCACTTCCATGGTCTTCGTTTTTTCCGGGAGTGCCATATCGCCTCAAGAAATCGGTGTTCGTCCAAAACTGCAGGCAACCCACCCCACCGCCATCAAACGACCCCCGCCATCAGACCGCTCCTCAGAGATCCGTTCAATGCCTTCGCCCTGGAAGGTGAGCACCGCCATGGTCAGCGAGCCTGGTAGCGATGCACGCGACTGATACGACTGATCTCATACGACCCAAGGTGGCGGGTGCCCCAAAGGGGATGCCATCGCTGTTCTCAGCCATCCTAGCTATATATCTCTGGGTGTGTTTTTCTGCGGATCCCAATGCTATGCAGTGAGCCCAGATCTCGAAAAGGTTCATCAAGCTTCATATTCAGGAGACCTGTCAATATGAGGGCATTCAGGGATCATCTCATTCACGCACGGCACGGACGGCAGGCAGGCAGGCAGGCAGGCACGCACGCACGCGCTCTCTCTCTCTCTCTCTGACTCTCTCTATGAGCTATCGATCTTCTGTTCGTCTACCAGGTTTGTTGGCTCTTCTCGAACCAAACCCTAGCTCATGTGGCGGCAAACGTGGCAATCTCCTGCAGCCAGCTGGCAAATGCACACCACCAGCCACAGCATCATCATCCAGGCTGCGAACCAGCTGAAGACCCCTTCCACGATGACGACCTGCACGGGGGAGCTCACACAGTTTTTCGTGTGCACAGGAAGGCCAACCACCAGGCGGCGGCCGTAATGTGTTGCTTCTGCCACTGGCACATGGTCAGGGGCATTGCCGTAGCTCCTTCAACGTTGGGTCTTTTTGAAGCTTGAAAAAAAGGAATCATTAATGGATACCCCAACCCCTTGCCCCTCGTCCCTCTCGAGTCACCCAAGTCCTCAAGATATGGGGCAAGGGTTCGCAACATCACTGTTGCTATCTGTTATCACATACCGTTGATATAAAGATATAGAGAGGCACCACCACTTCACTTCCACAACCGATCAGTTGTTCACAGGCCATCCTGGAGACCTACGCAGATTTCACGACAAGGAAGAAACGCCCGCTTCACACCAAGTCCGATTTGACCAGTTTCCACTAACATTGGCAAGCATCTTGCCGACGATATTCCTTTTAGCTTTGGGGGGAGTTGTCATAAATCGATGGACAGCATTCACCGTAATCTGCACCTCGTCCACCCGGCGGTCTTGTGGCCCAGATTCATCTTGATCTGCCATCCTCACGACCCAAGTGGCACGGATGGAATGAACCGTTGAGCAAGAGAGTGCTCAGAAGAACCCAAAGGGCACCTCCGCTGCGTTGGTTTGACGCCTTTGAGGATAACTCGACTCATGGAGTATGGACGAGTCCAGTGGCCTTCTAGGCATCCACAGCTTTTGCCGTCGTGGTTGCATTTGACCAAGCTACAATTATGCCATTGATCCTCAGGTTGGATTCGCATGACTTTTTGGAAGGAAAGTCATCTTTGGTTGCTGGTAAATTTCTTGACTCGTCCATCCAACATCAGCATGGTTATGCATTTATGCAGTTACACCACCCTGATGTGTTACGATCACAGGCCAGGAAATCAATTCTGGATGCTTTCGGCCACCAAACTTTCTGTCCTTCTGAAACGCATTTTTAGGAACTTGAATCGGTCCTCCTGCGCTTTCCTCCTCCAGGGCCAGCGTGACCTCACTCGTGGCACAATTTGAGAACTCAGGAACTTGCACACTAGGAGTCTCATGAGCGAGGCATGTTCGGCAGGATTTCTGTACCCCTGTGCGAGGGTAATAAGGGTGCTCTCCAGTGCAAAAGAAGCCAAATCACACCAAGACCATAGACTTGCCCCTAATGCAGTAATAATGCAAAACTTCGGGAGGATCTTCGGGCAAACTTTGGGGTAGCAATGCCCTTTGTTACTAGTAGTACGGCCAGGAGCCACTAGTAGCGTCCTTAGTAGTAAGGCCAGGAGCCCCTAGTGGCTTCTTGTTACTAGTAACAGGATGCAAACCTTGGTTCATGAGTCTATGTCCAGGACCCCCCACCGCCGCAGCCTCATCGCGCGGCGCGGCGTTGGCACGAGGCGAAGGAGGTCAAGCGCGGCTTTGGGCGCAGCGTGGCTTGAGCCAAATCCGGTCGCGAGTCGTTGCGTCAAGGGTTTGGTGCAGGGATCGTAGATCTTGCTTCGTGCAAAAAACGAAGGCAGCAGCCTGGGTTGGCCAGTTTAGTTTGACTTGACTCAAATGCAGTCGTCAACACGACAAATGAACATGACAGACTCTTGCAAGCACACCCCTGCTGATCCCCCATGTTTGAACAAAAAACAAGTGTCTAGATTCTAGATACAAGCTTCATGGTTCACCAAAGAATGCATCAGACCTGACAGCGCCTCCCCTTGCGACTGGAAGGTCAGGAGGGAAGAGATCGGCGTGCCAAAGACCTGGCGCAAGATTGAAAACCGGCGTACCCGACTTGGGCGGGATCAGGCTGTTCATAATGATGACATAGGATCACCCACAGCCGATCGGGCAGTATCTAGGATCACCCACAGCCGATCGCAATTCTTCCGTTTAAACCATGGGTTGGTTGCATCTCTCTCAACTGAAGGAGTGCGAGAAAAAAAGAACAACTTATTTTGTTGGGATCAAGGAGGTCATTCAACAAATCCTAAGGACCTACAGTAGACAAATTAATCAAAGCCCTAAATCCTAAACTACATGCTAGAACACCACCCCCGCGCCCCCCCGATTTCAATGCTGCATAAGTGAAAGGACAGTTGGTTCTCAACGTTTTGATTTGATTTGTCCACTCAATCCAACCTTCTTCACCAACATGCCAGCATTGAGCTAAGGGGGGTAGGGGGGGGAATCCTGTAAGGGTTCGAATAATTCGTCCAACTACGGTAGTATACATTCTTATTTTGTCCCTCCATCCCCCTACCCATGCCCATACAATTCGCCCATTGGTGGGAGGGAGCATATCTGAGCATACGCCGAGGCTCGGATCAGTGGCCGCTGCCAGATTCAGCGCTCGCTGCCGCTGGGGGGCAGGGGGATGGGATCAAACCAATCCAATATTTTTTTTCAACATAAATATTTACATGTGTTAAATGCAAGTCAGGAAAGGTCTCAGGGTGTAAATGCTTTCCATCAAATATGCGAAAAAAAAAAAACACATTCCTTGTCCCTTCTCATATGCTGGCGTTAGACCTTCATAGCTAGGTCACCAACCTGAAATGTCCCAATCAACTCAAAGGCTGCCTCGCTGGATCGACACGGCCCTCGCGAAGGCAGTTCGTTCGGAGTTCGGACCTCCCAGCTCTTGACATCATCTTTGAGCTTGGTGACGTCCACCTAGGAGGCAGCAAAACA
This sequence comes from Durusdinium trenchii, assembly GCA_963970005.1. Lineage (NCBI taxonomy): Eukaryota > Dinophyceae > Suessiales > Symbiodiniaceae > Durusdinium > Durusdinium trenchii. The sequence goes on from CAXAMN010004447.1 coordinate 1,084,410, forward strand.
TGATGTCAGGAACCTCTAGGTCTAAGAGTCTTATAGAGTCTTTAAGGGCTTCTTTAAGAGTAGGACAAGTCTCTAAGAGTAGGACTTTTGATATCTTTTGATTGATAGCGCTCCGCTCTTCTTATGGCACCAACCGGTGGGTGGTACGGGAGCCAAGTGCTGCAAAGAGGATGACCCCCGATGGGATGTTCAGAGGGCCCCTCCTCTTGCTGAATGATGCCGAAGCGCCCGACGCCCGTATGACATGATTGTTGCAACCTTCAAGTTGGGCAATGATATGTCCAACTCCGAGATTTGCAAAGTTATAATCCCCCAGAAAGCAGCAACAAATCAATGACAACAACCGCGAACACATGAACTCATCAAAATTACATTGCGGACCCAGCACGAAGACACACCACAACAAAACAAACACAAAAAACTACAAACCTAGTAAACCTCAAACTTAAACAAGGAAGTCACACCATGGCACACCACAACATACGGACATAAAAGAACATGAAGGACACAATCACAAATGCCTGAACACGGAAAAACAGAAACAATCAGAACCACATGAATCAACATGATCAACAAGCTAAACACACTGACCATCAGCCCGAACACATCTGAACACCCCAAATCTCCAAGTGACCATCAAGGCTGTTCTTTCCTGGGTGATGAAGGTCGCTGCCGCATAGCCTCGTGTAGTCCACACGGACAGGGATGGGGTGGGAGAAGCCTCCAGGAGGGAAATGGCTGGATGGCTGCCAAAGAGTCGGCAGTAACTGTGTTTTTCAACCAATTCTTGTCACATCCAAAGGTCATACAAGTTTAGGACCAAACCAGCAAACGTAGTGATGTCCGTCTCAATGTCCTTCTTTCAAAAAGAGGAATGGTCCAATGTCCTTCTGCCCGAGGCACCGATGGTGTAGCCCAGGTCGCAGTCGAAGTTCGAGGGCAATGCTGCACCTGGGTGGCTGGCTCCGTCGTTATGACGCGTGGGGTTGGTCGTTGTCTTCGTGCTATATTATATCTACTAAAAGCAAGCTGACGGGTACTGCGTAATGACGCGGTACGTGCGCGTCGATGTGCATGCATGAATACTTTTTGTTGATCAAAGATGATCAAAGGTGTTTCAATTGTGTCACTTGTTTGAAGGAGTTTCAGGAGTTGCCGCTATAGTGGGAGGCAGCATGGGATACCTCCATCAAAGAAAATCCCTTCATGCTTTCCAAATGGAAAGACGGAGCCACACGCAATAAAATGCCAACCACCACCCGCAAACAAAAGGCAAGGGGAGTGAATGTGCGAAATGTCAACAAACGCTCATTTGTTGTTTCTACTCAGCGAAGCAATTCCACCACTTCCATGTGACCCTGCTACACAGCAGCCTTTGGCGGCAAAGCGCTCTAGCGCATTCTTGTAAGCCCCAGCCGCACCACTTGCAAGTGGCCCTTCTCAGCTGCAAACATCAAGGGGGTTGTCTTATGTTCCGTTGCTGCATTCTTGTAAGCCCCAGCCACGAGCAACAACCGCACCACTTCCAAGTGGCCCTTCTCAGCTGCAAACATCAACGGGGTTGTCTTATGTTCCGTTGCTGCATTCTTGTAAGCCCCAGCCTC